>CM063509.1:98690911-98715911 GCA_032207245.1 Pardosa pseudoannulata
ATAGCTGCAGTGGACGCGCTGCATTGGTCGGTTTTTTTCGGTAGGCCGAATTATCTATCTATTTATATCTTTATCTACTCATCTAGCTATATATATATATATATATATATATATAGATATATATATCTTAATATATAAAAGTGTAGGAAAACTTGAAATTAATATATTATTATTATAGTTATTAGTATTCCTAAATTAGCAATAGAATAGTTAAAATGTATAAATGTATATCAATATTTAGGATAATAATCGATAAATATATCAGCTGCATTAGACGGGCTGCATTGGTCAATTGTTTTAGTAGGCCGCATTATCTATCTATCTATATGTATTCATCTATCTAGCTATCTATCTATATATATAGAAAGATGCATTGGTCGATTTTTTTCGCTAGGCCGCATTATCTATTTATATCTATTTATTTATCTAGCTACCTATATATTTATAGCTGCAGTGGACGCGCTGCATTGGTCGGTTTTTTTCGGTAGGCCGAATTATCTATCTATCTATATCTATTCATCTACCTGGCTATCTATATATATACAGCTGCATTAGACGGGCTGCATTGGTGAATTGTTTTAGTAGGCCGCATTATCTATCTATATCTATTCATCTATCTAGCTATCTATCGCTATATATAGAAAGATGCATTGTTCGATTTTTTTAGGTAGGCCGTATTATCTGTTTATATCTATTTATCTATCTAGCTACCTATATATTTATATCTGCATTGGACGAGCTGCATTAGTCTGTTTTTTTCTTTTGGTAGGCCACATTATCTATCTATATCTTTATCTACTCATCTAAGCTACACACACACACACACACATTAATTTAACAATAGAATAGTTAAAAATGTATAAATATACATTAATATTTATGATAGTAATCGATAAATCCATCGAATAATAATTTGATGATAATAATATATTTATTATAATAAATGTGATGCTTGTTTCTATCTTTAATTTTTTGAGTTCCGCATCCGGTTGCAAAATTTTGATACCATGCCTTTTATCCATCTGTGCTCTAAAATATTCGTTAGTTTGAATATCACTTCCGTACACGAGAGCGATTTAAATCCTGTAATAAAAAATCTCCAAGTGCCACTAGCAGATGATATCATGCAGTCGAACCTATAAACCTATGCAAATAACACTTTAGTCAACACCTTCATAAAAATAGCGTTACTGCTTTATAAAAAAAGAAATGAAAACAAATAGAGGAAAAGCCGTGCTCGCTTCATTCGCATTTTTATTGATACAATAAATCATGAAATTGGTGCAAATGTTCTTCGAGACTCCTCTTTTTAAAAAAGGAGCGTCTAATCTGAATTTGTATCAAGTTGTCGTTTCTGAACGCTCGAAGAGATGTTGTAGATTTTATTTATTGGGGCAGTTTTATCTTTCATGTGGTTTTCGATGTCAATGAACTGGTGTCCAACAGAATTCTGTTTTGTAATCTTTGCTCGATGTTCTTTTTACGCTTTTTCTGTTTGTATTTTCCGCTTATTCTGTTCTCGTTAAATCCCTTTTTTTTATATCTCGACGAATTGTTTTTTAAAATTAAAGTTTGTGTTTTAAGAAGGTCACAGGGTAAATCTGATATAACGACAAAAGTAAAATTATTTGCGCACTTTAAAAAAAGCATTATAAGCCTGTAATTACTGAACCTATTTAATCGTGTTCTTTCAGCTTTGTAATAAATTTCATTATTTTATATTACGTATAAAAACTGGAAACAGTCAGATTAAAAAGTATCTTTGAGTGTCATATATCATATTATGTTAGCATTTAAAGTATTAAGGAAATAGATATCAAAACAATATAAGCATATAATATGTAAACTAATTTAGACACGTTTTCATTTAACTTTGTAATAAATTTCATTATTTTATGTTGCGTATAAAAACTGGAAACTGGTTAAAAAGTGTCTTTAGTGTCATATATCAGATTATCTTAGCATTTAAATTATTAAGGAAATAGATATGAAAATAATATAAGCATATAATATGTCAACTAATTTAGACACGTTTTCATTTAACTTTTTAATAAATTTCATTATTATCTATTGCGTATATAAACTGGAAACTCTCTGATTAATAAGAAGTGTCTTTGAGTGTCAAATATCGGATTATATTAGCATTTAAATTATTAAAGAAATGGATATCAAAATAAATAAGCATATATATGTATAATGTGTTCATTATTTAAACACGTTTACATTTAGGTTTATAGTAGATATATATAAATATAGTTATATAGATATATAGTAGATAAACAAAAAAAAATAACTTATTACCTTTCATTTAAAATATTGTGTAAATTTAATAACAATGACGGAGTTGCGATGAATTTTTTTGAAGTTAGAGAGAGTTGAAATTTTCTTGAAATTATTATTTTGTACTTCGATTTTAATGCAATATTATAGAAATATTATCCTTATGCGGATGAATGATTCTTATTTAATGAAATGCTGAATGTAACACATGTACAGAAACTTTAAGAGACATATTCTCTCTGAATATTTCAAATGTGAAAGTTTCTTTTGATACAGTTACATCATTAGTAGTTCATTAGTATCCATACCATAATCTTTTATCACACAGAAATTTGATTTGAGCCTGTTTTGTATAAAATTAATAAAACCAATTTAGCATTTAAAGTTCTTGGAATAATTTGAAATATTTTGTCAGAATTTATTTGAAGCGATGTCTTTTTTAATCTCTCTTTTAATAGATTCCCGAACTCAGTTCGGGTAACGCAAATGCGCCAATTTTCGATGCCTGACCTCAGTTCGGACAAGGGAAAAAACGGTATTTCAATTCCGCCTAGCTCGAAATCGGTTCCACCAATACATAATATTTAAATTGCCATTTTCCATACTTTCTCTCAAAAATTTCGGTAGTTTCGCGCCATTTGTCGCTATTTCTCGGATACTGTAAAGGATTTGTGAAATTCAAAGGAATCTGAGGGACATGGAATTCATGACAGTCGATATAGATAATAATATTGTTATATTAGTTTATTTTATTTATCAAGAAAATCATGGCATTTGATTTATTTTGCTGTAATGTGAGCAAAAGTTACTATAATCCATTAAAATTCTAAATTACGCAGACTTAACCCTCTAAGCGGTTTGCACGTACAATTTCGCCGGCTGTCACAGACAATTTTCAACCTCGAAAATCGTTCCGAAAATAGATGTATTGTACATATCTGACATTAATTTCCCCCATGGAGTTTTGAAGTAGGAGGGTCAGGCCGATTGTTTATTAATTGAACCCTTCTTTGACTGATATTTATTGAGGGATACACCCCTACTTTCGGAGGAACAAAGATGCTGATATCATCTCATGGCTTTGTCAATCTCTATTTCGAAGTATTTAGTTTGCGGTAACAGACATATCTCTAATTGCACCACTGAAATATCTTGGATGACTTTAGTAAAAAAATATAAATAATTCTCTTAAAAATATTTTTATTCGTACTTTTAGAATACATTATTTCTTATGTGATGATCTTCGAGACTTGACGAGCTTTAAGTGTAGTAAAAATTAACAATCAATAATGCTATTTATATATCTATTTATAACAGGAAGTAGAGGGATAATAACTAGGGTGGGACAAAGGGTGAAATAAAAAATTATAGAACATTTTGCTCACTGACACAATAAAACTTTATCCTATTTTTGGAGACTTTTTTTCCGCCGGTGTGTTCCACTAGGAGGGTTAAAAGGGAATAAATAAATACGAAGTATACATGCAGAAGGATCATCAGTTAAGAAAATTCCGTCTGTGTGAAAAATTTGACGACTGTAGGCCACTTCTTTGTCTGCAAAAATGTGATGACAAAAATGCTAAACGACTCAATTGTTTATTGACTCAATTTGAGAACTTTCAAAGTCTAGTGTCCAATTTTTTATTCAGCTTTTTTATTCAACTTTATCAGACTTTATATTGTATCTAATCTATAGACGGTGTATAGATCCTATATGTAGCTCGATACAGTTTTGACGTCTTCTGTGGGGTCTTTTTTATTTACCGTTTCACCCCAGCTTATCATATGCAATATGGCTTCTCTGTCTCTCCAATGCACTATGTATCTCAGACACTATGGAACCAGAAGCCACGTTGTGTCCCAGCGTTTCTGTATTTGAATCCTTGGTGCCTTCCGAGTCCTTAATATGTGAAATACGTTGTTCATAGACCAGTGAATGAAGCCTTATTGAATACTATACGCTGACAATAGGTGTGTTATCGCAATGATTTCGTTTCTAAGAATAACGTTGGGTAGAATTTTTTGGCATTAAGAGAATTCTTTTTTCGAAATTAAACGTTTCACTGAAACATCTGTAACATCAACCAGAAACTTTAGTACTTCGACATCCATCGATATTTAACCCATTGCCTTTAGAATATATTTGAAAAAAATTTGCCAAAAAATGAAATTTTTTTTTCTTTAATTTTGCTCACTACTGTTATCAAAATGTTAGAAATAGATTACTTTTGGAAAAAAAAATTAAACGAAATAACTACCATTTTCAATATTTTCACATATATGGGAAATGTTAATGGATTGTAGTAATTTTTGCTCCAATTACAACAGAATAAATCAAATGACATAATTTTCTGGATAATCATAATAAACTAATACAATAATATTATTATCTTTATCAACTGTCATGAATTCCATGT
The DNA here is from genome assembly GCA_032207245.1 of Pardosa pseudoannulata. Lineage (NCBI taxonomy): Eukaryota > Metazoa > Arthropoda > Arachnida > Araneae > Lycosidae > Pardosa > Pardosa pseudoannulata. The sequence continues at coordinate 98,695,609 of CM063509.1, forward strand.
CCCTCAGATTCCTTTGAATTTCACAAATTCTTTACAGTATCCGAGAAATAGCGACAAATGGCGCAAGACTGCTTCACTTTTCACTGGAAAGTATTTCTATTGGGAAAATAGCAAATTTTTAGATTTTTAAACTGTTCTGGTAGAATTATATATAGCAAAATAGTTTATGTTGAAAGGTAAAATTTTATAATAAATGTTGGAAAGTTGGTTTCCTAAACAGACAACGTTGCACGTTTGAAGCGTTAACAAAAATTTCATTTAAGTGATAAAAAATTTGTATTTTGTTGTCAAAATTGTTTTTTATTTTTATTTTTTTTTATTTTTCATAACCCTTGCTGTAATTTTTTATTCTATATATATGAAAAAATTCTGCTTTTGAAAACGAAATAAGAAACTGAATGAATGTGTAGAATTAGTCGTGTTTAGAATGCTATATATTTTATAAAGCTGTATATTTTATTTTTATTCAATATATACGTAAAAATTCTGGCTTAAACAAAATAAGAAACTGAATGAATGTGTAGAATTAGTCGTGCTTCGAATGCTATATATTTTATTTTTATTCAATATATTCGGAAAAATTCTACCTTTGAAAACGAAATAAGAAACTGAACGAATGTGTAAAATTAGTCGTGTTTGGAATGTTACATATTTTATGCCGCTGTATATTTTATTTTTTTTTTCAATATATACGGAAAAATTCTGCCTATTGAAACAAAATAAGAAACTGAATGAATGTGCAGAATTAGTCGTGTTTGCAATACTAATATTTTATTTATATTTAATAGATACGAAATTCGCTCTCTGTTGTGTAATGTTACTAGAAATCTAAAATCGAGTTACCTTTCTTATCTTTAAAATTAATTCCTTTTGCTTTCAGTTAACTACAACCGTATGCAAGAATTTATCCACGACTAACCACTGATCATGAAAACACGCATTCTCTGGTTTAAATAAAGATTGAAATTATTTAGCAGTGATATAGCGGAAGACATAATGGGTCTCCATTAATTATTTTTTTTCTCCCGTAGTGTTGCGACATTCGCTGTGTTCTTGTGGGATGTGTCAAGAAGCAATCATGTTATAATTGAGAGGTACACGTTGACACATCTCTCGTTTGCGTCACAGTTCGAAGAAGGTCAATGCTTACTACTAGTAGATTGGGGAATGCGTGTGAATTAACAAATAGCCAGAGTATAATTCATTTCCCATCTAGACTTCCGGCAGAGAAGCTCAAGTAAAATAAATGGATAGGCAAGATTTTCACATTTCGCAAACGTGACGAAATAGAATAGTAATCCGTCTGCAGAGGAATAAGTAATTCTACTGCGTGGGATCTATTTGCTTCATTCATGTGTTTGGATGATTCGTTGCAAAGTTGGTTTGGAGCGCTACGGTCTATATTTTTGAAACGCGAAGATTAATCAGACCGGGATCTAATGCTTACAGCCGATTCGGAACTGCTACTGTCATGAATTGATGGGTCTTATTTATTTGATGACCAACATATAAATAAGAAGACCAATAAATAAATAGGAATTTACTAGTTGTTGTTGACAACAATTAGTAGATTTGTAAATGCGTGTGAATTAACAAATAGCCAGAATATAATTCATTTCCTATCCAGACTTCCGACAGAGAAGCTTTCCGGCTACCTTTTTGCAACTCGAGGGCTTAAGAGACCGGGACTTACTACTTAAGCCGATTGGGAACGGCTACTGTCATAAATTGATTGTTTTTTTTATTTATTTGTTGACCAACAAAGAAATAAGAATATACTAGTTGTTGCTGACAACAGCAGCTAGTAGGTTGGGGAATGCGTGTGAATTAACAAATAGCCAGAGTATAATTCATTTCCCATCTAGACTTCCGGCAGAGAAGTTCAAGTAAAATAAATGGATAAGCAAGATTTTGACATTTTGCAAACGGGACGAAATAGAATAGTAATCCTTGTGCAGATTAATAAGTAATTCTACTGCGTGGAATCTATTTGCTTCATTCATATGTTCGGGTGATTCGTTGCAAAGTTGGTTAGTTTGGAGCGCTACGGTCTACTTTTTTGTAACTCGAGGGCTAATGAGACCGGGACCTAATGTTTAAAGCCGATTTGGAACGGCTATTGTCATGAACTGACTGTTCGTCATATTTTTTTTTATGACCAACAAATAAATAAGAATATAATAGTTGTTGTTGACAACAACTACTAGATTGCGGAATGCGTGTGATTTAACAAATAACTAGAATATAATTCATTTATCATCCAGACTTCCGGCAGAGAAGTTTTTCCGGCTGCTTTTTTGCAACTCAAGGGCTGAAGACACCGGGACTTACCACTTAAGCCGATTCGGAACGGCAGCTGTCATAAATTGACTGTTCTTATTTATTTGATGACCAACAAATAAATAAGAATCTACTAGTTACTGTTGACAGCAACAACTAGTAGATTGGGGAATGCGTGTGAATTAACAAATAGCCAGAATATAACTCATTTCCCATCCAAATTTCCGGCTACATTTTTGCGACTCCAGGGCTAAAGACACCGGGACCTATAATGTAATCTTTATTCAATTCAATTATCTAAAATTCATAAAATTAAATTGACCAATTGCAAAAAGTTAAGACAAAGGAAAAATAATATCTTTACCCTTAAATGCTGTTCACAGATACATAACAGTATAATTTCTGCATACATGATTCCGATTTGAAGAAAATTTTCGGAAATTCTGTGACCTAATTATTTTTTCTAATTTTTATAAGACGGGGATGGGTAAAGTACGGTCCATGCCTGTTTTAAAACAATTTTGTTCTATAGATTTTGTTCGTTATTTCCTCTTAGAAAAGTATCAGATCTAACAAAATGTGCAACTCATTAGTTGCTAAGCGTATTCATCATTTACGGATGTAATTGAAAAATGATAAAAATATAACTAAAATTATCTTTACTGAATTAAATTATCTTAAATTAATAAAATTAAATTTAATATTTATATAGTCATTTAATAACACAAAAAATTAAAACAAAGAGAAAATAATTTTACCTTCAAATTTTGCTTATTAATATGATTTCCGCTGACAATATTCTGATTTTAAAAAACTTTTAGGAATTTCTTTGTCTAGTACAACAAGATATTAAATATTTTTTCTTCTTGATTTTGTGGAAATATTCTATTTGTCATAAAATAGTTTTTTTCACAACAGCGTAAAATTTTGGAAACAGACAAAAATAATTGGAAAAAAAAGGTTGTTATACCCGATTTACAAGAATTTTGCTGCTTGCTATAAAATGAGAAATTAACATTTAAAAATAAAGGAAAACAACGTCCTAAAATTTCCGTTCTTTATTTGCGGAATTTCATTCTACCAGGGTTCGTTTGTAATCATATCTGTGGAATAATTATTTTGCCAGTAAAGTGTAACTAATGCAGCCTTATTTATTATTTTTTTTCAAAGTTATGCACAATTTAATCATAAATATGCATCTTAAATTTATAAATAATATTGGTTAAATAAATATATATTTTACCAGTAAAGTGTAACTAACGCAACCTTATTTTTTTTTCAAAGTTATACACAATTTATTCATAAATATGCACCTTAAATTCATAAATAATACTGGTTAAATAAATAATTATTTTACTTTTTTTTCCAAAGTTATGCACAATTTATTCATAAATATGCACCTTAAATTCATAAATAATACTGGTTAAATAAATAATTATTTTACCAGTAAAGTGTAACTAACGCAAGCTTATTTTTTTTTCAAAGTTATACATAATTTATTCATAAATAATACTGGTTAAATAAATAATTATTTTACCTTAAATTCATAAATAATACTGGTTAAATAAATAATTATTTTACCATTGAAGTGTAACTAATGCAACCTTATTTTATTATTTTTTTCAATGTTATGCACAATTTATTCATAAATGTGCACCTTAAATGCATAAATAATACTAGTTAAATAAATAATTATTTTATCTGTATAGTATAGTTAATGCAACCTTATTTTATTATTTTTTTTTCAAAGTTATGCACAATTTATTTATAAATATGCACCTTAAATTTATAAATGTTTAATTTTTTTTTTTCGCAAACCTAACACATTTTAAATTTTAACCTAACATTAGTTTAGGCACGATGTAAATTTTTCACTTTTCTAATATAACGCTTGGCCTCTTTTTCCAATAGAAATTCTATCGTTTGTTGTGTTGATCTAAACATGGGATTCCGCTGTCTGTGTGGGAAACGAGGGTCGCGTAAACAAGACCTACTTTCTCTTGCTAATTCCTCCAATATCCCGCGCTCAGCTGAATTAAATCTATGGGGAAGGCTAAATTTTTCTTTTTTGGGTTATTTTCTGTCAACCCTTCCGTTTTCAAGAAGATCCGCATACGATTTGTTCCCGTTTTCTTTATTATTTCCAACGTCTATCAGGTTTTACAGCGGGGTATGCGGTCCAAGAGCTATTTCTTACAGAGGAGTACCCATGGGGGGTGCAAAGAGACATATCCCCCCTTTTTTTAAATTGCAACTGTTTTTTTTCAATCATTAAACGGTATTTTTCAATTTTCAATGATACAGGATTCTATCAATCCTGGTAAGTAAAAAATTTTGTTTCCGTACTATCTGCATTATTTTTCTCAAATGGCCATATATTTCTAAATTTTTATAACTTGGTAAAAAATTAATCAGTCCATGAATAGTTTTACAACGAAGAAATTAGATTGATGTAATGTATTCTTTAGTTTTTATATAATAATAATACTAAATTAAAGAAGTCAATTTTTCATGGCAATTATAGGCGACTATATGCGAGAATTTTGGAGGGGGGAGGTCTGAGATAAAAATGTGTGTATGCAAGTATTGTATTTGCATATTTAAGTGTTAAATTTAGTTTAAAGAACTGATTTTAGAAAATGGGGGGGAGCTCAAGTTCGTTCTGTACTTTCCATATGGTGCCCTTGTTGACAATATGCACCTCCCAAAATTAATTTATAGGTATTCTGTTATTGCTTAGTCTAATAGATAGTTATCTATTGACTCATAACCCATAAAAATTGCATTATTGTGCATTTTTTATGAGTTGTGATAATATATTTAAATAGAGTCGGTGTTGTACTTAGTAATTTATATTTATGTAATCATTAATTTGGCATTAGAAAATCGCTGAACAATATCATACATGTTCTGTTAATAAAATTGCTCAATAAAAGTGTTATTCCCATCGAGATACTCATCGTGGATAAAAATAATTGTCAAATAATATATTAGCTTGTAAATATTACATAAAAATAAATACATAATTATCCATTTTTTACACTATGTGCTTCCTGCCAACCGACTCTTAAAAAAAAAAAAATAATAATCAGTAATTTTATCTCGTGCACGAAAAAGTTTAGTAATTCCTGCTCTACAGACTTTTACAAAAATGTGTTTTATGTATAAAAAAGGTGAATCTCTGTTTAACGTATTTTCCATAATAAGGAACTTTTTTTAAACAATTAAGTCACAATTTAGAAAATCAGCGGCTTTGTTGAATAAAGGTTTTACTGTACGTGTAAGCGCGTAATCTTTTCTGCGGCCTTAATAGGAATGCTTAGTTCAGCACTATAAATCATAATCATTCACTTCACGCATTTTCTGACGTCATTCAAAACGTGTTACTTTCTTAATAATATTTATGTTTACGTCTATCGTTTTACTTCTTGCTCTCCCACCTCTAAGAAAATCATCATCATCTGCATGTATGCCTAATCCTTTCTCACTGCGGTTTTGCTTCGATATAACTTTTCCCGAATTCCTGGGTATTGTTTTCTTTCACGTGCAAACACTGAGAACCGTTTCAGACGTTTGGCTGGCTGTCAAATCCAGTCTCTCGCATTCTTTCGCCAGACGAGAAACGCGCGCATGCAAGTGTAAGCTATCCGTTCCCAGTGCCTACTCTGCATTCATAGATTCAATATTTCCTGCATAATAGGGTTTTATAAGACACACTAGCCGATTCGTGCCCAACCAGGGCCTGATTATCGCACGGGCACTTAGGGCACGTGCCCTGAGCACGAAAATTTAGTCTACTGCTTGAAACAATTATTAAGTGGAGTAAAATTGCAAACTTATGCTACCATCGTTAAGTTTTAATAAATAATTGTACGAGGTAATTGTGTTTGTCATGAACTATATTGTTTCCTATTTACTTTAATTTTACTGTTATTAACCTGATAATCAATTCCCCCAACACACCTGGTGCTCTTTTTATCCTATGGGTTATAGCATATTTATAAGACAGATTATTAGCAACTTACCACTATAAACCATTAAATCATCTCATCAATTTAAATTATTTTTAATTCTATTGTTATTTATTTTCTGCACTACAGAGCTTGTGAGTGTGACAAGGTAAAAATAAAAAAAGTGGGTCATTCTAGGTTTAAGTCCTTAATTTTTAGTATGGCTAAACAGTGATAATAATGATTACATAAAATGAAAATTTGGTGTTTTTGATTGTGAATATGAGTTTAATGCTAATTTCTTAAATCCGTTTGCTAATTCAATGTTATAATTTTTATATGACTGTAAGTATGATAATAACTTGTAGCTATAAATTTGCATGGGGGTGGAGGGCAGAAAAATTGGATTGTGCCCTGGGCACAAAAGTATCTTAGTCGGGTCCTGAATTAAACTGCCGTTTTCAATGAAGAGGATATTTAAAAGCAGATTCTAAGGTACAAGTAATACTGGTGAGAATTATGTTTAAAATTACATTACATTGCAGGTTTTTATGCAAAAATTAAATCAATAAAAATGTACACTTGTTTGTTTTTAATTTCAAAGCGATGTTTATTTAGAAATACATGCCTCTAACTGTTATTTCTAACTGTTGAAGATAAAAATAAATGCGAGCTCTGAAAACATCCAAAGTTCTTTTGTTTATTTTTCTCTTCCATTCTAAACATCCTTATGATTTGACAAGTCACGAAAATCACCTGCCAACCGTTAGAAATCTTTTTTAAAAATAAAGTTCGCACTTTTAAACAACCATTTTACTTGCTTCTCATAGAAAAACACTTTATAGTTTCGCAGGTTTAAATAAGGATAATACGCTCTTAGCTGGCAATTTATTGACCATAAAACAGTAGTGTTTGAGATTATGATTTTGAAACGTCTTAGTAGCTACTTTTCTCCATTTGTTTAGTCTGCAGCGTTGTGGAATTGTCTGGGAAATACTTTCTGTTGATTTTTTTTCTGAAGAGAATTGCTTTATTATTTCTTCCACAGTTTAAAGTGGTTCGTCTTAACTGAATCGCTTTTTTATGACAGACATACATAGATGTTGTTTTAACATTTTTTATTCAACTTATTTTCTTTCTCACTTGAGGCTAGGTATGTAAAGAAAATGTATAATGCATATTTAAGAAGCTATTATCCTTGAATCATTTTTATGCTTATCGTTCAATTTATATATGCTAGTACTACCTTAATTCACGTATTATTATTTTATAACTAGCATACAGCCCGTTATATGACTGAATCAGTGAAATTTTTAATTTTCCAGAATTGTAAAGTACCCTATATCTAAAGTACCACTATAAAATGGTTTGTTTTTGGGCTGCGAATTATCAGATAAACGTTTAATAATTTATTTATCTTCATAATCTTCTAAAGTTTCTCGATAGTGTGAATGCAGTTTAGAATCAGTTTGAATTAATTCATTTAGAAAGATAATTCAAAGTTTTCAAAGCTACATCGAAATTATCGCTAAGTTCTTCCCATTTTTTTTTTGCCACAGTAATTAATGGAAGTAAAGAAATGAAAATATCATTTCCACTACACCCTGGAGGTAGATAGAATTAGTTGTTAATACCGGTGATATAATTTTCATTACAACAAAAAATAATCGATGATTAAATATAAAATTATCACACAGGTACCCAATCTATCATTTAAGCCAAATATAAAAGAAAATTATTTACGTAATATCTAAGCTCAGTGGTAAAACGTATGAAAATAATGCAGACGATATTTAAATAATTTAAAATAAGAAATGATTGAATGATATGGTTAAAGGAATGATGTTATAATGCTAGAAAAAGTGTTAACTTTATATAGCTATTATGTGATAAATTGATTTAATCGTCTGCTATTAACCGGGGAAAATAGGGCTTGAAATAAAGACATTGAATGCAGTTTAGAATCACTTTGAATTCATTTAGAAAAATAATTCAAAGTTTTCTTAGCTACGTCGAAATTATCGTTAGGTTCTTCCCAATATTTTTTTTCTTGCTACAGTAATTAATGGAAGTAAAGGAATGAAAATATCGTTTCTACTTCACCCTGGAAGTAGATAGAATTTGTTGTTAATAGCTGTCATAAAATTTTCATTGCAACAAAAAATAATCGATGATTAAAATTGAAATTATCACCTATGTACCTAATCTATTACTTAAGCCAAATATAAAGAGAATTATTTATGTGATATCTAAGTTCAGTGATAAAACGTATGACAATAATGCAGACATTTAAATAATTTAAAATAAGAAATAATCAAATGAGATGGTTAAAAGAAGACCGAAGACAGAAAGAATTTTCCCAAGGTAGAAGAAACTTATTCAGCGAATTAAGTGTTAAGATCAGGAAAAAACCCGGAGCCATTTCCCGGCGACACCTGGAAAACGTGTCGAATAGACCGAAAATTTACATCTATAGGATAGAAAGCTTTGGGAATTGTTACGAATGAATTTTAATTCGAGGACAATGCTTTGATTAAGACATTTAGTGGCCGTGAAAAAGTTTTTAAGGAATTAGAATGGGAGAGAGGAGGTTTTTAAGAAAATATTAAAGTTAAATAATTTTGATATATTACATACATACATACATACATACATACATGGTTTCCGAGCACCTGGAAAGTCAGGGAAAGTCATGGAAAATCATGGATTTAGACAATGGATTAATTTTGTCATGGAAAGTCTTGATTTTTCAAGTAAAATGAGTAAAAGTCATGGAAAGTCATGGATCCGCTAAACTACCGATAAAAAAATGCATTGAATTGTTTAATTCTATTTTTACTTGTCATTTAGCTGAAGTTACTGAGTTTGGTATATATGGTATATTATTATCCTATTGACCATATTACCAAGTAAAATTTGTTCACCAAGGAAACTCAAAGCAAGAAAGTTTAATGGGTGGGTAAATGCATATTATTCTGGTTTTTTCTTAAATTGTAGATTAAAATTTTATTAATAAAATAATAATTATTTTTTAATAAAAATTAGTTAAGATTTTTGCACAAAATATAAGTTTATCTCTAGGGATATTATATATAAACATTATAGGGTTATATTTGGCTATTATTCATGGTCACCTGGATAATACCAAAGTATCCTGAATTCAAATTGGAAACATTTTGATTGAAAAATTGTTATATGATTAAACTTATATATATAGATACAACAATTTATTTTTATGTATATGGGTTTATTAACGCTTATAAAGTAAGTTTATAGTTTTTTATGATAATATTCCTGTAATTTCTCTAAAAGCATATATTTTATTTGTATGTACATCAGAAGTTTTATTGATATGTACTTTAACGAAAGCTTTTTAAAGTCATGGAAAATGATCTGTTAAATCAGGGAAAGTCATGAAAAGTCATGGATTTGAAAAATTTTATTTTAGCAGATACCCTGTATGTATGTATATATATATATATATATATATATATATATATATATATATATATATATATATATATATATATATATATATATATATATATATAAAATATATAATTTATATATATATTTTAATATACGCGCCTCGCGTTATATCATAAATATATATATATTTAATTATATATTCGAAATAGGGAAACTGCCTTTGTTTAGTTAAAGAAGAGACGCCATGTTGAGTAACTTTATTAATAAAGAGATACTTGAGTTCTTATATATTCTTTTTTTTATATATATTTATATATATTATATATATATTTATGTAACACAAAACCCCCAAAAATTATTAAAATTTTAAAAAATCTGATGTCTTTATCTATAAAAATATCTCCCTATCCTCTTAAACTTTAAACTTTCTTCCTTATTTTTAAATTTTTCTTATTTTCTTTTTTTTTTTTTAAATATTTATTCTGCTATCTAGGGCATCACTGATATTACATAAGCTTTAACGTAAATTTTTCTCCTAATATTGTAATTTCCTTTAAATGTAAATCTCGTTTCCTGATACACACACCCTGAATGAATCTTGCCCTCTCAGGACGGGGGATACAGCGCCCCGATCACTCTACTACTGAAAAAGACACACCGCCCGTTTGTAAAGTCAGATTACAACCTCCGGCTCCCTTTTTTCGAACGTTCGTCACCGGAACCCTCTACGCTCAGCATTGGTGTGTTCAGCGACCTTCGAGACTGCCGCTGTATGTGCAACATAAATAAATGCCGCTCACAAGTTCAACAGCCATCGTGTGTGTGTGTGTGTGTGTGTATGTCCTACTGCGAACAACCGTCAACTTGGGAGTGCAGAACAGACCATCTGTTTCGCGCCTGATTAAGGTGGCTCTCTCTCTCTCTTTTTTATATTTTCACCGCTTAATCTTATTATTATAATTATTATTATTGGTTTTTGTTGTTTCTCGGTTCGCCGTCGTTTTTAATTGAAGACCGGTAGTGATGGTTTGTTTATTTAATTTTTGGCGTTGCCTCTGCCTTTTTTTGTTTTTTGTCTCTCTTTTATTTCCCGTGATTGCTTGTTCGCCAAAGAGGCCGCTGCCGGGTGGCGGTGCGCGAGTCCTGTCATCACCGGGACACTCCCCGGCATACGATATGTGGTGATGAGGACGGAGGATTCAGATGGGGATCGGCCACAAAATGAGCAGTTGACTACCGGGATGGAATTGAACTGACGAGTTTACCGACTTTTTTTTTTTCACTGAGCGGTAATTCGATAAATACAAATCTGAATTCCGGTTTATCAGTTAATTTCCGATAACGTCCTCCAAAAATAAGAAGAAAGAAAAAATAAATACGGTGGACCCCGCTTAATGTGATCAGTTTGGAACACCGTGATTTTGATATCGATAACCGATTGATAGCAAACGATATTCAAAATTAGATATATTTACCCCCTCCCCTTTAATTCACACGCACCAAATTAAAAAAAAAAAATGAAAAAAACTCATCTTATATTTATGTCTTTTATATTATCCTTTAACCCTCCGACTGCTCAATTTGTAAACAAAAATCGGTTCAAAAATTGTGCAATTTTTTTTTTTTGTACATTTTAAATCTATATATATTGAAGAATTGGAATATGCACCTCTTCTTTCCAGAAGAGATTATATATATATATGTAAGGAAAATTCTCAGGGGTTTTCAAAACTTGAATCAAGGGTAAAAATTCCCGCGTCATTTTCCATTCCCCTTTTTAACCCCTAACCTAAATTGACCACTGCGGCTACAGGTTACGCCCTCAGAGAAGGGGCCTGGCCAATTATAAACCTACATGGCCCTAGCGGACAATTTAGGAAATTTCCAAATAAAAAGGAGATACACGCTAACGGAGACAGATTTTCCTAGAGATATTTTCCCACAGATGTTGACCCAGGTGTTAATGGTCTTGTAAATAGAACTTTATGCTAGCTGACCCTTCAGTTTGTCCCTATGATGAAGTGGGAACCCGTCCTTCAAAGTTGTCTTAATAAAGGTCTATAGCTGAAACGGTATCATTTTTATGGCCATGACTGCAACACCCCATCGAGAAGTCAGTCTCATTACATATATATATATATATATATATATATATATATATATATATATATATATATATATATATATATATATATAGTTATATGTATGTTTATTTATATATACTTTTATATAAATTTATATATTTTTTATATAGATTTATAGTGAGAAACTAAATTTTCAGAAAAAACAGAGTCAGAGTCAGAATTTTTTTAAAAATAAATTTCAATTCAATTACAGTTAATTTCTATTTATTACATAATATAATTATAATATATAACAATATAATATTATTATATTATCTAATATAAGTGTAGTTCTTTTCATATGATTGTATTTATTACATAATTAAACGTTTCTTACTATCTATAATTTATTTCACTATTTAAACGGTGAAAAGGTGGGGTGCGCTGCTCAAAGTAAGGAAGAAAAGCAAATACCCGCGATATTCGCGGGATAAGCAAATTTTGCTACATTTGAGTTGCCCGTGGAAATAGCGGAATGAGCAGCCAGAGAGTTAAAACACAAGAATTATATACATAATTTTAAAAAATTGATCAATTGTTGACTGTCTACAACTTTTTCTAAGAAGCTCATTGATAAATTGTTCGTAATCGTAATGTTTTTTAACAACCCTTCCCGGTTTTTCCCGAGCTCAACTCGGGCAGGCGATATGTACCATCCTGGATCATCCCGAGTGTAGCGCGGGCGCTGTGAAATTTTACACTGTGCAATCAGTCTTTCCCGAATTATTTCATATGTGCTTTTTATGATTTAGAACAGGGCTTCGAACCGTAATTTTTTTTGTTCCGGTTTTCGTTCCGGTTCAACTAAAAAATTAATATCGGTTCAGTTCCGGTTTTCGCTCCGCCAAAAATAACGGTTTTCGGTTCAGTTCCGGTTTTCGCTCCGCCAAAAATAACTGTTTTCGTTTCAGTTCCAAATGAATAATTTCATTTTATGTATATTCTTATTTGTACTAAAAATATAATTCTATCATAAACAAAAAATGTAATTCTATCAAAATTTAGAAGATTTTATTCTTTTTTTTAATTGGTACACTATGTGAATTGATACAAACAGCAGGTACGATAAGAGCGGCGAGCATTGGCATTGTTATCCATTATCAAAATCGCATTTGACAACTAGGTTCATGATTACCCACATTCGTCGTTTGACTCTCACATCGTGCACTTGGCCTTGCAATAATTATGTAAAAAATATATTATTTATTTAACATATGAAAATTGCCTCTAATTATTAATATATCTTCTAACGTGGTTTCACTGAGATTACTTCTGTTGTCTCGGAGAATAAATTTCAAACCTGAAAACGCTCTTTCAACACTAACTTGTGTAGCTGGAGCTGCCAAAACCACCATTGCAATCTTATACAAGTGCGGATATGTAATTATAAAGTTGACGTTAAATTAGAAAATATTGATAAGTTGGTATCAGTAACAAAATGACTGAAAGATATATCGAACCGAAATAAACCGATACTTTTTTCGGTTCAGTTCCGGTTTACGTTCCGACCAAAATAACGGTTTTTTCCGGTTTTCGGTTCAGTTCCGGTTCGAAGCCCTGGTTTAGAATGCTTTTGTTTACTTTTCTGGTTACTAGATTATTTGCTGCTCAGACAGACAGTAGAGGAAAGAAGGTAAGGAAAGAAACAAGGTTCTACTGTCCAGATTGCGATGCTGGACTCTGTGCAGCACCGTGTTTTAGATTGTATCATACACTATCAAATTTTGATTAAAAATTACTTAATCATTTATGTAAATGAAAAGTTTTTAAATAAAATTTAATTCAAGATAAAAGCTAGGTATTCTAAGCTTTATATTTATAGTTAGTATGAATTGACTCCAAAGTCTAATGATTTCTACCGTACAGAATGCCAACTATACAGGTAAATTACTCATTTATTTAAATTGATTTTTTACATTAATTTTTAGGAAATTTTGTATGCGAATGATGCTATTATGTTTAAAAAGCTATGTATGTATGAATATAAGCATAAAAAATTGACATTTTTTGACCCATAATCCCGAAATAAAATGAACCTGTAAGGGGTTAAAGTCAACGGAGCGGTATTGTACTCCACGTTTCAACACTCTCAATCCAATTCCGAGACTGAAAAATGTTTAACTGCGCTGCAGCATTGTGCTGACTCATTTTTGGTAACCTGTCATAACGATTTAAAATTTCGATCTTTTGTTATAATGTTAAATCATTTCGCTTTCTGGCTTCCATATCGACAAGCTGCATGTATGTATAGCAAGGCATAAATTGATAATACGCTCCTTCTCAGTTCCAATAAGGATGTGTTACCTTCTGCTTATCTGACAACCACTAACCACCAGCAGGGTGTGCGTATTTCTGAAAAATTCCAGGAACGTATAATACCCCACTCCTTTGATCATTCCCCATTTCCCTAGGTGGAAGAAGGAGAATTCTCCGAAATTAAAACTAGAGCGAAGGGGAAAAAAAAAAGATTGGGTTGTTTCTGAATACATTGTGAATATTCCTTTGCCAGTAAAATGAGGTTCAAAAACTGATAACATTAACCGATGTAACGATCACAAGAAGAGATAGTTTTAACATAAATGATTAGAGATAATTGGGACCAAGTGATTTCGATAACAATAAGCGATTGATAACATTAACTGCGATCATATTAAGTAGAATCCATTGTTAAAGATAACGTGTACTAAACACAAATTAATTTTGGGGGTTGTGCTGTCTTATTTCAACAAAAAATTAATTTGTATTTAGTATATGTTGCCGATTTTTAAGTTAATTTTTCATATTTACTACTAAAAATTGTTTTCCAGGTTAAGATAGCAATCAAATACGCATTAAATTATTTTAAAGTGATTTTTACGTTCCCTTGATGATATGGATGCCTTAGAGTTCCAATACACTTACGTTCCCTTGATAATAAAGGTTGTAAAGCTGTTTTCACGGTAAGGTTATAGATACCTTTTCTCAAACATTTTAAGTATTTTAATAAATTTTTTCATATGGATTTAATACACATTTTCATCTTAGGTACATACATCAAATAATATATTTGATAAAAAAAATAGTATCAGGAAGTATTTTTTAATTTAAAACTTGGGTTTATTGAAGGGAAATTTCGAGATCAGTAAATGGAATGTCACATATAGAAACTCAGTACGAAAAGAAAAAAAAACTGCTTGTCGATAAAAATATTTTGCTTTTTCTTCCATTCAGGCTAGAACATATATTAATTGTCATCAATTTTTTTTTTAAATTTCTTATATTTCCCTTAAAAAAAAATCCGACAGAGAAGGTTGTGAATTTTTTGTATTCTTCTACCGACCTTCTCTTAACGTCTCTTACCGACCTATGAGAAATAGGTATACATTATTTATTAAGTATCCCAATATTTATTAAGAAATACCTACCCAAGATGATGTTCAGTATAAATGAAATAGATACCGGGTTCTCATTGAGGTTAGTTTTGTGTGAAGCTTTTATTTGAAACCCATGTATAATTCGATTTAAGGGGTTTTAGGACTGTTAAACAAATGGATCAGATGATTTTGTTACTAATTTTTGACTTTACATAACTCTTTTTATTTCACACTAAAATGTTTGAAAATTTTTAATAGAAATCTGTTATATATCTCTTGTGATTCTGCTCCCAAAAATTATAAAAAGCAGATTTTTCCCTAAAAAACAGATTTTTTTCCCGGAAAAATCTGTATCTGAAAATTAAAAAAAAAAAGCTTTTTAAAACCATCATCCGCTTCAAATAAAAAATATATAAATGAATTTTTAAGATAATTAGAATGTTTTATATCTGTTCTCCCCCTTTTTTCTTTCCAAAAATCTTTTTTGTATCGAAGAACAGTAATATTATGTTATGTGATTTTCGTTTTTAAAGCAATATGTTAAGATTTAAATTTATGTATTCAGATTAAGAAATTGAATTTTGTTTTCTAGATAACCAACACACACATTGATGTATGTGTGTTTGTATTATTTTATACAGAAAATACTTATATTTGCAATTCAATAATGTGTTGTATATTAGAACATATTAATATATTGATACTTGGTAAACGATAAATAACAATATTAAAAATTAGATATTATTCAGCTCCAGTTTTGGTATCCAGAAATTAACCATAACACATTGTATGCGGAACAAGTACTAGTACGTTTTCTGACGATTGATACTTGAGCGCGGCACACGTACTAGTACTTTTTCTGACGATTCATACTTGAGCGCGGGTCACGTACTAGTATGGGTTAGTGTAACAACTTGGTTTGTTTATGGGTACAAACGGTATATACATGAAAACGAAGCCGAATGTTCTTGTCTACTATATAGATTCTGGAAGAACTTATACAAATAAAAACTAGTTTTTACATCAGTCGATGCGGAACCACAGAACTAGAAGGTTGATTAAGAAATCAATTTAGATTTAAAATTAACTTTTTACTTATTTTTGCGAAAATGATATTATATGTATGTATACTTATATATTATATATATATATATATATATATATATATATATATATATATATATATATATATATATTTGTTTGTTTATTTATATATTTGTTTATATAGTTCAATATAAAATACGAAAAGCTGGTTAAAAAATGAAATAATTTTCGACTTATTGAGATTTAACTGAATAACTAAATTTACGCACAAAATGCCCGCTCCCGGTACAATTCCGCTGCGAAATGTACCCGCACACAATGTGTTAAGTACAGAACCTGGACCATGTTATGGATCTTGAGACCTCTTCCCCAGGTTATGAATTCGGCACAGCTTGTCATCGGATGGTCCTAAATACTTCCACTCTCATAAATCGCTTTCTTTTTCGCGTATAGTTTTTATTTTAAATTACTAGCGTATGCTCTTTCAGAAAATTTTGTAGGATACTCAGAAAATATTTTCTTACTTAGTATCACCCATATGCACCCATGCCACAGTGGGATTCGAACTCATGAAGATCAACGCTTTAACCATTCGGCCATCGTTCGGCTCTAGGTTACTTAGATAACCTAGTGATTAATGCCCAGTCTTTGAAGGTCTCTTGTTTGAAAC
This sequence comes from Pardosa pseudoannulata, assembly GCA_032207245.1. Taxonomy (NCBI): domain Eukaryota; kingdom Metazoa; phylum Arthropoda; class Arachnida; order Araneae; family Lycosidae; genus Pardosa; species Pardosa pseudoannulata. The sequence goes on from CM063509.1 coordinate 98,712,458, forward strand.
ACTGTAAAATGATAATAATAATAATAATAATAATAATAACTGTGTTGTAAATACGTGCATTTTGTGTTTATTGAAGAACGTTCTGTTGATTTGTTTACTGGTAGTTGTGTAACCGTTTTTTAATTCACACGATATTCGTATTTTAATCTATATATATATATAAATGAATTTGTGTCTGCCTGTCTGTACTCGATCTACTCAAAAACCATGCATCCAATCGCTGTGAAAATTTGGGAAATTATTAGGTACATCCCTGGGAAGGTTTTTGTAAATTTTTAACGTTCGAAATCCATTTCTTACCCTTTTTTCGAGCATTTTATGTCATTATTCCAAGCATTATTTTCTCCGTTTAAACGCAAACGATTAATCTTTTAATTTATCGCATCATAACTAAGTGAAAGAAGAAATATTTCTAACAATACGACGTCATCCCAAGTAATTGTTTTAAAAGCAGTTTTCCTCGGTTAAAAGCAGGAGATTAAAATTTTCTATTTTACACATAATAAACAGGTGAAAATGATATTTTTTATCATTATGACGTCATTCCTTTAATCATCTCATTTATTCATTTCTTATTTTATATTATTTAAACATCGTCTGCGTAGTATCAATTGGATTTGACCTAGAAATTTAGATATAAAGCAGGGCTTCGAACCGTAATTTTTTTTGTTCCGGTTTTCGTTCCGGTTCAACTAAAAAATTAATATCGATTCAGTTCCGGTTTTCGCTCCGCCAAAAATAACTGTCTTCGTTTCAGTTCCAAATGAATAATTTCATTTTATGTATATTCTTATTTGTACTAAAAATATAATTCTATCATAAACAAAAAATGTAATTCTATCAAAATTTAGAAGATTTTATTCTTTTTTTAATTGGTACGATAAGAGCGGCGAGCATTGGCATTGTTATCCATTACCAAAATCGCATTTGACAACTAGGTTCATGATTACCCACATTCGTCGTTTGACTCTCACATCGTGCACTTGGCCTTGCAATAATTATGTAAAAAATATATTATTTATTTAACATATGAAAATTGCTCTAATTATTAATATATCTTCTAACGTGGTTTCACTGAGATTACTTCTGTTGTCTCGGAGAATAAATTTCAAACCTGAAAACGCTCTTTCAACAAATATCAAAATAGGAAATCGAGAAGCAGTATACATGTAATGATAATTATAAAGTTGACGTTAAATTAGAAAATATTGGTAAGTTGGTAACAGTAACAAAATGACTGAAAGATATATCGAACCGAAATAAACCGATATTTTTTTCGGTTCAGTTCCGGTTTTCGTTCCGACCAAAATAACGTTTTTTTCCGGTTTTCGGTTTTCGGTTCAGTTCCGGTTCGAAGCCCTGATATAAAGTGATTAACTTTCATTTCTATGTGACGCAAATTATAGCATTTTTATATGAGAATAAATTTTGAATTTAATTCTTGGTTAATTTTTATGTTACAATGAAATGTTTTTCAACAATATTCTAACAACGAAAAGTACAAATTTCAGTGACTCTCATGGGCAACTAAAGACCTATAATTCGTTATGCATGAAAAAAAAATCTTTGTTTAAAAGTAATATATTAAGTTCACTGTAGCGAAGTACGGGCACACTTGATAGTAGTATATAATTGCAGAGCATCGAGTATATAACCTATGAGTGATGTTATCTTTCATTTTTATTACAACTATAAATAATACCGTACATTCTTCAGCAGTTATTTAGGAATTTCAGTTTCTTTATTTCTTAGTAAAAGGCAGGTTGATGCCATCAAGATCTTTTCTTTTGAACAGTTGGACTTCACTAAAAAGAAGTATTTTATCCTCAAGAATCATCGTGGTACATAATACCGAGCTTTGGCATTCCCCAATTTTCCTCATGTTCTTTCTGAAACACTTATGAATAATCATTGTCTGTATTTTGCGATTTTAAAGTACAAAAGCTTCATTTTAAGGCTCGAGCGAGTTAATTTGAACTCTAGAGACAGCATAAATAGTTTGGTCTCATTTAGAGAAGTTACGCCTCACAGTCTTGGGTTTTTGTTCGCTAGAATAACTGCCACTTTATTCAAAAGATCGTATACACTGAAGTGTTGATTTACGCAGCATGTTTTGAGAGTAATAAATCACCTGCTCGGAAACTGTTATGTTAGATTGTTTGGAAGGCATTCACCTCGTTATTTTTCAATGTTTTTTACGGTGTTTACATAGTATAGTCTTAGAAGGAATTTTCGATGCTGTAAAGAGTATAATTCCGCAGTTTTTTCTTTATCTTCGGAGTGTTTGGACAAGCTGGTACAATTTTCCACCATCTGATATTTCCATTATGTTTTTCTTTTGGTTCCTTACACCAACCCAATCCCATTAGGAAGTGATTTGAAATGCCTGCCGACTCTTTTTATCTTTTCTATAAACCTGCTGCAGAGCTAAAGCTTCATCAGGGTTCACACGGTCCTGAAAAGTCCGTAAGAATTCCTTAATTTTAGCTTTCATTTTTAAGGGCTCTTAAAACTACTTAATTTTTGTCAAAGTTCCTTAAAAACTCCTTAATTTTTAAATTATAATGCGATCAATTTCTCCATCGACGAGATCCACAGTCTCATGTGATTTTCCAATCAGCTTTCTTATATGACAAATATATAATCTTTTGTATACTTAAAAGGTTTAAAATATAAAGTTAGCTGCCCTTTCCTAATAGCTAACAGTCATGCAGAATTTAATTAAACGAAGCATGGAGGATGGGGGTTTGTAGATATTTCAGTTACTAATGGAAGTTTAATTTTCCTTGCATTGAATGGAATAAAAAATCTAAAACTTTCTTTTTTCCCAGGCAACTAGTATAATCAGCTAGTATATATATATATAATATATATATATAATATATATAATATATATATAATATATATATATTAAATATATATATATATATATATATGTATATATATGTATAATATGTATTTATATATATATATATGTATATTATATATATATATAAAAAAATATATATGTATATTTTATATGTATATATATATATATATATGTATATGTATATGTATATAGATATATAAAAGTATATGTATTTGAATATATATTTATGTATATGTTTATATGTTTTTTTATATGTTTATTATATATAGGAATATGTTTATATATATACTTTTATATATATATAATATATATATATTAATAATATTTATAATTTTTATATAATACTAGCTGAATACTCGGCGTTCCCTAAAGAAAAAATTGACTTTTTGCTTCAATGCAAGGAAAATTAAACTTTAAGTGAAATAATCTATCATCTCCATTTTGTTTAATTAAAATCTGCAAGACTTTACCTATTGAAAAAGGCACTAACTTTATACTTTAAACCTTTAAGTATATTTTTAAACCCTCAGGAATACTGTTTATATTTTGTTTTATACAATTTATTTTTTAGTTTGATCACTCAAA
>CM063509.1:98720911-98773411 GCA_032207245.1 Pardosa pseudoannulata
GTGTGGTCGTGTGACAATCTGGAGGACAGTCTGTGCCTTGTTTTTGCTTCTGCGTTTCTGATCACTGTTGTCACATTTCGTTCCCGTCGGCGGAAAGTAAGCGTCTAACGGATTTAGACGTCACTTTATTTGTCAGAAAGTTTTGTCATTTGAATGAGACGTTTCCTTCCTACTCCGAGAGTTTGTTACGAACTTGTTAGGCAAAGATGTATCTTCGAAGACCTGCGTTTTAAAAGCCTTATCATTTATTAGCCTCGAGCTTTAGCTTTCTTTGCGTTTAGGTGCTGAGATGTTAAGTTCCTGTGGTTGCATAGCAGACTTGTTAAATTGTATTTTTATTGCAAGTTAAAAGTATACAGTAAATACGTCGATAAACTAATTAACCCTGTTATTAATATGTAGTAATGATATATTGAAATATATTAAGAACTGAGATTGATTTAAGAAAAGGAAGCATTGAAATTATTATATAGAAATAGTTTGATTTTTTACATCATATATATATATATATATAGATAGATAGATAGATAGATAGATAGATAGAGAGAGAGAAAGAGAGATTTTTTTTTTTTTTTTTTTTAATTGCCGAACGATGGCCGAATGGTAGAGCGCTGTTCTTCGGAACCGGAGTTCGTGGGTTCGAATCCCGCTGATGGCATGGATGTTTGTAGCCGTTCGGAATCGGCTTTAAACTGTAGGTCTCGGTCTCATTAGCCCTCGTGTGCAAAACAGTAGACCGTAGCGCTCCAAACCAAACCAAACCAATCATTTTTTATATTAATAAATAAAACTAAAAATCAAATACAACTCCGCTTAATGTGATTGCGGTTATTGTTATCAATCACTTATTGTTATGGAAACCACTTGGTCCCAATATTCTCTATTCATTTATTCGTTGAAATTATCGCTTTATGTGATCGGTACACCGGTTAATGTTATCAGTTTTTAAACCTCATTTTAACTGGCAAAGGAATATTCCCAATTTATTCAGAAGGATCCCAATATTTACTTACCCTTCGCAGCTGTTTTAATTTAACGAGAATTCTTCCTCTTCCACCTAGGGAAATGGAGAATGATCAAAGGAGTGGGGTATTACACCTTCCTGGAATTTTTCTGAAATACTCACACTCTGCAGGTAGTCAAGGGTTGTCAGATAAGCAGAAGGCAAAACATTCTTATAGGAACTGAGAAGGAGCGTCTTCACAATTTATGCTTAGTTTGCTTACATGCAGCTTGTCGATATGGAAGCCAGAAATGATTTAACATTAACCCTCTAGGCGGTTGGCACGTACAATTCCGCCAAATCGATGATGTCTTCAAAGCGGTTGTCAAGTACAATTTTCGACTTCCAAAAACGTTCCGAAAATGGATGTAATGTACATTTCTGCCAGTGTTTGAGGTAGGAGGGTCAGGTCGATTGTTTAGAAACTGCATCCCTCTTTGAGTGACATCTATTGAGGGATGCACCTCTACACCCTGAGGTACAAAGACGCTGATAGCTTTTCATGGCTTTGTCAATCTCTGTTTCGAAGTATTTCGTTTGCGGTAACAGATGTATCTCTCATTGCACCACTTAAATATCTTGAATAACTTTCGCAAAAAAATATAAACAAATCTCTCAAAGAATATTTTTATTTGTACTTTTAGAATCCATTATTTCTTATGGGATGATCTTCGAGACTAGACGAGCTTTATGAGTATTAAAAATGAACAATCTATAATATCTGTTTATATATCTATTTATAACCAGAAGTAAAGGGACAATAACGAGGGTGGGTTTCCCGTATTCCATTCTAGTCGACAAAGGGTGAAGTAAAAAACATAGAACCCTTTGGTCATTGACACAATAAACCTTTAGCGTATTTTTTGGAGACTTTTTTCCCTCGATGTATTCTACTCGGAGGGTTAAAACAAAAGATCGAAATTTTAAATCGTTATGACAGATTACCAAAAATGAGTCAGCGCAATGCTGCAGCGCAGTTAAATATTTCTCAGCCTCTGAATTGCATAGAAAGTGTTGAAACGTGGAGTACAACACCGTTTCGATGACTTTAAAAAAACATGGTTACGAACAATTTATCAATGAGCTTCTTAGAAAAATTGTAGATAGTCAACAATTGATAAACTTTTTAAATTATGTATACAATTCTTATGTTTTAAAGGATAATATACAGTACATAAATATAAGGTGATTTTTTTCATTTTATTTTCAAATTTAGTACTTGTGAATTAAAGGGGAGAGTAAATATATCTAATTTTGCATATCGTTTAATGTTATCAATCGGTTATTGTTATCAAAATCACGGTGTTCCAAAGTGATCACATTTACCGGAGTACACTGTATAATTTATTTTCAACTCTCGTAGCTATTTTCAGGTTTTTCAAATCTATGGAATAATAATAATAATTGATGCCAGCAACAAAACAGGAAACATTTAACAATAATTTACCAAAAAAAAAACAGCTATAATTAAAATATTTCTGAGTCACGTATAAATTATTTATTTACATTTTGTGCCATTACAAGTTTACCGCCGCCTGATGTAAAGTAGATAACTTAAAGCTTTTTATTTCTTTTTATGCTTTTTGGTTTTTAACGCTAGATTTATAACTATTTTTTACTGAAGTGAGACAATTTGACTCATACAAGAAAATGGAAGATTTTTGCAAAGAAAATAGTACCACATTAATTTAAATGAAATGTTTATTATAAAAAAATTCATGGAAAACATTTTTAAATATAAAATCTGTTTTTGAAACACATTTCCGCAAACATTTCTATTACATTTGCCACAATGGTTTCTACATCTGTGTCTTTTGAATGATTGTTGAACTTGACAATTCTTCTGTGCTTCAGTAGCATGAGTTTCTGTCATTGGAATGGAAGTGTTCTCGACTGTCTCTATATTTACTTTATACTATACATTATATACTTTATATTTACTTTATACTATATTTATTACTATACTCATTTATTTTCATATACATTCTATGAATCAAATGGGCTCACAACCATGAAAATAGGTATACCACATTTGATAATGCGAAATGAAGGGTTCTGCGAGAAGATGAATTAATGTTTACATATATTTTATTATTTAACTAAAAACCAACATATGTTTTTTAAAAAGTGATATTACAGTTATATATATATATATATATATATATATATATATATATATATATATATATATATATATATATATATATATATATATATATATATATATATATATATATATATGTATTATGTATATGTATATATATCTATATATATATATATATATATATATATATGTATAAATATATGTCAGGATTTAAAATATAGAGTAATTTAAGAGATTTAATTAGGGATTCTTTTAATGGGAGTAACGCGCCTCGAGTTATTAGTCACATAAATACGGCTCACGCGCAGTGATATGGGCAGAGAGCGATAAGCAATTACTATAGGCAGACCTGTGGCTCCTCGAAGCAGTAAAAACTGCCTTTGTGTTCAGTTGGGCGCCAAGATGAGATGCCATTGTTGAGTATAGTGTTAGTGAGCTCTAAATAAAGGATGAAAATGATGTCAGGACTCTAGTGTCGTTTACTGTACCCCGACATATATATATATATATATATATATATATATATATATATATATATATATGTATATATATATATATATATATATATATATATATATATATATATATATATATATATATATATATATATATATATATATATATATATATATATATATATATATATATATTTATATATATATATATATATATATATATAATATAAATATATATATATATATATATAAATATATATATATATATATATATATATATATATATATATATAAATATATATACATATATATAAATATATAATATATATATATATATATATATATATATAAATACATATATATATATATATATACATATATATAAATACATATATATAAATACATATATATATATATATATATATATATATATATATATATATATATATATATATATATAGTGGTACATTTTTAATGGGTCAAATTGACTCGGTCCGTAAATCTAGTGTTAAAATATATTTTGTAAGTACTACAGGCTGCAAATAGATTTGTATATTAGAATTTTTTCGTCACATATGACTGAAAATGCTACAGCATTTTCCATGAAATTAAAAAAAAAATGCTGAAACATATGAAAGGGACATTACAAATTGTGCACTTATGTCGTGTTTTCATTTGATGTTCTTTTGTAGAATACAAACGACAATGTCTGTATCTATTATTTTAAATTGGCATATGGTGACCAACTTTATTCAGTCTTACTGTATCTGGGACATATTTATTATTATTATTTCTTCAAAAATTTCAGGGTATTTTCTTTTCATTCATAACATGAAAATACAGAAATTAATTGTGGTGGTAGCCAAAAACGTAAACTTAATAGCTGGTCTTGAAATACCAAATTTCCAATACATGATTTCCGCTAAATAGCTTTGACAATTGCCATATGAATGAGGAAGTAAAAGCTTTAAATTAATTTTTTAAATGTCCTTAGTAAACTATTTTATCACTTGGGTGGGTACCAATATATTTACCACGAGCTTAGAAAGGGTTAAGAAAACAAAATGTTTAGTCATTCATATCCACTACAATTAATTGTGCCTTAAATCTTTAGACTTTATTCCTAGGTGATCAATCTTTGTAGATTTAGACACAATTATAGCTGACTTTATATTATGTAGTGATAACAACAAAACAGAAGGTTATTGTATAATGATTAATTTAGTAAGCGATTAAAAGCTTGGTAACCCAGCACCTGCATCTGCTTACAGAAGTTAATACTCTTGAGGGTTACCAAGACTATTGTAGATAATTTACTTTAATTATAAACTTTTTTTGTTTTATGTGTATGTAATTATAACATACACTCCGCGGCTATGATATTGTTTTCATTGTTTATTATTCATTAAGAAATCTATGACTGTTTAGCGTCCCATTTTTCTGCTTTGTGCTCAGCTTTAATCCCATTGTCTTTCTATTTGCATCCAATGTGTTTGGACAGGAAAACAAAAATAATTGCATACTGAAGCTCTGTGCCAATTTTTCTTTCTGACGAAGAGTAATTTATAAACAGAATGGGTGATCGAAAACAGGATAATATTTCAGTGTCAAGTTTTATTCAGGAAAATCAAATTTTGGTAAACGTTTTTAATTGTTCATTTTCATATTTTGTCAATGTGCATTTAACATAACAACACGAAAGTCCCGTTAATTTTATTAGATATATAAATATTAGGGAATTATTTGACGATGTTTTTGGGATTTTATAGCTTTTTCCTATCCCCAAATTCAGTTTTGTAGACTAAAAATATATTTTTCAATCGTTGTTAAAAGGAACAGTAAAATAATGAAATTTTTTTTATATGTCAATATTTGAGTTTTGATATATTGACTGTTTGATGTTTGTTCAATATATTGTCTGTTTGTTGTATATTGATGTTCAATATATTGACTGTTTGAGAAGCATTTTATATGTACAATTTTTGTATATTTTTCTATATTTTTCATACGTTAGATACCTAAATATTAGAAATAAAGAGAATTATTTCACGATATTTTGGAATTTTATCTCTCTTTTCGATCATCCAATTTAATTGTGTACGTTGAAAAATATTTTTTTGTCGTTAAAGGAAAAAGTAAAATAATGGAATCTTTTTTGATATGTTAATATCTTATTGTTTGAGAAATATTCTATATGTACGATTTTTATACATTTTTATATATTAGATACTTAGAGGGAATTATCTCACGATATTTTGGAATTTTATCTCTTTTTTCGATCACCCAATTCAATTGTGTACGTTGAAAAGTATTTTTTGATCATTGTTAGAAGAAAAAGTAAAATAATGGAATCTTTCTTGATATGCTAATATTCAATTGTTTGAGAAATATTTTATATGTACGATTTTTATAAATTTTTATATATTAGAAATTTAGATATTATAAGTAGAAGGAATTATCTCACGATATTTTGGAATTATCTCTTTTTTCGATCACACAATTCAAATGTGTACGTTGAAAAATATTTTTTGATCGTTGTTAAAAGAAAAAGTAAAATAATGGAATCTTTCTTGATATGTTAATATTTTATTGTTTGAGAAATATTTTATATGTACGATTTTTATACATTTTTATATATTAGATACATTGATATTAGAAGTAGAGGGAATTATCTCACGATATTTTGGAATTTTATTGCTTTTTTCGATCACCCAATTGAGTTGTGAACGTTGAAAAACATTTTTTGATCATTGTTAAAAGAAAAAATAAATAATGGAATATTTTTTGACAGGTTAATATTTTGTTTACGAAATATTTTATATGTACGATTTTTATACATTTTTTTATATTAGATACTTAGATATTAGAAGTAGAGGGAATTATCTTTCAATATTTTGGAATTTTATTGCTTTTTTTGATCACTCAATTCAGTTATGTGCATTGAAAAATATTTTTTGATCGTTGTTAAAAGAAAGAGTAAAATAATGGAATCTTTTTGATATGTTAATATTTTATTGTTTGAGAAGCATTGTATATGTTATACCAGTTTTACTTATTTGTTGTTGAAAAATATTTTTTATTCGTTGTTAAAAGAAAAAGTAAAATAATAGAATCTTGTTAATATTTTATTGTTTAAGAATCATTGTATATGTTATACGAGCTTTACTTATTTGTTGTTGAAATGTATTTTTTGATCGTTGTTAAGAGAAAAAGTAAAATAATAGTATCTTTTTTAATATGTTAATATTTTATTGTTTGAGAAGCATTGTATATGTTATACGAGTTTTACTTATTTGTTGTTGAAAAATATTTTTTGTTCGTTATTAAAAGAAAAAAGTAAAATAAGGAATCTTTTTTGATATGTTAATATTTTGTTTCAGAAGCATTGTATATGTTGTTATACGATTTTTACTTATTTGTTTCTAGATTGCCAGTTTGGTAACCACAGTTATGAACTGGAAGAACGTTGGAGACCTGATCTAGGCCCTCCTTTTGGAATGCTATACTGTATGAGATGCGAATGTATACCGGTAAGTCATTTTACATAAAATTAGTTAAGACTGACCTTGCTTTAGTGTTGGACGTTTCTAAAATATTAAATAAACGTTCAGAAACTGATTTATCCTTGATGTATCTAAAATTCATTTTCCTGATTTTCCGGCTAGAGTTATGCTAGTAATCCTAGACTACTTGCATTAGAATTCAATTACGCAAATACTTTTCAAAGTTGCTAAAAGCCAATTTCAAGGTGCTTTTTAAGTCTCTGAAAAGTGAATAACGTTTTTCAAAATTATATTTCATTATGTGTAGTTACTTTCAAACGGATAAATATTCAGCATAAATGCATTTAACTAGTTTTTACGAAACAATCCATTATATTAACCTTATTTAATAACGTTGGACGTTTCTAAAATATTAAATAGAAGTTCGAAAACTGAGTTATCTTTCATGTATTTAAAATTTATTTTCCTGATTTTCCGGCTAGAGTTATGCTAGTAATCCCAGACTACTTGCATTAGAATTCAATTACGCAAAAGGGCTAAAATAGTAATGCTGGATAAAATATTCTAAGTTGCTAAAAGCCAACTTCAAGGTGCTTTTTAAGTCTCGTAAAAGTTAATAATGATTTTTTTAAATTATATTTCATTATGTGTAGTTTCTTTTAAACTGATGTATATTCCGCTTAAGTGCATTTAACTAGTTTATATGAAACAAACCATTATATTGAACTTGTTTAATAATGTTGGACGTTTCTAAACTATTAAATAAAAGTTCTATCATTGATCTATCATTGACGTATTTAAACTTTTTTTTCTGATTTTCCGATTCGAATTATACTGGGCCAAGAAGAGCCTAATCAGCTAGCAGTAATAACTATGCAGTCGGGCCATTGAAAGAGACCGGCACAAGTCTAATTAATGGACATCTTTACTAGTCAACGACAGACAAAAGAAAGACACAAAAATCACTCTGTTCGAACAGAGGTTCGATAAGAACACCCAAGAGCAAAGACAGAAATAATTTAGAAAACTTAGTCAGCGAATTTAAACTGTTAAGATGAGGTAAAACGTGGAGCCATTTGCCGGCGACAGCTGGAAAACGTGTTGAATAGACAGAAAATTTACATCTATAGGGTAGAAAGCTTTGGGAAAGGTATCGAAAGAATTTTAAGTCGAGAACGCTCCTTTCATTAAGACATTTAGAGGCTGGGAAAAAGATTTTAAGGAATTAGAATGGGAGAGAGGAGGTTTTAAAGGAAATATTAAAGTTAATAAATTTTGATATATTACATAGATATATGGATACATGCATGCATAAATATATGCATGCATACAGCGCGTCCCGCTGTTATAAGATGTACTTGCAATGCGGCCCGCTGTGTGTTTTGGGATGGCCAGACTGGGTCTAGACCTATTAAGTTTACGTTTTTCCTGGCCTTAATGTTATTTGATGATTTATAAATCTTTCAACTGCAGTTTCCCTTTGCACGAAATTACGTAACATCATAAAGTTGACACTCTTCAGTCACTTCCTTTTCTCCCTTTGAATTACTGCTTTCTCTCTTCATCCCTTGTCACATTTGGATCATCTTTTTTTAGCAGGGATGATTTGAAGTTTCGCATAAGGTCAAGATCGCATTCCGATTAAAGATTGTTCCGCTGTGCGAAAGATTAAAAAAAATATCACACACCAGGAAGAATTCAGAGTAGAAAAGAAGGGGAGGGGGTGAAAGAAGGATTGTCTGTCTTTCCTTAAAACTTTACTACGTTCTTTTGTTCTCTGTACGGCTAGTTTTACGATGGGCCACGGTTAGGATGGCTGCCATCTTGTCTATTTACAGACACGCTCTCATCAGGTGAGTGTGTTCTATTTATTTTATTCGATTAAAGGGTTTTTTTTTTCTCTTCCTGCCATTGCTGTTACAGTCAGATAGCATCGTTGACAACTGCTTGATGTGTATCAACGACTGCCATTAAGAGAACGTTTTGGGGATCTTTAAAAATAAGTCACACAAAACATCTTTTGTTATTCCCTCACGATAAAACACTTATGAGACATCTATTTAATGTGGATGAGATTCTACTTTCAGATTAATCTCGAATTATACTGAAGACAGAGTTGATAATGCACCGAGAGACAACTATAAGCACAATTAAGCAAAGTATTTTAGAATAAATATCCTTCTTTAAGCTTTCTTGCTGAGTAGTCAATTTTTATTGTTTTCGAATTGTTCGTGGAAATCTCTAGTCTTATATTTGTAGTATATATAATATATTTAGACTTTTATTTGTACAGTTGCATGGATGGATTCATCCCACTATAGCTTTCTAATCAGAACGGTCATAAATTTGACTCATAGTCTGGTAAACCATAATTAATAATTATAATGCAGGAGCTAATTATAACTAGTAAACTATAATTTATAACTATACTACGGAATATGATTGAATTTATCCATAGTTATTGTATAATTTACGGAGATTGTGAATGATTAAAATCCAGTTAAGGAGATACTGGAGATAACTATAACTAGTAAGTCATAATTTATAACTATACTATGGAAAATAATTGAATTTATCCATAGTTACTGTATAATTTACGGAGATTGTGAATGATTAAACTCCAGTACAGGAGATACTGGAGCTAACTATAACTAGTAATCCATAATTTATAACTATACTACGGAAAATTATTTCATTTATCCATAGTTACTGTTTAATTTACGGAGATTGTGAATGATTAAAATCCAGTACAGGAGATACTAGAGCTAACTATTAACTAGTAAGCCATAATTTATAACTATACTACGGGAAATGATTGAATTTATCCACAGTTACTGTATGATGTACAGAGATACAATGATGATTAAACTCCACCAACAACTATGCTACTTTTTAGTGTAGAGGAGACTTTAGTTTTAATAAAATCATGGATCTTAACATTGCTAATTTTACCAAATTGAACGCAAAAAAAAAGTTAAAGAAAATTTTTTGCTAAGAGGACATCTTGGCGAAAAATAGATGCTATTGAATACATTTGCAAACAAAACAAATGCAGGAATCGGATAAATTACAAAAGTTAATAAAGACTAGCTCCTTCGCACCCAGCCTTCGGTCTGGGTAGCAAAAATTTTCCGAATAAAGGTTTAAATCAACTGCTATAGATAAACAAATTTATAAAAATATTAAATAAACTTGTATGCTGCAGATTGTTGACAAATATGATAGTTTATTAATAACAGAGAATCCTAATTATAAATATGTACGTTCATAGTATTGCCCGGAAGTAATGATGCTAAATTGCACGACTTTCTGGTTTACATGAGTCAATTTTCAACACGTTATGGATATGCATGCTTGTATGTCTTTACTGTAAAAATTTAATTTCATATACATTTCTAAGAAATTTTTTGACTAAATTATCTGGATTAGAGCCTTTTGCAGAACAAACAGAATAAAACCTTTTGCAGATTATTTTTTCTGTTGAATCTTATAGCGAGAGCATCTTCAAATTATTGCAAACGTCTCTTTTTGTAAACACCTGAAGGAAAATAATTAGCTGAAATAGTATTTGCCATGTGTCAAGGATATTTACTTTTTTTCAATTATGTTCCTTTCTGGATTTGACAGTTAACTTGAATCAAATAAGAAAACACTTTTGTGGACAGTATATATTTTGGCAATGAATCACAGAGTGCCGTATAATTGCGATTTATAGCTGCTATAATTTATTTTAATGTATCCTTATTTACCTAGTTTGAAGTTTTCGTACATTGTTATTTGAAATACTCAAAGTTTAGAGTAGACTCAAGAATTTTTTGAACCGGTGGCATTTTATCTAGTTGCTGTACATATCTTCCGATATGTATCCAATTATATCTTATGACAGGTTACAAAGCTTAGTTAGCATAGAATATAAGTTTTTTAAATTTGAAACGGTCTGAAATGTTGAATAAAAATAATACAAAAACTTGAAGCGTTTTATTACCACTTTAGTTGACATACTGTAAAGTTAAGCTATAAGCAATAGATGACACTTTGTATATTTTTTTATATTCAATGCATATTAAGGGCTTTTAAATCTTAACTTGGACTTTTATTGTTTTATTAGCATATTGTCTGTCATATAACGAGATCAGTAAAATTTTTAATTTTCCAGAATTGTAAAATACCCTATGAGGCAGGTAAAAATTGGTTTGTTTTTTGGCTGAGAATTATCTGGTACACACTCAATAATTTATTTATCTTCATACTCCTCTAAAGTCTGACGATACTATGAATGTAGTTTAGAATCACTTTGAATTCGTTTAGAAAGATAATTCAAAGTTTTCTTAGCTACGTCGAAATTATTGTTAAGTTCTTTCCAATTTTTTTGCCACAATAATTAAAGGAAGTTAAGGCAGGATATTATCATTTCCACTACACCCCCGGTAGCTGAAAAAAATATTTTTATTCAATTTTATGAAATATTTTCAGTGCATGTTATAAAGTAAGATTTTGGAATGGCATATTTTGAAATTTAAGTGTCCTTGCGTAATAGTGTTTTGTAAAAGTTTTGACAAACACACACACATTATTTACTATTAAATATTCATGGTTTCCGCGCACCTGGAAAGTCAGGGAAAGTCATGTAAAATCATGGATTTAGACAATGGATTAATTTTGTCATGGAAAGTCATGATTTTTCAAGTAAAATGAGTAAAAGTCATGGAAAGTCATGGATCTGCTAAACTACCGATTAAAAAATATGCATTGAATTGTTTAATTCTATTTTTACTTGTCATTTGGCTGAAGTTACTGAGTTTGGTATTTATGTATTATCCTATTGACCCTATTGCCAAGTAAAATTTGTTCACCAAGGAAACTCAAAGCAAGAAAGCTTAATGGGTGGGTAAATGTATATTATTCTGTTTTTTTCTTAAATTGTAGATTAAAATTTTATTAATATAATAATAATTATTTTTTAATAAAAATTAGTTAAACTTATATTTTGTGCAAAAATCTTATCTCTAGGGATATTGTATATAAACATTATAGGGTTATATTTGGCTATTATTCATGGTCACCTGGATAATACCAAAGTACCCTGAATTCAAATTGGAAACATTTTGATTGAAAAATTGCTATATGATTGAACTTAGGTATGTAGATACAACAATTTATTTTTATGTATGTGAGTTTATTAACACTTATAAAGTAAGTTTATAATTTTTTATGATAAAATTCCTGTAATTTCTCTAAAAGCATATATTTTATTTGTATATGCATCAGAAGTTTTATTCATATATACTTTAATGAAAGCTTTTTAAAGTCATGGAAAATGATCTGCTAAATCAGGGAAAGTCATGAAAAGTTATGGATTTGAAAAATTTTATTTTGGCAGATACCCTGAATATTGTAATTTTTTTCACTATCGCAGGAAAATTAAAACTAAAAAATTGTTTAGTATTTATTCATATTTATCTGGTAAACACAGAAAGCAGAAAACAATATTCTGTGTATAACGAACATCTTGAGTAATTTGCTTTAAATTTTTGAAAATCAAAATGGACCATAATGCACGAGTAAATACCATAAATTTTTCCAAGATCGCTGTCACTGCACCCGCTTTTAAACTCCGACTGTCATAAGCGAATATGGGGTCAACGAAACTACCGTCAATTGCGAGTCACTCTCAGAGGGGTGACAAGGGTTTGCGAAAATGTTACCGTAATTTGTAACGAACAGACAAGACTGGCTAGAAATAGTATGGCACTTTCCTTTTTCCACGTCTTTCCATGTCTTATGGGGTCTTGGAGAGAAGTGAGTGATTGCAGTCATGGAAGAAAAATACTGTAACGAGGAAAAAAATCAGCAAATAAAATGAAACATAAAGTAAATAAATAATGATAACGTAATAGGAAAAAAATCATGAAAGAAAGGATTCGAACTGAATGAAAACAGGAACCGTGTTTTGAGAAGAAAATTCGGTTTTCAAAGTTAATAAATTAGTTTTGCTAGCAGTATATTATAAAAGAAATATCATAGTAAGGGAACAGATGCAGTGATACTTCATAGCATAGATGCAGAGTTATATCGAGTAAGATTTTTACTTTATAATTTTCTTCCTTGTCGTTATTCATACCTTTATCGGATGATTACAGGAAGCAATAAAATTTATTCCATGTTCAATATGCACCTAGTTTTTTGCCCTAAATGTTTGCAAAAAAGTGGGGAGTAGCCTAACTTTGACCTTCTCGTATAATCGTAGAAAGATAACTTGCAGCAAAACTCCTGCAGGTTAGACGGAACATACAGCGATCACACCTTTGCAACGCTATTTTGCTACAAAACTGCGGCAAACCTGTCAGAACAACCTTGAGGCAATCGAAAATTGTTAGACTGGCTGCATTCTTGTTTCAAATTTGCAGACTTGTCATGCTGAACTTGCTGCAAGTATGCAGGTTTGCAAAGCAAGCCCGCTGCAAACTAAATTTGCTATCTGGGTAGCTAACCTTTCTACTATAGTCGTAGAAAGATAACTAATTTTGATAGACATTATTTTGTTCTTAGTTTCAAAACAAATAAATGTTATATCACATTAATGATATATGTCTGTTAGCTATGCTGACACATTATTTTATGAACTTGAATCAGAAATCCAAGAGCAACTGGAAGTAGCCATTCTTAACTTTCAGTTACTGGATGGTTACTTCCAGCTACTAAAGCAACTAACTGGAAGTAGTAAGTAAACTTCGACTTCCAGCAAATCAAAATTTGATAGAAAACTATACTTTTGCTAATGTAAAAATTCAAAATTTGATTATTTAAGTGAACCGTTTCGTGTGCCTAAGACGATTACTTCCTACAGTAAGTATCTTAAGAAATACACATGAAAGCACAAAGTCCTCTAAAGTTGTTGTTGTTGTCTCATACCACTTAGTCAAACCAAGCACAATTGAACCGGAGGCTACTCGTATTGAGGCAAAGGGGTGTGCCTTTCGTCTATAAAGAGTACCACAAGGGTGAAAATACAACTTACGCTCAATTTGGGTCCTCGTAATTTTGAAGCAGAGACCAAGTAGAAGACCCATAGGCTTTGCTACCATCTCCAGAAGTATTGATAGAAAACTTGGAGGACACTGTGTCCACGAACATATTTTACGTGTCCCAGTCACCTTTAACGAACGCGGAGGATCTTAAGCCGGCTCGGGCTCCGAACCCTCATCTCTCCAGTTACGAGGGCGTTGCCTTTGCCGACTAAGCTATCGCGGCTCTCTAATATCCTGAGATCTTTATAACATTGTAACATTCTGCATAATTTTAGCTCGTTAGCTAATAGATAGTTACTCCCCAAAAGTATAAAAAGGCCTCCTGCTTGCTTCCAAGCATAGAAGCTGCAAAGAAGATCGGATGGTGTGCACTCAGCTAGAATGGGAAATAACGCCAAAGTTGTTTTCCAACAACAGACGATGAAGGAAAGTAGCACTAAGGCTCAAGAAAAGAGGACTCGTTGTGTGCGGAACGTGATGTACCCTTGTGGATTGCAAAAGATTTCTCATCTTTCCATGACAAACAATTACTACCATTAAATTGAATTTTCATTATGATTGCAAATTGTTCGGATTAGCTCTTTTAGAATCGGGGAGGTCCAAAACGTACATATCAATCAAAATCTAGATACAAACACACACACATGTTCGGAATAGTGCTTTTGGAGTCCGAGAGGTCCAAAATGTACATATAAATCAAAATCTAGATACAAACAAACACACACATACACGTTCGGAATAATGCTTTTGGAGTCGGGGAGGTCCAAAATGTACATATAAATCAAAATCTAGATACAAACAAACACACACATACACGTTCGGAATAATGCTTTTGGAGTCGGGGAGGTCCAAAACGCACATATCAATCAAAATTTAGACACAAACACCCACATACGTTCGGAATAGTGCTTTTGGAGTGGGGGGAGGTCCAAAACGTACATATCAATCAAAATTTAGACACAAACACCCACATACGTTCGGAATAGTGCTTTTGGAGTTGGGGAGGTCCAAAACGCGCATATCAATTAAAATCTAGACACAAACACACACACACACGTTCGGAATAGTGCTTTTGGAGTGGGGGGAGGTCCAAAACGTACATATCAATCAAAATTTCGGTCGAATTTTTTATACGATTACAACAGCAGTAATTAATTTAAATGCAGTTTTATCACATAATTAATTTAAATATATATTGTAACTCGTTTAGAATTTTCGTGAAATAGTTTAATAGTTGTATATGTTGTTTTGTAAATTATTGTAAAGCTTTTTCTGTTTTGTTGTGGGCAACAATTATTATTATTCCATAGAATTCAGAAATAAAACCAAAAGATGGTTATGAGAGTTGGAAATAGATATGTTGTATTAGATTTTATGATTTTAGCTTTCTATTTTAACTGAACATCGTTAAAACTATTTAGTTTCTACAAGCATCATTTATTAGTCTTCCAACTGGAAAAGCACAAGTGCGCTTTACACACAAGTAAATACGGCAATTCGCTGCAGGATCGCTGCCACTTCGCCCTCGTACAGGCACCACCCTGTCATACGCACATTTGAGGTCAACGAAACTACCGTCAATTGCGAGTCTCGGAGGGGTGACAAGGTTTCGTGAAAATGTTACTCTAAATTCCAACGAGCAGACGAGACTGGCTCGAAATAGTATGGCACTCTCCTTCTTCCACGTGTTTTCATGTCTTATGGAGTCTAGGAGGGAAGTGAGTGATTGCAGTCATAGGGGAAAAAATACTGCAACGAGGAAAAAAAAAGTCAACAAATAAAACGAAACATAAAGTAAATAAATAATAATAACGTGATAGAAAAAAAAATGGGCGAGAGAAAGGATTGGAACTGAATTCCTCGAATGTTTTCGGTCGTCGACAGTGACTTGCCGCGAAATCGAATTCACGCCCGGCAGACGATGGCGCCGGTGTCTTTCGTATGTGCTCCAATTTGAGAATGTTTACTGCTAGAGATAAGTTTACGGTAATAAAGTGTGGATGAGGATAAAAAGATTGAATTTTTTTTAATCTCCAACCTAATTGTCTTTGTGATAAAATAGTAGTTTTTCTTTCTCTATATATATTCATATTTTTGAGAGGGTTTAATCCATTTATGCCTCGTGTTTTATATAGGGTTTCGAACCGGAAAAAATAAAAAAAAAACGTTCTTTTGGTCGGAACGGAAACCGAAACCGAATCGAAAAAAATATCGGTTTATTTCTGTTCGATATATTATCTTCAGTCATTTTGTCACTGTAACGATGCAACTTTTGAATTTCGTATGGGCTCCAATGTGAGAATGTTTATTGCTGAGGATAAAAACCAACTATTCCTCTGATAATAGTAGGTTTTCTTTCCCAATTTATATATATTAATGCTTTTCAGAGCGTTTAATCCATTTATGCCTCGTGTGGTATTCCGTGCTTTGAATTAGAACTGAACCTAAAACCGAAAAAAAAAACATTCTTTTAGTCGGAACGAAAACCGAAACTGAATCGAAGAAAAATATTTTATTTCTGTTCAATATATCTTCAGTCATTTTGTCACTGTAACGATGGCACCGTTGACTTTCGTATGGGCTCCAATGTGAGAATGTTTCCTGGAGATAAGTTTACGGTAACAAAATGTAGATGACGATAAAAAGATTAATTTTTTTAAATAGCCAACCTAATTGTCTTTGTGATAAAATACTGCTATTTTAGTTGAGATTTATTCCTCAGATTATAGTAGTTTTTTTCTCAATTTTTATATGTTAATATTTTTGAGAGTGTTTCATTCATTTATGCCTCGTGTTTTATTCAGGGCTACGAACAGGAACTGAACCAAAAACCGTTATGTTGGTCGGATCGAATACCGGAACCGGACCGAAAAAAATATCTGTTTATTTCGGTTCTATTTATCTTCAGTTATTTTGTTACTGTAACCAACTTATCAATGTTTTCTTAATTAACGCCAACCATATAATTATCGTTTTTATATGTAAATTGCTTCTCAATTTCCTGTTTTGATTTTCCCTAGTACTTTTCTGTTTCAGTGTTGCATGAAACTACTTGTAGAAAGCAGTTGTCAAATGCGATTTTGATAAAGGAAAACAATGCTATCACATAGGGTACCAATCAAAAAAACAATAAAATCTTCTAAATTTTGACATTATTATTTTTTTTCTGTTTACCATAGTTTCATTTTTATCACAAATGAGAACAGGAGCTTACGCAAGGGGGGGGGTAAGAGTTTAACCCTCCCCCCCTTGAGCTCAGACAAAATGGCAAAAATAAAAATTTTAGTAGAAATTATGAGGGTTATTTTTTAGAATTATGAACTCCCCCCTTGAAAATTATGAACCCCGTCCTTGAAAAAATTCTTCGTACGCCACTGAATGAGAATATACATAAAATAAAATTATTCATTCGTAACTGAACCTATATATATATATATATATATATATATATATATATATATATATATATATATATATATATATATATAATTTTTTCAAGGGGGGGGTCATAATTCTAAAAAATAATAGTCCGCATAATTTCAACTATATTATTTGAAACTTAAATGATCGAATCCGCGAATGATCGAACTATTGTAAAGAATTTTACCTAGTTCTTAATTAAAATGTGCCTCTCTAAATCTCCTATCA
The DNA here is from genome assembly GCA_032207245.1 of Pardosa pseudoannulata. Classification (NCBI taxonomy): domain Eukaryota; kingdom Metazoa; phylum Arthropoda; class Arachnida; order Araneae; family Lycosidae; genus Pardosa; species Pardosa pseudoannulata. The sequence continues at coordinate 98,738,653 of CM063509.1, forward strand.
CGTTAGTTGGAGATTTTTTCCCTTTGCTTTTTTTAATCTCTGTCTAGTAGAATAAACAGGCATTTTATCACGTATAATTCATATCTTTTTGTATATGTATATTACCGTGAATTGAATATAAATCGTAAGTTTTGTGAAGTCTAATAGAATACATCTGAGTGACATAAAACAATTTTTTTATACATGCTTCTTGGAATGAGTAGATTGAATGTATGCGTAAATTAACTATGTAACTTATGCCACACTAAGTCATCTCGCATCTTTCATACTCAACCTGTAAGTCATCCCTAAAGAATTTTTGGTTTTTAGCTGCCCTGCTGCGTCAGTATATCAAATGTGACACATCCTGCACGTTATCTGATGGTAATTTTGCTAAGATACTTCCAAATGACTTCATTGACGCAAAATCTGCGGTCTCCACTGGCGCCATCTCTGAGCAATCGATTGAACCATTCTAACCTCTGACCCTGCGGCTGAGAGGGAAGAAAAAATACCGCAGAGGGAGACCGATTGAATGAGACCTATTATTGTGGTTATTGTAACCGGCTATTACCTCATAAAATCAAAATTGGTCGCCTCGGTGGTGAGCGATGAATTGTTAAGGATGTGCTAAGTATTTAGAAAATGTGTCTTTGTACCGCATTTAGCAATTATTTCACTTTGTTTGGTGTGTGATTGAGGTTTTTAGGTATTTATTATTGACAGTTATATGTTGAAAATTACCTTCTTTTTGCATGCAAAAAATTATACCGTGTAACCACAATTCCTAATTTTTTCAACGTAAGTTTTACGTTACTTCCACCCTGGCGCCACAATTATCATAAATATTTTAAATTTTCCTTACATTAACTTCCATCTCGGACGTGACTGTAAAAAATACTGAATCAATTTGTATCTTCCACTCTCCAAACTTAGACATTTTTCAAATTATGCTCTCCGAAATTATAAGTTGGGGATTGCCAATTTTATAATAATCTTTAAAACACTCTTAAACTGAAATAATATTAAATGCAGAGAAAAATAGAAAACATGAATTTAAATATCTCGTCACTCTTTCAAGAATAATACTACAATAATACTACAAGCAAAAATTCTATTGAAAAAAGGAAGAAAACAACAAGGAGCTTTTAATATGTAGAGTAAAAGCCTGTTTATGGGTATTTTATCTGCCTGTTTCTCAATTAAGAATCACAAAGTAGAAATGAATTAAAATGGCCATCAAATGAAAAAAAATGCTTATTATAAATTTAAAAATAAGCATAAAATCAGTAAGAAGTAAAAAAGTAATAATAATATGGTTGACGCTGGTGGAGTTTTATCAATTTGTTAATATCGGGTTCCAGTTCAGTTAACATTATTCGCAAATCTCCCAAAAGTTCAGAGATGTTCCTTTTTTCCCCATTTCTTTTTTTTTTTTTTAAGTCAATTATTTACGGTAGAGTCTACTTTCAGCTAAATAGATAAAAGAAATGCAATTAAAATTTCAGCACTTCAGTGCAGGGGCGACCTGTGGTGCAATTCATGAAATTCGTAGTTGAAAAAAACATCGTTTTTATTCGGATAACTACAATTTTACTTGACTGATTTATTAACGGTTTTTATAGATATCATGTATATTTTTATTAGATATTTTGTGTACAGGCAGCCTATACCTTTAATTAACCCTCTGTTAGTCTTCGAACCCATTAATGAACCCCTGGAAAGCTTCAGGGCTTACTGGAGTCGGTACCGCCATTGATGGGCATATATAATTTAACTGAATAAAATTTACGTACGGGATCAAACATTCCTTCGTATAACTGAATATTCTGTATAAATAAATATTCGTATTAATGAATGCTTTATATAACTGACTATTCATGTAAGTGAATATTTAGTATAACATACTATTCATTTAAGTAAATTTTTCGGGTAACTGATTATTCGTATAAGTGAATGTTTTGTGTAACTAACTACCCGTTTCAGTAAATGTTTCGTATAACTGAATATTTGTGTTAGTGAATGTTTTGTATAACTGATTCTTCGTTTAAGTAAATGTTTCGTATAACTGAATATTCGTGTAAGTGAATGCTTTGCATAATTAATTGATTATTCGTTTACGTAAAATCTTTTGATTATACAAATATTTTGATTGTATAACTGACTATTCGTTTAAGGAAATATTTCGTGTAACTGAATATTCGTATAAGTGGATATTTTGTTACAAAGGCCATAAGGGAGTTTCTCTTGAGAACGAAAAGTACTTCGTATAACTGAATATTTCGCATTTATCAGTTTGGTATGAATAAATTTTCACCTTATCCGTATTTAAGTGATGTAATTTTGCCGATTTTATTTATTTAAATATATATTTTCAACTTTTGATAGGGTTACAACGTTTGCTTTGATGTCTGAAAGAAGTCTTAAGTTTTTATTAAAACAACTTTTTATGGCTTCATTCCTTTTTCCGGAGTTCTTTTCCGTATATTTCGCCATATACTTGGCGATAAACTGCCATTTCTTGCGGACGTTTTCCCATCTAGTTTCATTTAAATAAATATATCTAATTGTCCGTTTCCCGTTTGTTTACTCTTTGTCTAAAAATAGCGGCAAAAATGACGTTAATGACACAACTTTTACATTGCTCTTCTTAAGTAACATTTTTAGCTGTGTAGCCCATTAACGTTTCTTTCTTGTTTTTTCATTTTCGCTGATATATTCGTAAAAATAATCCTTCATTTTCAGAGACCAATAAAATCTAATGAATTTGTCCCTTCAACCTGCTATTCTTATTCTGTGACAATTCAATTTATTCTATAAATGAAGAAACATGGACAAATCGATTTCGGGTTTCACGGAATTGAAATACTGTTTTATCTCTTGCCCGAATCAAGTCGGATATTCCAAATTTGGCGCAATTGCGTTGCCCGAGCTGAATTTGGGCATCCCAGGCAAGAGGTTAAGTGACCAAAGATGGTGGCCAACGGAACTCGTTTCTTTGTAGCACGCACCTTTAGGAAGACGACATACCTTCAAAATATAAAACGACCGCAGTCGGAGGAGCGCGCAAAGAATTTACCTTGACACGTTTTTTTTCTTAAATTTTTATGTTAGCTAATATTCGTCTAAACTCTGCGCACTTCAATGATGATTAATGTGGCTGTGGTTTGAGTTGCCCACTTTTTATGCTTTTAACTCATCTGTGCCATAATACGAAACGCCGTATTCCGGGTTGAGAGAGGAAGCGATTTTACCTTCTTGAATTTTTAATCCTCGTACAATGGGGAACATATATTGAATTGTTTATATATATATATATATATATATATATATATATATATATATATATATATATATATATATATATATATATATATATATATATATATATATATATATATATATATATAAATCAGAAATCTTTGAATTCCTAAAATTTTCTCTTGAGAATTTTTTATGTTAGCTAATATTCATCTAAACTCTACGCACTTCAATGATGACTACTGTTGCTGTAGTTTGAGTTAGTCTTTTTTTTTCTCCCGGGTTGATAGAGGAAGCAATTTTACTTTCTTGAATTTTTGTACTCACATAGTCATGAACATATATTGAATTATTTATAGAAAAAATTCAGAAATCTTTCAGTTTCTTGAAATTTTCTCTTGAGAAATTTTTTTGTAAGCTAATATTCGTCTATCAAGAAATTTTTTATGCTAGCTAATATTCATCTAAACTCTGCGCACTTCAATGAAGATTAATGTTGCTGTAGTATGAGTTACTCTTTTTTTTTTCTTTTGACTCATCCGGGCCATATTCCGGGTTGAGAGAGAAAACGATTTTAAATTCTTGAATTTTTACACTAGTATAGTTGTGAACATATATTGAATTGTTTATAGAAAAATTCAGAAATCTTTCAGTTTCCTGAAATTTTTTTTGAGAAATTTTTATGTTAGCTAATATTCACCTATCGGGAAATTTTTATGTTAGCTAATAGTCATCTAAACTCTGCGCACTTCAATGAAGATTAATGTTGCTGTAGTTTGAGTTACTCTTTCTTTTTCTTTTGACTCATCCGTGCCATATTCCGGGTTGAGAGAGAAAACGATTTTAAGTTCTTGAATTTTTACACTAGTATAGTTGTGAACATATATTGAATTGTTTATAGAAAAATTCAGAAATCTTTCAGTTTCTTGAAATTTTTCTTGAGAAATTATTTTTGTAAGCTAATATTCGTCTATCAAGAAATTTTTTATGCTAGCTAATATTCATCTAAACTCTGCGCACTTCAATGAAGATTAATGTTGCTGTAGTTTGAGTTACTATTTCTTTTTCTTTTGACTCATCCGTGCCATATTCCGGGTTGAGAGAGAAAACGATTTTAAGTTCTTGAATTTTTACACTAGTATAGTTGTGAACATATATTGAATTATTTATAGAAAAATTCAGAAATCTTTCAGTTTCCTGAAATTTTTATGTTAGCTAATATTCACCTATCGGGAAATTTTTATGTTAGCTAATATTCATCTAAACTCTGTGCACTTCAATGATGATTAATGTTGCGGTAGTTTGAGTTACTCTTTTTTTTTCTCCTTTTAACTCATCCGGGCCGTATTCGGGTTGAGAGAGGAAGCTATTTTACTTTCTTGTGTTTTAATACTCTTATAGTCGTGAACATATATTGAATTGTATATAGAAAAATTCAGGAATCTTCGATTTTAACGACTCCGAAACACTCGCTTGCTGAAAAGAATAAAATGAAATAATTCTCAATGAGCAAATTCAGTGGTTGTTTAATTAGCTGAATGAATGTGTCTCTACCGAATGAATGGTAATAAATATGAAATTGGACTTACGAAAACAACGGGTGAGTAAAAAACTTCTAAAGAGTTCGTAATTTTACTTTTTTAGAATTTAATTTGACTTTTTTTCGAAATTTTCTTTAAAAGTAACACCGAGAAAAATATGTTTAATTTTAAATTAATAAGAAATTTTGGCATACTCTATTTCAAATGCAAGTATGAACATATAACAGACAGTAATTCAAAATATGGAAAATATAGCTTTTATATATCTCCAATTTGAAATAAAATTTAGTTTTTAATATATATAAAGAAAATATCTTTCGAGTAAGTAAATATTTTTTTCATTTATAATTTTATGTTATTTTTTAAAATGCATAGTATTTGAAATGACATTAAACAAATTTTTAAAATTAGAACATTATTGGAAAATTTGTTTAAAAAAAAAAAAAAAAAAAAAAAAAACCTTTCTCTATGGAATAAAATTTTCTGTTTTATTGTGAATTGAAAACTGTTGTTACAATTAAGATTACAATTCTGGAAATAAACTGTGTTCAAAGCAACAGAGCACCTTTTGAACAGAAAGTCTCTATTAAAACAGACTATTTTTAAATCGTTGTAAAATAAAAAACCTTTGTTATCTTTAGAATAAAATTATTCCTATTATATTAAGAAGGATCTAACTTTACAAAAATGGTTTTGTTTTGTTGTATGAGACATACACTTTTATAAGACATGAAATATATACACGAAGTGAAAATTGAAATTTTTATATTAGAAAATTTATTTTTTATATTAAATAAAAACTAATTATATTTTTAATTATGTGAACGTCGTCGATTTTATTAATATGAGTGGTATATTTTAATCGTACAATGGAGTACAGAAATTCTGGAATCTTTGAGTTTAACGACCCCGAAACATTTGCTTGTTTAAAAGAATAAAAGGAAATAATTTAGAATGAACAAATGCAGCGGATGTTTGTTTTATTGGCTGAATGACTGTTTCTCTTCCGAATGAATGGTTAGAATTCCGAAATTGGTCTTATAAAAACAACGGGCGAATAAACAACATTCATGGAATAAAGATTGTACTTTTAAAAATGTTCCTGAATTGAATGGCGTAATGTTATTCTAAATTATTTCATAGAATCTCAGTTTTTTCGAACTAAATTGTTATGTTTGTTGGGGAACATAATGTATTTCGAATTATAAAGGTCTCAGTAATAAAAGTCTATTTTTGATGAAATATAAAATAAAATAATATATGTCTGTCAGAAAAACATTTGTACTGCATCATCAATAAAGTTCCGACTTTATAAAAGATGATTTTATTTTGTTATAGTCTAGTATTTAAACTATTTATCTTATTTATCTCTATTAAGTATATATTAAGTATTTAATTTCCAAATCTGGTACCAGAAATTTTATTTCTCTCTTATCCATTTATCTAAAAAAAATAATCATATCTAAACATTATAAATTAAATAAGACTCGGGTATTATTATTGCTTATCTGTTCTTTAATCTTATTATCTTATTTATCTATTAACTTTTTATTATTTAGTGTCAAAATCTGGTACCGAGTCTTTAAATATAAAATAAAATAATATCTGTTCTGTCAGAAAAAAAATTGTACTACATCATCAATAAAGTTCTGACTTTTAAAAGTTGATTTAATTTTGTTATAGTCTAGTATTTAAGCTGTTTATCTTATTTATCTGTATTAAGTATGTATTAATATTAAGTATATATTAAGTATTTAATTTCCAAGTCTGGTACCGGAAATTTTATTTCTCTCTTATCCATTTATCTAAAAAAAATAAGCATAGCTAAAAATTACCAATTAAATAATGTTAATCATTTAATTGGTATTATTATTATTTACCTATTCTTTAATCTTATTATCTTATTTATACATTAACTATCTATTATTTGTTGTCAAAGTCTGGTTTTTTATTCTGGTTTCAAATGAAATTTATTCTGGGTCCAAGCCTGGTTTCAGAATTTACTTCTCTTTTATTCATTTATCTAAAAAAGCATATATGAACATGATCAATCGAATAAAACTGCGCTATTGTTACTTTTTATATATTATTTAATCTAATTACCTTATTGATCTATTAACTGTCTATTATTTGAACTCCAAGTCTGGTACCAGAAAATTTAATTTTCTTTTAGCCATTTATCTAAAAAGAAAGCATATCTGAACATTATCAATCGAATAAGACTCGGCTATTATTATTGGTCATATATTATTTAATCTAATTATCTTATTTATCTATTAACTATCTATTATTTAGTGTCCAAGTCTGGTACCGGAAATTTTATATCTTTTTTATCCATTTATCTTAAAAAGCATATCTGAACATTATCAACCGAATAAGACTCGGCTATTATTATTGTCCAAGTCTGGTACCGGAAAATTTAATTTTCTTTAAGCCATTTATCTAAAAAAAAGCATATCTCAATATTATCAATTGAATATAAGACTCGGTTATTTCTCTTTTTTTTTTTTCAATTTCCTGGTTGCCTTCTCTTCGGTATGGGTAATTTCCTATCTGATCCTCTTAGGATTTCTATGTTATACAAACCTGATTCTATCGGGAAAGCATCTGATCATTTCAAATACATATATACAGGAGAGAGGGATCTTTCCCCTAAGATACATTTCCCCTTTTGTTTCGTGTTACGCCTTTGATGTTTGTTTCCCTGTCTCCTTTGTGGCAACAGTTCTGAAAAGTAATCTTCCCCTGTACCGTAGATATCATCCGTGTTCTGAAGATATCTGAATCCCTCCTCCTATTTGCTCTCCCTGCTGGCCGGATTCGATGAAAGGCATACTGTAGTGGCCGGATGCAGTAATATTCTATCTTTGATGGTCATTTCTGAAATTGGTTGGATGAAAGATCGAAGACAAAAAAAGATGGATTTCATTGTATTTCTATGGAAAAGGATAGAAATATCTGAAGCAAACGAAAAGATAAATCGTAGAAAGCAGAAATATGAATTTTATAAAGCTGCAAATAAAAACGGATTTCCCCCTTTTTTAGCTCCGTAATAAGAATTAATCAGGTTTTGATCTACCATGCAGATTAGTTCCTCTAAAATAATTTATTAGTAAAAATCTAATCTTATATTTAACTCATATAAAAATATTTGTTCTTATAGTTTTTGTAAATATTAAGCTCGGATAATTTAAAATCGTAATTTCTGGAGTTAATTAGAGGAAAGGTAGAAGAAAAGATATGAATTACACTGTGTGAGAATGGTCTTGAAAGATCTGAAACAATCAAAAAGATTAATCGTGGGTTTGATTTAGGTTTAGAATGGTACGGTTTACTATTTTGCTAAACAGGGGCAAATGAGACTAGTACCTGTCGCAGAAAAAGAGATGAATTTCCCTGTGTACGAATCTGAAACGAGGAAGAGCTAGAAAGATATGAAACAATCAAAAGAATAAATCGTGGGTTTGGTTTAGGTTTGGAGTGCTAGGGTCTACTGTTTTGCTGTACAATGACTAGTAAGACCGGTACCTATCGATAAATAAAAGATTAATTTCACTGTGCATGGACGGACTAGAACAATCTGAAACGAGGAACAGCTAGAAAGATCTAAAGCAGTCAAAATGATAATATGTAGATTTGGAGCTAACTATACCGGTACCTGCCGAAAAAAAAAAGAGATTAATTTCACTGTGTACGAATGGGGTAGAAGAATCTGAAACGAGGAAGAACTAGAAAGATGAAACAATCAAAAGAATAAATCGTAGGTTTGGTTTAGGTTTGGAATCCTAGGGTCTACTGTTTTGATATACAATGGCTAATGAGACCGGTACCGGTCGAAAAAAAAAGGGAGATGAATTTCGCTATGTACGAATGGTCCAGAAAAATCTGAAACGAGAAAGAGCTAGAAAGGTATGAAACAATCAAATGAATAAATCGTGGGATTGGTTTCGGTTTGGAGTGCTAGGGTCTACTGTTTTGCTATACAATGGTTAATGAGACCGAGACCTATGTATAAATAAAAGATTAATTTCACTGTGCATAGGTGGGCTAGAACAATCTGAAACGAGGGAGATCTAGAAAGATCTGAAGCAATCAAAAGAATAAATCGTGGGTTTGGCTTAGGTTTGGAGTGCTAGGGTCTACTGTTTTGCTATACAATGGTTAATAAGACCGAGACCTATGGATAAATAAAAGATTAATTTCACTGTGCATAGGCGGGCTAGAACAATCTGAAACGAGGGAGATCTAGAAAGATCTGAAGCAATCAAAAGAATAAATCGTGGGTTTGGCTTAGGTTTGGAGTGCTAGGGTCTACTGTTTTGCTATACAATGGTTAATAAGACCGAGACCTATGGATAAATAAAAGATTAATTTCACTGCGCATAGGCGGGCTAGAACAATCTGAAAAGAGGAAGAGCTAGAAAGATAATGAAGCAATCAAAAGATTAAATTGAGGGTTTTGGTTTAGGTTTAAAGTGCTAGGTTTTGCTATACAATGGCTAATGAGACCGGAACCTATGGATAAATAAAAGATTAATTTCACTGTGCATTGACGGGCTAGAACAATCTGAAACGAGAAAGAGCTAGAAAGGTATGAAACAATCAAATGAATAAATCGTGGGATTGGTTTCGGTTTGGAGTGCTAGGGTCTACTGTTTTGCTATACAATGGTTAATGAGTCCGAGACCTATGGATAAATAAAAGATTAATTTCACTGTGCATAGGCGGGCTAGAACAATCTGAAACGAGGGAGATCTAGAAAGATCTGAAGCAATCAAAAGAATAAATCGTAGGTTTGGTTTAGGTTTGGAATCCTAGCGTCTACTGTTTTGCTCTACAATGGCTAATGAGACCGGAACCTATGGATAAATAAAAGATTAATTTCACTGTGCATAGACGGGCTAGAACAATCTGAAACGAGAAAGAGCTAGAAAGGTATGAAACAATCAAATGAATAAATCGTGGGATTTGTTTCGGTTTGGAGTGCTAGGGTCTACTGTTTTGCTATACAATGGTTAATGAGTCCGAGACCTATGGATAAATAAAAGATTAATTTCACTGTGCATAGGCGGTCTAGAACAATCTGAAACGAGGGAGATCTAGAAAGATCTAAGGCAATCAAAAGAATAAATCGTGGATTTGGCTTAAGTTTGGAGTGCTACGGTGTACTGTTTTGCTCTACAATGGCTAATGAGACTGGAAGCTATGGATAAATAAAAGATTAATTTCACTGTGCATAGACGGGCTAGAACAATCTGAAACGAGGAAGAGCTAGAAAGATAATGAAGCAATCAAAAGATTAAATCGGGGGTTTTGGTTTAGGTTTGGAGTGCTAGGGTCTATTGTTTTGCTATACAATGGCTAATGAGACCAGGACCTATCGATAAATAAAAGATTAATTTCACTGTGCATGGACAGACTAGAACAATCTGAAACGAGGAAGAGCTAGAAAGATCTAAAGCAGTCAAAGGGATAATATGTAGATTTGGTTTAGATTTAGAGAGCTTCAATCTACCGTTAAACTAACTCACTTAGGCGTTGTTGTACGCCTGCGCACAATGTGCCAGAAATAATTTAAAATTTTTTAAAGCCAGCTATCATTTTTCTCTTATTATTTAGAAATAAAGTAAATTCAGCGAGCCTAATTAAGTAGAAATAGAAAAGAAATGTAGAAAATCCCATGTATTTACGATAATGACTAAAACAGATATGAACGGTGGAAAAGTAAGAAAATGTCTTTCATTTAAAGTTGTTTAGGGATCCCAGTAGCGAAGGGGAAGCACTCCGATACAGGTCCGTTGTTTGAACCCCAAGCTGGGCAAGGTTCACTCAGCCTTTCACCCCTTTACTGGGTAGACAAACTGAGAACCATGCATGCTTGGGAACTAAATACTGGGGGTTCCGTGTAAGGTTGACCACCTTACCAGAACATATGCTTCATCCTAGGGCCCATGATCTCGAAAACGGAGATTAGCACCGTAGGCTTTGGCAGTTGGCTATTGATTGTTGAAAGTTGGGCTATTGTGCCTAGGAGTTTAGTTAATTTTTAGTTTAAAGTTGCTTAGAGTTCAAGTGTCACCTTAAAGCAGATTCCGAATGGCTACGAACATCAAAAGAATAAAAAAGAGTTAAAATTTAATACTAATTTTGTCTTTAATGCAATGTATGAGACCATTTGGTGATTTGTTATAGATTTCTTTCGAGTAAACCCCTGACATACTCTTCCGGCACTCATTTTGAGAAGGCATTGACGGGTTTGGTTTGGTTTGGAGTGCTATGGTCTACTTTTTTGCAACACTAGGGCTAATGAGACCGGGACCTATAGTTTAAAGCCGATTCCGAACGGTTACGAACATGCATGCCACAATGGGATTCGAACGCATGAACTCTCATACCGAAGGCCAGCACCCTAACCGTTCGGCCATAGACATGTATAAGGTATGATAATTGTATAGAAATCTTGATATGCAGATTTTCTGCTAGCGAATCACTGGTAAAAAAATTTTGGTAACAATTTTGAGAGTTACCAAAATACCAGTCAAATTACCAGTATTGCAATCTCAAAACTCCACGAATACAATTCTTCAACTTATCTGTGAAATGTTCCTTGAATATGGTTCTCCAACGTCATCTCTTTCCTTCTCGAGATATATGGGGCATGGAGACATTGGGTCCACATTTTATAGTTGTTGCTTCCATTTTCTACTTATCCTGTTTCTTTTTTCCGTCTGAAATCTCTAGCATCTTCTCCTTGTAGATTGTTGGGGGAGGAAAAGGCCGGAAAGTTGTTAGATCGATTCGCTACTTACAGATAGTGTGGGTGAAGGGGGTTGTGGAGAGATTTCGACTTCTGTCAAATGGAACGAAATGGCCTTCGAATGTCTGTCTTGTCTTTTAATGGACATCTGGGGTCGATGACCTGGGGGAGGAGGTTGACATTCAGAATCTCGTGTTTGAATAAAAAAAAAAGATCGATTCTCGAATTTTGTTGGGGAAGAACATTAATTTGCAAATACTTTCATAGTTGAAAGGGTATTGGGAATATTTTGCATTACTGTTTGGAGTTTCTATAAGCGTTTTTGTTGGTTTCTGTTAAAAAATCGTTAAAGCATTAAAAATTTACTAGATAATCTTTATTTTAACTAGTTTTTTATTCTTTTAAGTATACCTTAGAAAACTAATAAAAAACGTTAATTGAAACCAGTAAATCCACCTATTTAAAATTTTAGAAATAGGAAAATACGTCATGTATTAGAACATTAGCCTTACGTCTCATAAACAGCTAGTAATTCAAATAATATGCCGTTTAAAAATGAAAAGAACTTTAATATGCAATAAATCATATTTTAAAATGAAAGTGATGTATTACTTGCCTTAAAATAAATCTGTAAAATGTCATCTTGCAGAGGCACTAGTAATAACGTTCGACAATAATGAGATTTTTTTCTAATGGTTCCTTTAGCCATTATAATATTCTGTAAATAAAATCATATGTAAATAAACTTCAGTTTTTATATTTATTTCAATCACACACCGTGAAATGTCCCTGTCGTCCAAAATTTAATATTTTTTATAAATACAAGTTGTATGTAGGGGCGCAGAAAATGTTTCAGGAACCAATATTACCTCAAAACACTATTTATTTGAAATTTCCCTAAAAACGTCTGCTTATTTTCATTCCAGTTTAAGAGATTATTAAAGTACAATGTTGGGGATTAAGAACTCTCCTTAAAAATACAAATAAAAATTACTTACTTATAATTAAATCCTAATATTTATTCCAATACAAAATAATATTTCATTGATGGACTACATTAGTTGTCACCAAGGGCAGTTTTCCTCTCTGTTTGTAAAGATTGTTAATCACCTTTGACGTCAAATACTCCAATACACCTTAAGACGAGATGCTGCCGATAACCGTGTGAAAAAATTATCTTTCACCATTGAAAGGCTTGTCCAAGGATTTTAATAGTTATGAAGCCTTAAGAATAGGCGGTATGTTTCAGGAAATGATAAGAATGGAATATAAGTGAAAAACTGCCGTTTTTCATGTGCAAATTTCTTCAGTGAAGTAGGAAGTTGAAACAGTTTAACAATTTGCTTCACCTCAAAGAAAAACCTGAAACTAGATGCTGACGAAAACCGCGTAAAAAAGTTGAAACCGTTTGACAATTTGTTTCACCATAAAAATGCTTGTCCAAGGATTTTAATATTATGAAGCTTTATGAATAGGGGGTCCGTTCCATGAATAGTAAGAATGTGATATAAGAGAAAAACTGCTGTTTACCTTGTGCAAATTTCAGTGAAGTTGGAATTTGAAACCGTTTGACGATTTGCTTCACTTCAAAGAAAAACCTGAGACGAGATGCTGACGAATACCGTGTGAAAAAGGCATCTTTCACCATGGACATGCGTGTGCAAGGATTTTAATAGTTATGAAGCCTTATGAATAGGGAGTCCATTCCATGAAATGGTAAGAATGGAATACAAGAAAAAACTGCCGTTTTCCACGTGCAAGTTTCTTCCGCCGATTTCAGTGAAGTAGGAGGTTGAAACCATTTTACAATTTGCTTCACTTCAAAGAAAAAAAAGGGGGAGGGTTGGGGGGACACGTAAATTTAGTCGCTAGTCAAAATATTTGTCTCTGATGGCAATTAAATTTGTAGAGATGAATTTTTTTATTGTATATACCAGGGGTGGCTTTGCTCCTTGATAGCCCCAGCTATTTTTCAAGATTTGTAATTATTCGCGGGCCGCAATTAATTACGTATTTAAAAGGTATTAAAATTTTTTTTTGTAGAAATTATATTTATTGAATGTCATTTAGAAGTTCTACGTCTTTTAATTTTTCAAGGAATTTTTTGATTTGTCGATGATTTTTTGCATTGGTGTGAATGTAATTTACAATGTGTTATACTGTTTTCATAACATTTGGATATTTTAAATATTTTATAACGAGATATTCTCTGTGAATTATGCTGTGAATCGGTATATATTGTGGAATTTGAGAATCTTTTATTAAAAGCCCAATAAGACCGATTTTTTTACCCAGCCTTACCGGAGCTCCTTCAGTTGTAATAATTTTTTAAAATATTATAACACAAAAAATGAAAAGGGAACTCGGGTACATTTATTGAGAGCCACAAATAATCCTTCAAAGAGCCACATGTGGCTCGCGAGCCTCAGGTTGGCCACCCCTGGTATATACCGTCTGTATAAACTGTAGCTAAAACTTTCCCGTAGCAGCTTGAATTTCCTTGTTAGCTTGCTCGGAAATGTCCGCACCTCTAGTTGCATGGTTGATTCGGCTTTTATTGTTTTAAAGAAAGTGAATTTCTGTTTCTGGGGTAGAAAAGTGAAAGTGATTCTCCGAGACCTTGAAATTGGAGGCGTCTCGACTCGGCCGTCTTTGCTAGTAAAAACGCAAAGGGTGTACGTTGAGGCTCAACACACACCGAGCCTAATGCGGTAATTCGAATCGTCTTGAGTGGTTTTGTTTTTCTGGTGTGAAGGCCGTTAATTGCGTAGGGCGAAAGGTCTAAGTGGGAGAGAGATTGTGTTGATGTTTTTTTTTCTACAGTTCTCTTTTGTGTTTAATTTTCGTTCATTAACACCTTATTTATCCGGCAGGCCTAATATCCCCCCACCATTTATGTCGAAATGTTCTGCATAACCTTAACCTTCTTAGTCCTGTATGGCCGATAATAAAGTTGTTGTCTATTTCCTCTATCAAGTAATACCGTTTCAGGACCCATTGTTTCTATCTCGTTTCATTTCAGTTGTTGTTGTTGTCTTTGCTACTTGGTCAGATCAAGCACGATAAGGCCATACGCTAATGTTATTAAGACAAAGAGGTGCGCCTTTCGTTTTAACGAACACCTCAAGGGTGAAAGTACGACTTCTTACTCAAGTGGGTCTTCGAAATTTAGAAGCAGGGACCAAGCAGAAGACCCATAAGTTTGTTCTGCCACCCCAAAGGTATTGATTGAGAACTTGGAGGACATTGTGACCAGTGTCTGCCATGCTTTATTATTTTGCCATTTGGATCAACATTTTATTATTTTTCAATCCTAGTACATAAATTTACTTTTACATCTATTGAAAACATAACAATTACCTTTATATGTTTACTATAAAGCTTCGTTTTACAGTGCTGGGTTTATATGCGATACCAAATAAATAGCTTATCACGAAGTTTTTCTCTTTTATAAATAACATCCAATGTTGTTTAAAATCACAGTTGATCAGTCTGTAATATTCATATTTATTTAAATAACATATTTGTTTTACTCTGTGTAGTCTATAATAATTTAGATTTAAGATATTTATAAATATCCGATAATAAATAAATAGCTTATCAAAGTTTTTCTCTCTCCATAAATAACTTCCTATGATGTTTAAAAAGACAGTTGATCAGTCTAAAATAATCAAATTTGTCACAATATCATATTTGTTTTACTCTGTTTGTGTAATCCGTAATAATTTAGATTTAAGATATTTATAAATATCCGATATTAAATAAATACCTTATCAAAGTTTTTCTCTCTCCATAAATAACTTCCTCTGATGTTTAAATAGAAAACATGTTTAAAAGAACTGTAATATTCAAATTTGTTTAAATATCATATTTGTGTTACTTAGTTTGTGCAGTCTGTAATAATTTAGATTCAAGATATAACTATCCGATACCAAATAGATAATTTATCAAAGTTTTTCTCTTTCTATAAATAGCATCCGATGATGTTTAAAGAGACACTTGATCTGTGTGTGATATTCATATTTGTATAAATATCATATATGTTTTACCCTGTTTGCGCAGTCTGTAATAATTTAGATTTAAGATGTAAATATTCAATACCAAATAAATTGCTTATCAAAGTTTTTCTCTTTCTATAAATAACATCCTATGATGTTTAAAATTACAGTTGATCAGTCTGTGCTATCTAAATTTGATTAAATATCATATCTGTTTTACTTTGTTTGCGCATTCTGTAATAATTTAGATTTAAGATATTTATAAATACCCGATACTAAATAAATAACTTATCAAAGTTTT
This sequence comes from Pardosa pseudoannulata, assembly GCA_032207245.1. Taxonomy (NCBI): domain Eukaryota; kingdom Metazoa; phylum Arthropoda; class Arachnida; order Araneae; family Lycosidae; genus Pardosa; species Pardosa pseudoannulata. Next base: position 98,754,490 of record CM063509.1, read on the forward strand.
TCTCTTTCCATAAACAACTTCTTATGGTGTTTAATAAGACAGTTGATTAGTCTGTAATATTCATATTTGTTTAAATATAATATCTATTTTACTCTGTTCGTGGAGTCTGTAATAATTTAGATTTACGATTTAAATATTCAATACCAAATAAACAGCTTATCAAAGTTTTTCTCTTTCTATAAATAACATCCTATGTTTAAAATTACAGTTGATCAGTCTGTGCTATTCAAAGTTGTTTAAATATCATATCTGTTTTACTCTGTTTGCGCAGTCCGTAATAATTTAGATTTAAGGTATTTATAAATACCCGATACTAAATAAATAGCTTATCAAAGTTTTTGTCTTTCCATAAATAACATCCTATGATGTTTAAAAAGACAGTTGACCATTCTGTAATATTCAAATTTGCTTAAATATCATATCTGTTTGTGCAGTCTGTAATAACTGAGATTTAAGATATAAATATCCGATACCAAATAAATAGCTTATCAAAGTTTTTCTCTTTCTATAAATAATATCCTATAATGTTTAAAATCACAGTTGATCGGTCTGTGCTATTCATATTTGTTTAAATATCATATCTGTTTTACTCTGTTTGTGCAATCTGTAATAAATTAAATATATTTTATTTATAAATACCCGATACTAAATAAATAGCTTATCAAAGTTTTTCTTTTTCCATAAACAACTTTATATGATGTTTAAAAAGACATTCTGTAATAAATAATCAAATTTGTCACAATGTCATATTTGTTTTACTTTGTTTGTGTAGTCCGTAATAATTTAGATTTAAGGTATTTATAAATACCCGATACTAAATAAATAGCTTATCAAAGTTTTCCTCTTTCCATAAATAACTTCCTATGATCTTTAAAAAGACAGTTAATCAGTCTGTTATATGCAAATTTGTTTAAATATCATATTTGTTTTACTCTCTTTGTGTATTCTGTAATAATTTAGATTTAAGATATTTATAAATACTGGATACTAAATAAATAGCTTATCAAAATTTTCCTCTTTCCATAAATAATTTCCTATGATGTTTAAAAAGACAGTTGATTAGTCTGTAATATTCAAATTTGCTTAAATATCATAATTGCTTTACTCTGTTTGTTCAGCCTGTAATAATTTAAATTTAAGATATAAATATCCGATACCAAATAAATACCTTATCACAGTTTTTCTCTTTCTATAAATAACATCCTATGATGTTTAAAAAGACAGCTGATCAGTCTGTGATGCTAATATTTGTTTAAATATCATAATATGTTTAACTCTGCGCAGTCTGTAATAATTTAGATTTAAGATATTTATAAATACCCGACACAAAATAAATAGCTTATTAAAGTTTTTCTCTTTCTATACTTAACTTCCTATGATATTTATAAAGACAGTTGATCAGTCTGTGCTATTCATATTCGTTTAAATATCACATATTTTCTACTTTGTTTATTTACTCTGTAATATATTAGATTTAAGATATTTATAAATACCCGATACTAAATGAATAGGTTATCAAAGTTTTTCTCTTTCCGTAAATAACTTCCTATGATGTCTAAAAAGAGAGTTGATCAGTCTATAATATTCAAATTTGTTTAAATATCATATTTGTTTTACTTTCTTTGTGTAGTCCGTAATAATTTACATTTAATATGTTTTATACATGTATATTTGAGAGAAATGTCTAGGGCATTAATCACTTAATCGGAAGGATGAAGCTTTTGTATTCTAAATAAAAGAGTTTTAAAGGTAATAAAGGGGTGCAAGTTTATTTCGGGAAATTACATCACTCTGCGTGTATGAATCTGATGGTTTAAAAAAAGCTGGAAAATCTGTTTATCATCCGGGAGGGACCTAAATACCGCTTCGAAAGCCACGATTCTTTAAAATACCTCGTGGTTAATGGCATTGTAATTTGAATGGTGACACTCATCCGAGAAAATTATACTTTACACAACCCCATCTTTCCTTATCAAAGATTCTTTCGTTTTTTCGAACGACATCCTTGCCCGATTCTCGAGCCGACCTTGACATTGGCTGGTCGCCGTCTCGGGTCGAGCCCGCTTGTTTTCGCGGGTCGTTTTCGGGAAGGCATGCCTCGCATGCCGTGGGTATCGTTGTTGGTTGACGCCCGAACTTTGCATAAAAATGGACCCGCATATTTTCATTGGGTGGCAGACTGTCTGTGAAGGTCGTCCAGGGGTGGTTTAAAAAACGATGAAGACTTCGGAGTTTTAATATTTTTTTTCTTTCTTGTGTGTGTGTTCTTATTTTTCGTTGTTGGGTTGATTTTCATTTATTGTGCGCGACATGTCAGGATGTATTGTCATTGATATAGGCGGATTAGTTTTTAAATAATTTCAGCCGAATTCTCTGAGGTCATCAATTTAATCCTCATTTCGTATGTATATTACCTTTACTCGCTACAAAAGAGGATGGCTTTTTGTGTACGTGCACGTCGCTGTGTGAATGGTATTTTTTTTCCACTTTATACTGGTTCTTCACTTTTGTACGAAAAGGGCAAACATGTATTCTTCAGCAATAAAAATTCCCTGGCAAACAAGAGACGACTCAAATCTGAGCCCTTGTTGGGAATTTTTAAGAAAAAAAAACACAATAAAGTATCTTTTGTCATAGAAACGTGAGAGTTCTGTTTGATAAATCCATTTATATTTTAAGAAAGGATCCGAAAACGCCTTTGACTCAATTTATAAATTCATCTTTTCACATTGTTGCGATAGCTTGTCAGTCGAGGTTTGAAACCCTAAGAATTCTTTTGTGCGCAACGGTTTGTTATGGCATGCGTTGAAAATGATTTCGGTTGCTTTTTTGTTAATTCTACTCATGCCATGTTTCTCCTAAACACAATATAATATTCACAATACAGGGCTTTCCAAAATATGTTTGCAGTTATTTAAAGGTTTCATTCAAAATATGCTACTTCTGAATACTTCTAGAACTTTTGCATTGAGTTTTTATTTTTAAAAATTGCAAACCCGTATTTCTCGGTAAATTTTAAATTAACCCCTTACCTGTGGAATATATTTGAGATAAACGTGCCAAAAATTTTTTCTCTTCAATTTTGTTCGTTATCATCGTCAAGGTTGGTGTGTTGGTTGGGGTTTCTTCGCGCAAGATCCAAGCTAGAATATGCTGCACTAAACAAATATTGAAGTTTTAACCAAAATATGTATACATATGTAAAAAACTTAAAAGAAGAAGTAAACATGAGTGAAATATTTAAAGGAAGAACATAAGTAAAAAATGAAGTAAAGATTGATATTAAAACTTTTTAAATTAAACAAGGTTAAAAACGCCAATGCATAGGAGAAATTCACATTGTTTTGGGTTTATTATCATCAAAATATTAAAATTTTTTTTGTAAATATTAAAAGAAATAACTACTATTTTCAATATTTTCACTTATATGGGAAATGTTAATGGGTTACAGTAATTATTTCTCAAACTACAGCGAAATAAATCAAATGATATAGTTTTCTGGATAAATATAATAAAACAATACAACAATATTATTATCTGTATCAACTGTCATGAATACCATGTCCTCAGATTCCTTTGAATTTCATAAATCATTAAATATCCGAAAAAACAGCAACAAATGTCGCGAGACTGCCGCGCGTTTCGCGGTAAAGTATCTCTATTGGAAAAATAGCAAATTAAATATTATTCATTGCTATTCCAACGCTAAGTGGCGTTGGGTTAGTGTTTCACGCTCACAAGACGCGGTCTGAGGTTCGACCTCGGGCTGTGCAGGGTCGAATCCTCCTTTCATCCCTTCAGTGTGTAGACAAACTAAGGACCAAGCATTTTTGAAAACTAAACACTAGGGGTTTAGCGTAAGGTTGACCACCAGAAACTAACCGGGACTTATACGTCGCACTCCAGGTCCTTGGTGTTAGCGGAAAATAGCGTCGTAAGCCATGGCCTCACTAGATTGTAGCGTATATATATATATATATATATATATATATATATATATATATATATATATATATATATATATATATGTGTGTGTGTGTGTGTGTGTGTGTATTTAATAAGACGAACCTCACGATGGGTGGTTGCAGTCATGGACCATAAAATTGCACCGTTTTAGGTAAAGACCTTTATTAAGATAACGTTGGACGACGGGTTTCTACTTCATCATAGGGAAAGAACAAACTGAAGGATCAGCTAACATGAAGTTAAATGTAAAAGACTCTTAACACCTGGGTCAACATCTCAGTCAAAATCTATGGAAAAAATCTGCCTCCGACAGCGTGCATTTTCTTTTTGTTTGAAAATTTTCTAAATTGTCCGCTAGGGCAATGTAGAGTTATAGTTGGTCAGATCCCTTCTTTGAGGGCTTAAACTCTAGCCCCAGTAATCAATTTAGTTTAGGAGTTAAAAAAGGGAAAGCAAAAGGAGGCGAAAATTTTTAGCCCTTGACTTAAGATTTGAGAACCCCTGATAATTTTCTCTGGTCGTCTTAGGGGTTTTATATAAAATGCCTACATTAGCTTCTCGAACTAGTTTACTTTTCCTTACATATGTATATATGTATATATATATATATATATATATATATATATATATATATATATGTGTGTGTGTGTGTGTGTGTGTGTGTATGTGTTCTCCAATTTTAATCAATTAGTTTTACTGTAAATGATAACCAATCAGTGTATTTATATACCTAAACAAACTTTATCATATCGCAAATAAAGAACTAGGTTTATTCTGATATCTCCTTCTTTGCTCTTGTATGAAAATGACTAGCATGTGTTCTGCAGCAATAAAAATTCCTCGGCAAACAAGAGGCGGCTCAAATTTGAGCTTTGTTAGAAATTCAAAAAAAGAATGCAAAGAATCTTTTGTTATAGAAACGTGAGAGTTCTTTTTGATAAATCCATTTGTATATTAAGAATACTCTGAAAACGCCTTTGACTCAATTTGTAAATTCGTCTTTTTAGATTTTTGTAAGTAGCCTGTCAGTTGGGGTTGAAACGCTAAGAATTCCATTGTTTGCAACGGTTTGTTATAACATGCATTCAAAAACGTTTCGGTTGTTCTTTTTGTTAATTCTACTCATGTTATGCTTCTTTAAAAGCACGATATAACATTCACAATACAGGGCATTAATTTTTTCCAAAATATGCTTGCAGTTATTTAGAATTCATTGAAAATAGACTACCGCTAAATATTACTAGATCTCCTGGATTCGATTAAAAGAAAAATTACGAAATTATATGTATTAGTCAAGGTTGTAATTTTAACCGGTAAAAACTGATTTTGACCAGAACACTGGATAAAAGTAGTTTTAACCGACCAAAACTGGTTAAAAGTGGTCAGAAGTGGTCAGAATTGTTAAAAATAGTTTTAAATAGTCTTAGTTTTAATATATAATATCTTTTGTAATTAGAAGTGTCTTTTAATAAGCAATAAACATGGTTTCCGCGCACCTGGAAAGTCATAGAAAATCACAGATTTAGACAATGGATTAATTTTGTCATGGAAAGTCTTTTAATTTTTCAAGTAAAATGAGTAAAAGTCATGGATCCGCTAAACTACCGATTAAAAAAAAATGCATTGAATTGTTTAATTCTATTTTTACTTGTCATTTGGCTGAAGTTACTGAGTTTGGTATTTATGTATTATCCTATTGACCCTATTGCCAAGTAAAATTTGTTCACCAAGGAAACTCAAAGCAAGAAAGCTTAATGGGTGGGTAAATGTATATTATTCTGGTTTTTTCTTAGTAGATTAAAATTTTATTTATATAATAATAATTATTTTTTAATAAAAATTAGTTAAGATGTTTGCACAAAATATAAGTTTATCTCTAGGGATATTGTATATAAACATTATAGGGTTACATTTGGCTATTATTCATGGTCACCTGGATAATACCAAAGTACCCTGAATTCAAATTGGAAACATTTTGATTGAAAAATTGCTATATGATTAAACTTAGGTATGTAGATACAACAATTTATTTTTATGTATGTGAGTTTATTAACACTTATAAAGTAAGTTTATAGTTTTTTTATGATAAAATTCCTGTAATTTCTTTAAAAGCATATATTTTATTTGTATGTACATCAGAAGTTTTATTCATATATACTTTAACAAAAGCTTTTTAAAGTCATGGAAAATGATCCGCTAAATCAGGGAAAGTCATGAAAAGTCATGGATTTGAAAAATTTTATTTTGGCAGATACCCTGAATAAAAATAGTAGTGCAGTTAAACAAAATATCACACTAACAAGTTCATGAGATTTAACATGCTTATACAGTATAATAAGAATGTTTGAATTTTAAAAATGAACCATGCACATGCAGTTGTAAAAATGTAATCCAGTTGCAGTAAAAAACATAAAATATGAGTTACAGTTTAAAAAATGAAACATGAGTTACAGATAAAAACATAAAACATGAGTTGAAGTTAAAAACATAAGTTGTAGTTAAAATCATAAATTTTAAAAATCAAAACAAATAACAAATATTTTACAATTAAAATTGTTTCAAAGTTTTTCAAAGTTTGGAGTAATCCAAAATAAAATACGAAATCGTTTGAATTAAGAGAGAAAACTACAAAACTTTTTATTTGTAACTGTTTTTTGAATTCAACATAAAGTGCATGTAAAACAGCTTGTATAAAAAAAATTACATTTTTTTTTTTTATCTTGGTGTTATGTTATATTCGCTTTTTGCGGGTGTTATTTATATTATGAGAATTTTAACAAATGTAACTTGCCTTTGTCATATGCTAGTAAACCATGTTCGATTAGTATTACATATATCGAAAAGTGGATTTCAGTGATTAACACTTATAAAGTAAGTTTATAGTTTTTTATGATAAAATTCCTGTAATTTCTTTAAAAGCATATATTTTATTTGTATGTACATCAGAAGTTTTATTCATATATACTTTAACGAAAGCTTTTTAAAGTCATGGAAAATGATCCGCTAAATCAGGAAAAGTCATGAAAAGTCATGGATTTGAAAAATTTTATTTTGGCAGATACCCTGAATAAAAATAGTAGTGCAGTTAAACAAAATATCACACTAACAAGTTCATGAGATTTAACATGCTTATACAGTATAATAAGAATGTTTGAATTTTAAAAATGAACCATGCACATGCAATTGTAAAAATGTAATCCAGTTGCAGTAAAAAACATAAAATATGAGTTACAGTTAAAAAATAAAACATGAGTTACAGTTAAAAACATAAAACATGAGTTGAAGTTAAAAACATAAGTTGTAGTTAAAAGCATAAATTTTAAAATTAAAACAAATAACATGACATTTTACAATTAAAATTGTTTCAAAGTTTTTTCAAAGTTTGGAACCAGATCAAAAGTTAGTATTTTGTGTCAATATTTTGTTGGCTTTCTAAAATTGTAAAACAAAGTAAATTTGCATCTCTCTTCCATTACTTTTTAGGTCAAATGTCGTAAAGAATCAACATTTTTTTTGCGCGTTTTCACTGTGGTGAAATGTATCTCGTAAGCTTCATATCTTTATCTAAAAGCGATCCCAATCTTGTTTTATAAAATATAAACCATTGTATTTTATGAGTATACTTCGCTTTATCTTTTAGAGTTTTATCCACATCCTAAGTGTATTGACATAGCATGATATGCGATAAGAGTATTTTACTTTTATGGCCGAGAACACTGAAAATTGGGGCGGCACCAGATTCACGTATGCTTAAGCACTTTATTAATAACCATGTCATTTTAAGGCTAATTTCCATTAGGAAAATTGTGTAAGAAAATACAGTGTGTTTCATATTGAAGGGGACAAAAAGAATAGCAATGTGTGACTGCCGTAATGGATTTATTCAGCCGAAACTAATTTTTTCTGTTACTACAATTATTCAAGTTTTATTTGGCAACAGAGAAAAATTATCGAATGACGAACTCACCGCTAGAGGAGCTGTTAAACAAAATGTTGTCCATGCAGGAGAAAGCGTACTGCGTTTTCGAATATGCCAATACTTCCTCGGTAAACGTCTATCCCATCGCTGGATTGGCCGCGCTGGGCTACAGGATTTGACATATCTTCATTGGCTTCCAAGATCGCCATATCTAATGCCCTGTGATGTTTTCTCTGGGGTTTCGTTAAAGACAAGGTGTTTGTGCTTTCACTTCCTCAGGACTTAGACGAACTGAAGCAGCGGATAACTGAAGTGTTGAACTCCATCACAGGGGATAATCTAGCTTGATTACCGTGTAGACATTTGTCGTGTCACAGGAGGGGCACATATTGAACACCTGTAGAAACTTGAACGAATGTAGTTTTGAGGTAAATTTGAATTTCCTAAATATATTAATTACAACGTTCACAATCATGTTTTCTTTTCGTCTCATTCAATATGAAACTCCCTGTATGTTTACGGGATTGTTACGTGGCCTGGAATAGGTGCAAATACATCTCCAAGTCGCCAAATGTGGCCAAAAGATATAGTCATCAAATTTGGCTTCGTGTACATGAAATGAATATAATGGAAAGGTAAAGTAATAAAAAATACATAATTGTTAAATGACGTTTGTGTTTCTTTAGATCACCTTTTTAAAAAGCTGCAGCTTTGTTTGTTTTAATAACCCTTAGGAAAAGGACGTTTAAAAACACTGAACGAACTTAGGTTTGGTTTTGGTTTGGTTTGGAGCGCTACGGTCTACTGTTTTGCACACGAGGGCTAATGATACCGGGACCTACAGTTTAAAGCCGATTCCGAACGGCTACATACATCCATGCCAGCAGTGGGATTCGAACCCACGAACTCCGGTTCCGAAGTGCAGCGCTCTACCATTCGGCCATCGTTCGGCTAAACGAAGTTAGGAAATTGCCCCAAGAGGAGTTGGTTAAAATTCATGACAAAAACTCCCTTTTATAGAAAATTCGATCACTACGAGAGTAAAGTGATACTATTATCACTAAGGTAAGAATGATATTCGCCATATGTGTCCAAAAGATATAGTCACCAAATTTGATTTCGTATATATGAAATAAATATAATGGAAAGGTAAAGTAATAAAAAAATACATATTTGTTAAATGACGTTTGTGTTTCTTTAGATCACTTTCTTTAAAAAGCTACAGCTTTATTTGCATTAATAACCCTTAGGAAAAGGACGTTTAAAAACACTGAACGAACTTAGGAGATTGCCCCAAGAGGAGTAGGTTAAAATTCATGACAAAAACTCACTTTTATAGAAAATTCGACCACTTCGAGAGGAAAATGATACTATTATCACTAAGGTAAGAATGATATTTGAATAAATATCTGTAAACTATAACATCAGAACTACTTTTTTTCCGTCTATATTAAATGCATTTAATTTCTGTATTCAATAATTGCATACAGTAATGGTTTGGTTTGGTTTGGAGCGCTACGGTTTACTTTTTGCAACATGAAGGCTAATGAGACCGGGACCTACTGCTTAAAGCCGATTCCGAACGGCTACGAACATCCATGCCACTGTGGGATTCGAACCCACGAACTCAGGTTCCGAAGGCCGGCATCCTAACCACTCGGCCATCGTTCGGCGCATACAGTGATGCATACAACGAACTTTTCCTATAAAACAATTTTAAACTAATGTTTAATGTTAAAAGAAATATAAAACACAAATTAAAAAATCTCTCCACATTTCAAAGAATAATACAAAAAAAGAATTATCTAAGAAAAATGAAAAAACCCAAAGTGGGTTGTTAATTATGCAGAGTATAACCATGCGCACGTGAAAAGTTAAGTTTTAGTCGTATAACTGGATAAAATTTACGTAAGGAATAAGACAATCCTCAGTATACCAGAATATTCATAAACGTAGACAAATTTTTACGGAATTCTTATAGGAGTTTCGCTGGGATACAGGAAGCACTTCCTATAACTGATTATTACATGCGTTTCTTTTAACTGTATATTCGTAACCGTGGATAATTTATTACAAAGGCTTTATAAGAGTCACGTCGGGGTATGGGAAACACATCGTATAATCGAATATTCGTAGACGGGGATAATTAATTTCATTCGCCTTATGGGAAGTTCGTGGAATACGGGAAACACTTCGCATAACTGAATATTACATATAAGTGAGTTTCGTGTAACTGAATATTCGTAAGCGGGGATATTTTATTATATAAGTCATAAATGAGTTTCGTTGGGGTACGGGATACACTTCGTATAATTGAATATTACATATAAGTGAGTTTTGTATAACTGAATATTCGTAAGCGGGGATAATTTATTATTATAGAACTTATAGGAGTTTCGTTAGGGAACGGGAAACATTTCGTATAACTGAATATTACATATAACATATAAGGGAGTTTCGTATAACTGAATATTTATAGACGTGGATATATATATATATATATATATATATATATATATATATATATATATATATATATATATATATATCTTATGGGAGTTTCGCCGGAATACGGGAAACACTTCGTATAACTGAATATTACACATAAACGTGCATAAATTATTACATAGGCCTTATGGGAGTTTTGTCGGTGTATGGGAAACACTTCGTATAACTAGATACTACATATGAGTGAGTTTCCAATGCATTTTATGCCAGTTTTATCTCGTATATTTGGAGAAATTTTATCATCTAATTTGATGTTCACGATGTTTTGAACGCGGCATAACTTTGAAAATTGCTGTTGAAAAGTCAATAGTATGCAGGATGAATTTCGTAGTTCTACAAACAATTCTCATTAACTCGTTTTACCCATTAGTTATTAATCCAAAAATTATTTCGTCCACATTTAAGTGGGCCATCCTGAATACATATTCATTTTGATTGCTTATTTATCTGTTCCCAATGGCTCGGCACTTCATTTAATACGCCCCGTGGCATGCATTTAACCCCCCTTCCCTTTACGAGAATGGCCATATAATTACCAATAGGCTATTTCAGGCGCCAACTGGCGAATCAGTTTCACTGTGAGAGCGATTTTTTTCCCTTTCGTCTGTCTGTCTTTCTTGGTGCGTATATATAGGTTAGTAATACCGACTCAGTGACTCTGTTCACTTGACAAGCAGGCGCCGACCATTTTGAAACTGATGGATAGAAAACGAAAAACTTTTCCTTTTTCTTTTCACCTTTTTTGTTTATGCGCGTCCATCCGTCTTCCGAAAACAATTAGGGCGAGGCCGTGCCGATACTAATTGTCTTCCACGATGATGGATCGATTGGGATTGTATCGATGACCCTTCAAACGTCATCGATTGCTGGTCTGGAGGAGCTACAAGGTTGGAATGTATTAGTTAGAACGATGATGCTATATCTCTTGTAATTTGTGGTCAGGTAAATGGGCAGGTAAATCGTTATAGGAAGAGCGATGTAATGAACTGAGCACCGAGAGGGATATACACCGTGTGCGAACTGGGCTTTCCCAGAAAATTATATAATTGGTAATTGGCTTCTCTTTAAGCCATGGAAGTAGCCCACAAATCTTCATTTTATCGTTAAGCGTAATAAGTTTATCATCGATAAACGCTTTTATAACAAGACGATTTAATCTTCGTCCATGAAGTGATTCAAGGATTGTAACAACAATTATCTTTATCATCATAATCATCATGATTATTATTGTTTAAAGGTAGAAACCCAAAACCATTATGCTGAGAAGGGGAAATAAGAAGAATTATTGCGTGCCTTCACTTCATTTGTCAAAGGAAATTCACTATTTAATCTCGAACTTTTTCATTTCAAGTATATAATACAATTTTTAGCAATGTAAGATCATCAGCTTTTGATTAAACATAAAATTTCAAAACAAATATTCGTAAACGTGGATAATTTATTATATAGTGTAGCGATGCGTAACCTGATAGCAAAAAAAATTAAGTAAGTGACACAATTATCCAAATATAAAGATGTACACTTACACATGAATTTAATAAAACACAATCACTACATAAAATATTTACAAAAGGAAAATTATTAATAAAAAAAGGTGCAAAATAATCGAATATTGTAATATTACACGCACATCGACTTTTTTTTTATCTTCCTTTTTAAATTCCCATTTCAGAATAAATATTGTTATCAGTAAAAATACTTATTTATACTTTTAAAACATAAATAATAACAATACTAGTGTTTATTAAATGAATAACAATTTTCTTTTGTGGGATATATTTCGAAACAAGGTGCAGCACATAACTCAACATTGCAACTATTACACATGTAACGACTATCTTTTCTTTTCCTTTTTCCTTTGCTATCTGTTTTAGCACAACACACAGTGCAATATCTACAAAAGTACAATGCCTCTCGAATTATCTCGAGTGTACACAGTTTGGCCAGTTTAGCGCGCTCGAGTTAACTTGAGCGTGTACTAAGGGGTTAATTAAAGAAATCGCTTCTTTCATAGCAATACCGATATGCAACCCCCAAAATTAATTTCTGGCTACGCCTCTGCTCTCTATCTGAAATAATCGCGGTAGTTATTACGTTACTGAAAGGTTAACATTATTTTGGTGACAGGAATTTGGCATATGCATGAGCCAATTTCTTCTGCATGAGTTGGTGGCTATTAATTTCAGTTTTCGTAAAAGTTCCATCTGTAAGTGAATGGATCTTGTGTTATTAACGTCCTTGTTGACTCTTAAAATGCGTGGCGAACAAGACGAATTCATTAGCCCCATCTGTCATTCTGAAGTAGTAAAAATATGCACATTATCTGCCATCAGGGTGGAATGCATGTTTAATTTTCTTGAACCCTTCTTCGTCATTACAGCCAGGGTAAACTTAATTTTCGTACGCTATTGCAGAAACTCATTAGGAAAAACCATAATTCACTCGCTCACCAAAATTGTTCCGTGCTCGAAATTAGTACGACTTGTTTTTCGGAAGCTTGCTGGCGTTCAAACGCACATTTCTATTAAGAAGCAATTTTTTCCTCTTCTCCCAAGTAAACGAGCAATATGTTTCAATCCTTGTTGACATCTCAGCTTCGTGACACAAGGGGTTTTTGACCCTCAATTGGGAGGGAGTGGAGATGTCACCCGTTGTGAGGTTTTTTTTTCTTTTAGCTCTTTCTCCGAAATGATGCCAAGCAAAATAAGACAAACTCGAGCAGCGATTTCTGGTGGAACTTTTGTTCCACTGCGCGGAATTTCAAGCCGACTTCCCGTCATTTAGACTATTTTGCTTGGCAAACAACCCTGTAGCAATTGCCCTCCCACAATTATCGGTGCTCATTATCATTAAGCTTGCGGTGTGGAATTGTTTCCTCCTCCCCTCACAGAAGGCTTGGCGGGAAATTCTTTTCCCTCTTAATAGCTTTGTAAATTCTTAATCAGCTCATGTCGTTTGTTTTAGGTATATGAGACACTTGGTATGTTTATGAACTTTCAAGTGAATCTTGTACATATTCTCCTCATATATTAATAAAAGTGAAACTGAATCCTTGAACCTGTGCTTTAAACGCATAGGAAGTAACAATGAACATTTTGAAAGAAATATAGCAGTCATTTAAACAGTAAATATTAATTTATTTTTACACGTTTTAATCGGTTATTATTTAAAACTATTTTAATTAATGTTTAGTAATAAAACTGTAAACAAGTTATGCTAAGTTAATTAACAAGTGTTCTCTTTAATAATGGAGCGAAAAATTAATTCTACTTTCAAGTAAATCTTGTACATTTTCTCCCCAATATATTAATAAAAAAAGTGAAACCGAATCATTGAACCAGTACTTTAAACGCATAAAAAGTAATAATAGATACTTGAATGCTTTGAAAGAAATATACAGTCATTTAAACAGTAAATATTAATTTATTTTTGCACGTTTTTAATCGGTTATTATTTAAAACTATTTTAATTAATCTTTAGTAAATATAACTGTAAATAACTTTAATAAGTTAATTAACAAGTGTTTTCTCTGATAATAGAACTAAAAATTAATTCTACTTTCAAGTGAATCTTGTACATTTTCTCCCCAATATATTAAAAAAAAAGTGAAACAGAATCTTTGAACCAGTACTTTAAACGCATAAAAAGTAACAATAAACATTTGAACATTTTGAAAGAAGTATACAGTCATTTAAACAGTAAATATTTATTTATTTTTACACGTTTTTAATCGGTTGTTATTTAAAACTATTTTAAATAATGTTTAGTAAATATAACTATAAATAACTGTTAAGTTAATCAACAAATGTTTTCTTTAATAATGGAACGAAAACAGTAAATATTAATTTATTTATACATGCTTTTAATCTGTTATTTAAAACTATTTTAAATAATGTTTAGTAAATATAAATTGTAAATAATTGTTAAGTTAATTAACAATTGTTTTCTTTAATAATGGAGCGAAAACAGTAAATATTCATTTATTTATACATGTTTTTAATCGGTTATTATTTAAAACTGTTTTAATTAATGCTTAGTAAATATAACTGTAAATGACTGCTAAGTTAATTAACAAGTGTTTCCTTTAATAATGGAGCGAAGAATTAATTCTACTACTGAAACTCATTTCACTTAGAACAAGTATAAATATTGTATTTCTAAAATTTACAATTTGTAATTGTTTTTGTAATTTGTAAAATATTGTTTTTCTATTGTCTGTTGGCTTATATAATATTATTTTTGTAATTTTTTAAATGTTTTTGTTGATTGTGAATATAAATATCTCCTCGCTTGTTTTCGACTGTTGTAAGTCTTTTTGGTTAGCCGTGGGAGTAAGTGGTATCTGTTATCTGTTTACGAAGTTCGTCAGTTAAATACCGCCAGGGCCTAATTTACGGCGGGGCATTCGGGGGCACTGGCCCGGGGCCTCCAATCTAGGGGCCCCAAATTTAAAAAAAATACACATTAATTTTTTGGTACATTTCAGAATTCTCTCGTATTTTCCGTCATACTGCCGGAAAACATGAATTTTCTTTTGTTAATGACAAACTGGAGTGTGTATATTGTTCGTGGGCTTCAAAGGTCAGTAAATTAAATTTACCCCACTCCTCCTAATTTATTTTATTATTCCAGTATTTTCATATATGAAAGTGTTACTATTAAATATTTATCATTGTCTTAACGATACAAGTTTGCTGCAACGAGCTACCAAATTTCGTTATTTTCGTCAGTACACAGGATTAGAAACGCAATCCCTGCGAATTTACTGCACTCTTCCTAATTTATTTTAATATTCCAGTGTTGTTATACATGAACTTGAACGTGTTACCATTAAATTTTTATTATTATATTAACGATATAAGTTTGTTGCAACGAGCTACCAAATTTCGTTATTTTCGTCAGTACACAGGATTAGAAACACAATCCCTGCGAATTTACTGTACTCTTCCTAATTTATTTTAATATTCCAGTGTTGTCATACATGAACGTGTTACTATTAACTTTTTATTATTATCTTAACGATACAAGTTTGCTGCAACGAGCTACCAATTTTGATTATTTTCGTCAGTACGCAGGATTAGAATCGCAATCCATGCGAATTTACTGGACTCTTCCTAATTTATTTTAATATTCCAGTGTTGTCATACATGAACGTGAACGTGTTACCATTAAATTTTTATTATTATTTTAACGATACAAGTTTGCTGCAACGAGCTACCAAATTTCTTTATTTTCGTCAGTACACAGGATTAGAAACGCAATAAATATACTACCGATCACAAACATGTAGAGATAACTTTTCTATTGATGTTTCATTTTTTTTTTGTCAAAATGAGATTATTATTTATTATAACTGTCTTGATAAACACGTTTTCTGCAATAGAAAAAAATTGCTCGTTTTAAAAACCACGAAGAACGGAAAAGAAAAGAAGCTGCTACGTCTTAATTACTGCTAATTTACCACACTCTTCCTAATTTATTTTGATATTCCAGTGTTTTCATGTATGAACGTGTTACCATTAAATTTTTATCATTGTCTTTACGATTAAGTTTGCTGCAACGAGTTACCAAAATTCATTATTTTCATCAGTACACAGGGTTAGAAACGTAATCCTTGTTAATTTACCGCACTCTTCTTAATTTATTTTGATATACCAGTGTTTTCATGTGTGAACCTGTTACCATTAAAATTTTATCATTGTTTTAACGATACAAGTTTGCTGCAACGAGCTACCTAATTTTATTATTTTCGTCAGTACACAGGATTAGAAACGTAATCCTTGTGAATTTACCCAACTCTTCCTAATTTATTTTGATATTCCAGTGTTTTCATGTATGAACGCGTTACCATTAAATTTTTATCATCTTAACGATACAAGTTGGCTGCAACGAGCTACCAATTTCGATTATTTTCGTCAGTACCCAGGATTAGAAACGCAATAAAATTTCCGAACATGTAGAGATAACTTTTCTATTGACGTTTCATTCCTTTGTCAAAATGAGATTATTATTTATTATCACTGTCTTGATTTAATAACACGTTTTCTACAATGGACAAAAAAATTCTGCTCGTTTTAAAAACCACGAAGAAGTAAACTAAAATAAGAGAAGCTGCCACTTCTTCATCCCTGCGAATTTACCTCACTTTTCCTAATTTATTTCATTATTCCAGCGTTTTCATATATTAACATGTTACCATTAAATATTTATCACTGTCTTAACGATACAAGTTTGCTGCAACGTTCTACCAAATTTCATTATTTTAGTCAGTACACATGATTAGAAACGCAATCCCTGCGAATTTACTGCACTCTTCCTAATTTATTTTAATATTCCAGTGTTGTCATACATGAACGTGTTACCATTAAATTTTTATCATAGTCTTAACGATACAAGTTAACTGCAACGAGCTACCAATTTCGATTATTTTCTTCAGTACACAAGATTAGAAACGTAATAAATTTTCCGAACATGTAGAGATAACTTTTCTATTGACGTTTCATTCCTTTGTCAAAATGAGATTATTATTTATTATCACTGTCTTGATTTAATAACACGTTTTCTACAATGGACAAAAAAATTCTGCTCGTTTTAAAAACCACGAAGAAGTAAAGGAAAAGAAGAGAAGCTGCCACTTCTTCATCCCTACCGCCCTCTTCCTAATTCGTGAACACCCTAAAATTGCATCCCACACGACTCCGACTGTCCTTGCTGGGAGCATGGAGCGCAACGAACCTTTCCTCAGAGAAGGGTGAGAGTGTCGACGAAAAGGAGGTGAGAGCAGACGAAATATGTTGCTCAACACCACACCTAGCGTCTGGGGCTTCCCTTCTATAGATTCGGCGACGTTTCGCTCAATTCTTTTTTTCCCCTCTGCTTCACAATCCATTTCGCTTTGCCATTGCCATTGAAGATAGCAGATGGAATTGTATTTAGGGTTTCTTTTATAGCAGCCTCTTTCCGCAGATTAATCTTGTTTCCTTGTTGATCCCTTATATAGCAACATCTACGCATTATAAAGTATTTTCACAATTCTTGGAATACACGATTCCAAATATGTGAAAAATAATGAAAACTATTTAACAAATTTCATACAGTCTAGAGGAGTCTTAGTGTACGCCAATTGAGTACTTGCTTTAATAGACCACGTCTTTAATGCTATAACACCCAGAACTTATCGCCAGGAGTGTCGAATGACCCACACACATGTGTATGTGTATATATATATGTAATACATAAAAATTATTTAACTTTAATATTTCCTTAAAAACATGGTTTCCGCGCACCTGAAAAGTCAGGGAAAGTCATGGAAAATCATGGATTTAGACAAAGGATTAATTTTGTCATGGAAAGTCTTGATTTATCAAGTAAAATGAGTAAAAGTCATGGAAAGTCATGGATCCGCTAAACTACAGATTGAAAAAAATGCATTGAATTGTTTAATTCTATTTTTACTTGTCATTTGGCTGAAGTTGCTGAGTTTGGTATTTATGTATTATCCTATTGACCATATTGCCAAGTAAAATTTGTTCACCAAGGAAACTCAAAGCAAGAAAGCTTAATGGGTGGGTAAATGCATATTATTCTGGTTTTTTTCTAAAATTGTAGATTAAAATTTTATTAATATAATAATAATTATTTTTTAATAAAAATTAGTTAAGATTTTTGCACAAAATATAAGTTTATCTCTAGGGATATTGTATATAAACATTATAGGGTTATATTTGGCTATTATTCATGGTCACCTGGATAATACCGAGTACCCTGAATTCAGATTGGAAACATTTTGATTGAAAAACTGCTATATGATTAAATTTAGGTATGTAGATACAACAATTTATTTTTATGTATGTGAGTTTATTAACACTTATAAAGTAAGTTTACAGGTTTTTATGATAAAATTCCTGTAATTTCTATAAAAGCATATATTTTATTTGCATGTACATCAGAAGTTTTATTCATATATACTTTCATGGAAAATGATCTGCTAAATTAGGGAAAATCATGAAAAGTCATGGATTTGAAAAAAATTATTTTGGCAGATACCCTGTAAAAACCTCCTGTCTTCCATTCCAATTCCTTAAAATCTTTTTCCCAGTCTCTAAATGTCTTAATCAAAGGAGTGTCCTCGACCTAAAATTATTTCGATTCATTTCTCAAAGCTTTCTATCATAAAGATGTAAATTTTCTGTTTATTCCACACGTTTTCCAGCTGTCGCCGGCAATTGGCTCCGCGCTTTTCCTGATCTTACTCTTAAATTCACTGAGTAAGTTAAAAAATTGTTTCTGTTTTCGCTCTTGGGTTCATCTCTGTTTGAGCAGAGTGATTTTTGCGTCTTTCTCTTGTCTGTCGTTGGCTAGTGAAGATGTCCGTTTTAGCAGCTCTAAAATAAAGTGTTGAAATAGACTTGTGCAGTTCTCTTCAATGTCGGCCAGCAGCATTTTTATTACTGCTAGCTGTTTAGCTTCCTCCTTGTCCCGCAGTTTTATAATTATTGGATTACATATATATATATGTATATATATATA
>CM063509.1:98778411-98948411 GCA_032207245.1 Pardosa pseudoannulata
TTTGTTAACTCTATGCCTGTGACGCCCGAACTCAATTCGTGCAACACAAATCAGCCAATTTTGCGAATGCCCGACCTGAGTTCGGACAAGAGAAGAAACGGTATTTCAATTCTGTGAAGCCTGAAATCGGTTCGCCCAATGCATAATATTTAATTTGTCATTTTCGAAATGGATCTCTATCCATTGGGAAAAGAGATACTACCGCGAAAAGTTCGGCTGTTTTCGCTATTTGTCACCATTTCTCAGATACTATAAAGGAATTGTGAAATTCAAAGGAATCTGAGGGACATGGCTTTGGTTTTCGTTTGGAGTGCTACGGTCTACTTTTTGCAACACGAGGGCTAATGAGACCGGGACCTACATCTTAAAGCCGATTCCGAACGGCTACGAACATCCATGCCACTGTGGGATTCGAACCCACGAACACCGGTACCGAAGGTCAGCACCCTAACCAATCGGCCATCGTTCGGCCTGAGGGACATGGAATTTATGACAGTTGATAGAGATAATAATATTGTTGCATTAGTTTATTACATTTATTCAGAAAATTATGTAATTTGATTTATTTTGCTCTAATTTCAGCAAAAATTGCTGCATTCTGTTAACATTTCCCATACATGTGCAAATATTGAAAATAGTAGTTATTTCGTTTAATTTTTTACAATAATATTTCTAACATTTTGATGATAATAACGAGCAAAATTAGAGAGAAAAAAATTCCATTTTTGACACAATTTTCTGATATATATTTCACAGGCAAAGGGTTAAGAAAAAATAATTGCTATCTTTTTCATTTCATAATTTATTCACTGATGCTTGAAGAAGACAAACGGAGAGAGTATGACTGATTAGTCCGTTTCCTCGTTTAAGACGACATTCCGTGTATCCAGTGGAAGAGTTTCTCCTGACGTTTAACTGCGACTTTCTCCGTCGGCATTTAATGGGCTTCCGGTTGAGCATAACTTAGAGTTCACGAACGTCCACTCTTCAATTCTTTGGTGTCACCGTTCACTTCTAAATCTCGTTTTATGTTCTGCAATAAACGAGAGAAACTGCGATAGATGACGTCACCGTCCATGATGTCACTCGAGCAGTAGTTCAAGGCTGTTGACAAACAATAGTTGGATGTATTTTCCGTGGCATTGTTTTTCTCATCCTGATATCCTTCTGGCACTGTTGGCTTCCGACTCTGTTCGGGGATTTATTTTGAATTGTTCACTCAGGGAAAGGCGTATGGTTGCTGTCGTTTCATGTACTTGCGAGTTTTTCAAAATTCGGTTGGGCAGGCATGTAATTAGACGTACTTATTACAAATAAATGTACACATTTAAGGTAATCAACTAGGTTTGGCTAGTAAATTGATAAAAATCTGTTGGACAGCATATAATTAAGTGTGCGTATTACAAATAAATGTACATTTTCGAGGTAATCGATTGAGTTCGGTTAATAAATTAATAAAATTACGCTGGGCAGGAGTGTAATTAGACGTACTTATTACAAATAAATGTACACATTGAAGGTAAACTACTGGGTTTGGTTAGTAAATTAATAAAAATCTCTTCTGCAGCTTGTAATTAACCCTCCGAGTGGAACACATCTAGAAAAAAATTCTCCAAAATACGCTAATGTTAGTGGCCAAAGAGTTCTATGATTTTTACCTTCACCCTTTGTCGACTAAAATGGAATATGGGAAACCCACCCTCGTTATTGTCCCTTTACTTCCGGTTATATATAGATATATAAATAGATATTATAGATTGTTAATTTTTAATACACATAAAGCTCGTCAAGTCTCGAATATTTTCTATAAGAAATAATGGATTCTAAAAATACAAATAAAAATATTCTTTGAGAGACTTGTTTATATTTTTTTTACGAAAATCATCCAAGATATTTAAGGGGTGCAATTAGAGATACATCTGTTACCGCAAACGAAATACTTCGAAATAGAGATTTATAAAGCCATGAAAAGCTATCAGCATCTTTGTGTCTCACGGGGTAGGGTTGCATCCCTCAAGAAATGTCAAAGAGGGGTGTAGTTCCTAAACAATAGACCTAACCCTCCTACCTCAAAACTATATGGGGTAAAGGCTGGCAAAAATGTACATTACATCCATTTTCGGAGGTCGATAATTGTACGTTTTGAAGTCATCATCAGTTTGGCGGAATTGTACGTGCGAACCGCTTAGAGGGTTAAACGTGCGTATTACAAATAAATACACACCACGATCAAGGTAATCGATTGGGTTCTGTTAATAAATTAATAAAATTCTGATGGGCAGGCATTTAATTAGACGTACTTATTACAAATAAAAGTACACACTCAAGGTAACCAACTGGGTTTGGTTAGTAAATTAATAAAAATGTGTTGGGCAGCATATAATTAAACGAGCGTATAACAAATAAATGTACACGTTTCAGGTAATCGATTGTGTTCTGTTAATAAATTAATAAAATTACGTTGGGCAGGCGTGCAATTTGACGTACTTATTACAAATAAATGTACACGTTTAAGGTAACATCTTAATAAAATACTGTTGGATAGGCATCTAATTAGACGTACTTATTACAAATAAATGTGCACCTTCGAAGTAACCAACTGTGTTGGATTAGTAAATTCATAAAAATCTGTTGAGCAGCATGTAGTTAAACTTGCGTATTACAAATAAATGTACACGTTGTGGGTAATCGATTGGGTTCTGTTAATAAATTAATAAAATTACGTTGGACAGGAGTGCAATTAGACGTACTTATTACAAATAAATGTACACATTTAAGGTAACCAACTGGATTAAGCTAACAAACACCTTAATAAAATACTGTTGGATAGGCATCTAATTAGACGTACTAATTACAAATAAATGTACACATTCAAGGTAACCAACTGTGTTGGATTAGTAAATTCATAAAAAATCTGTTGAGAAGCATGTAATTAAACATGCGTATTACAAATAAATGTAAACGTTCAAAATAATCGATTGGGTTTGGTTAATAAATTAATAAAATTCTGTTGGGCTAGCGTGTAATTAGACGTACTTATTACATATAAATGTACACATTTAAGGTAATCAACTGGGTTAAATTAAACTACTGATATACTGTTGGACAGCTATCTAGTTAGATGTACATATTACAAATTAATGTATACATTCAAGATAACCGACTGGTTTTGGTTAATAAATTAATAAAAATATGTTGGGCAGGCATTTAATTAGACGTACGGATTACAAATAAATTGATTAGGCTTGGTTAGTAAATAAAATTATATTGGGCAATCATGTAATTAGAAAATTTATTACAAATAAAATCGGTTAAAATCCTTTTTACCCGATAAAATGAAAATAAATTTACTGGCACATGTAAACGGGGTTAATAGGGTAAATAAATATATTTTCTTAAAATATTCCCATTCTTAAAAATAATTCAATATACGTTTACTTGAAATAGATGCCCCATGAAAGGGTTAAATTTATTTTTCTTTAATTGACAAAGATATGTATGCTGTAAAATGATCTTAATTAATTGCGGTTGTATCTATCATAATGCATTTCATGGTCAGCTTAGAATTTAAAAAAAAAAGAAAAATGTTTTGGAATTTCATTTGGTTGAAGGCTTAGTTTGGTGAGAGAATCTTACACAGAAAAGATTTCGTCTGTTGTACAGTTCCAATCTCATTCCAGATTGACTTTTCGGAGAATTTTATTTAACCTTGTCACCGCTGAGTCTAAAAAACTAATCTTTTCGAAATATCTTTTCTTTTATTAGCTTTACAGCTACATAGAGAGGTAAAATAACGATGAAATAAAAATTTGTGTTCTGTCTAAACTATACGAATTATTTCGAAATATTTTCCCTTCTTATACGTTGCTCTTTATAGCAGATTATTTCACGTATGAGACACTCTACTATATTTTTATTTGCCTAATTTAAACGTAAATTTTTTTCTTAACTAAAGTATAACAGACATGCCAACTACTCACGTATTCTCCGGAGCAGCTCCGGAGAAATGAGAAAATTTGATGACTCCGGAAACTCCTCGGATTGCACCGGAAAATAACCAAAATTTTGAACAGCTAAAAGATTACAATTCAGCAATTAAATACAAAGTTACAAAAAAAAAATAATGCTTAAAATTACTTTTTTCACACAGTAATACTGCATGTTAAAAGTCTTCAGTACTGTGCGGAAAAACCAAACTGAATTTAGTTCAAATTTGAGTAGACGAACTCTAGATTCCCTGATGATAAAAAACTGGAAAATAATGGGGCACTTAAAATATGTTCGTGGTCACAATATCCTCCAAGTTCTGAATCAATACCTCTGGGAGTGGCAAACCAAGCCTACGGGTCTTCTGCTTGGTGCCTTCTTCAAAATTACGAGGAACCACTTGAGCAAAAGTCGTACTTTCACCCTTGAGATGCCCGTTAAAATTTAATTGTTTCAATAAAAACACTAGCTTTGATGCTTTATCTACTCCTAATTGGTTACGAAGGTTAGAATGAACAGTACTAAAAGAAGAAAACTGTCTTTCCATTCCAGGAGATGAAGCCACGGCTGTTATTATTTGGTAGACGAACTGGATTTCCAATTCTGTAATACTCTCTTTACCTCCCATTGCATAAAATGAATTCCACCAATCATAATTAGTCATTGTACTACCCCTACTACATACTTTCTGATAGCAACCCCTAAATTCTCGGAAAGCACATGCTATCTATTAACACTTATGTACTTATTGGTACTACTGTACTGACTGATTCCCAATTCTCCTGTCTTTGGAATATAGGTTTTAAAAGAAGTGAAAATAAAAGTGATTTAAATCAACGATTTTTTTCAAGAAAAATCAGTTGTTTTAAATCAACTGATTCAAATCATGCCAACCCTGATTAGGAATCGGTCGCAACCTTGTTCCCCCCCTCCCCCAGCCGTTAGGAAAAGTACTAGAACTTGTCGTCTCAAGCAATCAAGACATTTCCTCCCACTGTCCACCGTCTATTCAATCTTGCTGTGGTTGAGCATTCTTATCTCTGTGTACCTGATGTAGTCCATACTGCGAAGTATAAATTTAAAACCGAAGGGCTCGGCTCTCCCACTGGCATTGCCCTTGGACTCCACCCACCCCAAACGAGATTTTAAAAACTGTTCATTGGCTGTCTACGAAAATTGCGCCATATGCGTGTAAAATAAGACAACTTTGCTCGATAAAACTTTCTTTTAATGCGAACACGTATAAATAATCCCAGCCGTAATCGAGACTTGGTTTTCTCGGAAAAAGCTACAACAAAATGACCCCTCGATGATGGAGATGGCGTAAGGTGACATTTCGGGTGTTTATTTTTTGGATATTTTTTTCTTTCTGGGAATTATGATATCGCATTGAAGGTCAAGAGGCTTGAAATAACCTCTTTACGCTTCGGATTCTGGGATTCCAAGTTTTGAATTTGGTACACTTTAATTTAGAATTTTATTAAACAACGGTAAACAAACTCTCACTTCATTAATCATTTTCTTCTCTTAATAGTGAAAAAATGGATTTGCACAGATGTTGTTGACTATTATTGTCTACCATTAAAATCGGAAATAATTTTGGTGAATTATTGTAGAGGTTCTTTCATATCATCTTGTTCATGATTATCTATCGACGATTGTAGTCCGTAAGTGCATTGCTGGCGTAAGGCATCGGACTCTTCGGGTACGAATTCTGATTTTAGTATAGATAGTCGTAATCGTTTTCAATGGGCTTAGTAGTAGATCCTGATGTAATGAACTAAATTTTTACCTTCGCTTTGCAAACCAATCAATCAATCAACTTTGATGATCAAGCAATTGAGATTTTGATAACTGGATAGTCTAAAGAAGTCATGAATATTTTGTTTGATTCGCACGCGTATGAATACTAGAGTACTTTTTTGGTTGATCTAAATTTTACTCATAACTGGTCTCTATTATCATATTGTAGACTGTCAAACCCATATAACTGGCTGAAAGGTTCAAAAGGGTCTTTCCAAAGTATGAAGATATTCGTAACCGCTGTTTTAGGTAGACTTAGGGCTGGTCTCACCATAGTCGTTTAACAGCTAATCCTGATTAATCTCTGTTTAAACTAAGAATTACGTCCCACAATAAAGCAATTTGTCGCAACGTCACGAACTACTATAATGCCCTTCCCATTCATTTTCATGTTTACAACAGCCAATAGACAAACAATAAACTGCCCTTCCGTTTGAAACTAAAGCCAGAATTGTCATAATTTGATAATTTGCCCTACTGCGTGAAATCGCCTTATTGGTTGCCACCATGAGTTAATAGCGGTTAGCCGTTAAACGACTGTGGTGAGACCTTCAACTTTCACAGTTCTGTTGGTTAGAAACTCGATGATTTAGTAAGTTGTTTGGCAGACTGTAAATAAATATAAAAATTACCTGTATTGTTGAAGTGAAATATTTTTGTCATCTATTCTAGGGTTTAATAGTAAGGTAAACCAACATCATCTGTTAGTATCTTCAACGAGGACGCTATCCGGCCCTCTGAGGCTCGAGAGTTATAAAAACATTCCACACAAAATCATCCAATAGAAATAAACTTCCCAGATTTTTAGTATTTGTCTGATAGGCCATCTATATACCAATAACATGCATTTACGCAATTTTTTCGGAATATTTTCTCAGAAAGAGGTACTTTTAAATTATTCGGGCTGCAGAGACCTAGTGCACGCGAATACAATTTGCATTTTAATTTACTGCTTGTGGTCTTAGTTTTAGTGAGATGATGTGAAAAATATACATCGTTATTTTATTAAAATGATGAAATATAAAGATGTCATTTAAGTTTTTAACTTGTGTGCGTCTTATGTTTGTGTTTTCAGAATGCTAATAAAAAAGATCTACAGTTCCGAATACTTTGATAAATAAGAATTTAAAACTAGCATATAGCCCGTCACATGACGGGATCAGTAACGTTTTTAATTTTTCAGAATTGTAAAGTACCCTATGAGGCAAGGGAAAAAAATGGTTTGTTTTTTGGCTGAGAATTATCTAGTACACTCTCAATAATTTGTTTAACTTCATACTGCATTAAAGTCTCCCAATACTGCGAAATACAGTTTAGAATCACGTTGCACTCATTTATAAAGATAGTTGAACATCGCGGAATATAGTAGGTTCAAAGATGTAGGTTCGGGGAAAATCTTCCGAAGTTTGCCGAGGTTCAGCAACGATAGTCGGAAAGCGATGTCAAATAGCGAGGGGTACAGTTAAATCCCAAACAGCGAGCGAGATAGATCAGTGATACAGCGATGAGACTGTTTGTATGCCCCCTATAGATCAATGTATATTGATTGAATCAAAGAAATCTTTGAGGTTGACGATCCCGATTACAAGTCATTCCGGTTGACTGATAAAAGACCGTGTTTCAAACTTAAGATACCACAGCGGTCGAAATAAACTTGATCCGTCCCCAACTATTGGAATGACTGTATGGGGATCATTTCCCTTTTTATATTTAATAAATATTGTTCCATTTTACAACTATGCTGACTAAAAGTTATTCGTTTTAAACTTTACTCGCTTTGAATTTTGCTAACCTTAACTTGTCCAGAATCTAGTTTGAATGCCTCTATCCATTCCAGGTCCAACCTCTTCGTAAATTCGAGGAGAGACGGACAGACAACTTAAACTATTACTATATAGGGGATAATATGAAATATATTTTAAACATTTAATAAAGTATTTATGGTAGTATAAATTATCAATTCATCATCCAAAGCAGTTTCGTTGGTATATGTTTGAGAAAAGTTGCACCTGGCCTCAGAGGCCTCGCGCGCGTTCTCGTGTAACTGCAGGTAACGCACGTGCTCGTGGGTTAACACAATGTTTTCTGCAATGGCTTTACCCTGTTTTGGTTTGACGAAAAAACGATGGAGCAATACAGCGCGACTTTTAATTACTCGACGGTAATTTTCCAGTCAAATGAAACACGCCACTAATATTCTGGAAGTTTCTTACTTTCAGATGGCGACCTTGAAAAAAGACCCAGTGTGTGTTTCTTCCTAGCGGAAATCCATTCTGAATAGTGAAAAAGTATTTATTTATTGGCTATTTTCCTCAAAATGAATGTCACGATGAATAAAAAAGAAAGTGATGCACTACATATTCATAACTTTTTAATCTTTTAATATATGTTTCAGGGTTGCGTAAATGACTTGAGTGATGTAACACGTTTCGTTTAATATCTGTCATGATTAATTTTCATTGCTCATTTTAAATAAGAATATGTGACGGTTATTTGATTTTTAAATATATTGAAACTATTATTGTAAGATCTGCTTATGCTGTTCTTCGAAGAAAAATAGAGAATGTGTTTAGAATATTATTTACATTTTAATTAAGCCATTGAGGTACGTAAGAGTGAAATTTTCGGAAGCTATAACCAGATTACTCGAAAAATTTTAATTTTATAAATCGATAAGTATAATTTCATGAATACAAAATAAATATGTAATAAACTTCTTTAATCTTTTAATATATGTTTCAGGGTTGCGTAAATGACTTGAGTGATGTAACATGTTTCGTTTAATGTGTGTAATGATTAATTTTCTTTGCTAATTTTAAATAAGATTAAGTGACAGTTATTTGATTTTTAAATATATGGAAGCTATTATTGTAATATCTACTTATGCTGTTCTGTAAGAGTGAAAGTTTTAGAAGCTATATCACCCAGATTACTCAAAAAATCTTTAATTTTGAAAATCAGGAAGAATAATTTTAAACATAATACGTCATAAGTCTTTTGATGAAAACAAAATAAATATGTAATAAACTTTTTAATCTTTTAATATATGTTTCAGGGTTGCGTAAATGACTTGAGTGATGTAACATGTTTCGTTTAATATCTTCAATGATTAATTATCATTACTCATTTTAAATAAGAATATGTGACGGGTATTTGATTTTTAAATATTATATTGAAACTATTATTGTAAGACCTGCTTATGCTGTTCCTAGGGGAAAAATAGATAATGTTTTTAGAATCTTATTCACATTTTAATTAAAGCATTAAGGTACGTAAGAGTGAAATTTTCAGAAGCGATAACCCAGATTACTCGAAAAGCTTTTTAAAAAATCAGGAAGTATAATTATAAGCATAATACTTTATAAGTCTTTTGATGAAACAAAATAAATATGTAATAAACTTTTTAATCTTTTAACATATGTTTCAGGGTTGCGTAAATGACTTGAGTGATGTAACATGTTTCGTGTAATATCTGTCATGATTAATTTTCATTGCTCATTTTAAATAAGAATATATGACGGTTATTTGATTTTTAAATATATTGAAACTATTATTGTAAGATTTGCTTATGCTGTTCTTGGGAGAAAAAATAGATAATGTTTTTAGAATATTATTTACATTTTAATTAAAGCATTAAGGTACGTAAGAGTGAAATTTTCAGAAGCTATAACCCAGATTACTCAAAAAGCTTTTTAAAAAATCAGGAAATATAATTATAAGCATCATACTTTATAAGTCTTTTGATGAAACAAAATAAATATGTAATAAACTTTTTAATCTTTTAATATATGTCTCAGGGTTTCGTAAATGACTTGAGTGATGTAACATGTTTCGTTTAATATCTCATGATTAATTTTCATTGCTCATTTTAAATAACAATATGTGACAGTTATTTGATTTTTAAATATATTGAAACTATTATTGTAAGATTTGCTTATGCTGTTCTTGGGAGAAAAAATAGATAATGTTTTTAGAATATTATTTACATTTTAATTAAAATATTGAGGTACGTAAGAGTGAAATTTTCAGAAGCTATGACACCCAGATTACTCGAAAAACTTTTAATTTTTTTTAAATCAGGAAGTATAATTTGATGAAAACAAAATAAATATGTAATAAACTTTTTAATATTTTAATATATGCTTAAGGGTTATGTAAATAATTTGAGTGATGTAACATGTTTCGTTTAATATCGGTCAGGATTTATTTTCATTGCTCATTTTAAATAACCATATGTGACGGTTATTTGATTTTTAAATATATTGAAACTATTATTGTAGGATCTAATTATGCTTTTCTTAGTGAAAAAAAGAAAATCTTTATAGAATCTTATTCACATTTTAATTAAAACATTGAGGTACGTTAGAGTAAAATATTCAGAAGCTATAACCCAGATTACTCGAAATTTTTTTTATTTTTTTAAATTAGGAAGTATAATTTTAAGCATAATACGTTATATGTCTTTTGATGAAAACAAAATAAATATATAATAAACTTTTTAATCTTTTAATATATGTTTTAGGGTTGCGTAAATGACTTGAGTGATGTAACATGTTTCGTTTAATATCTGTCATGACTAATTTTCATTTCATTGCTCATTTTAAATAAGAATATGTGACGGATATTTGGTTTTTAAATACATTGGAACTATTATTTTGAGATCTGCTTATGCTGTTCTTAGGGAAAAGTAGAGTTTTAGAATCTATTCATATTGAGGTACGTTAGAGTAAAGTTTTCAGAAGCTATAACTCAGATAACTCGAAAAACTTTTAATTTTTTTTAAAAGAACAGGAAGTATAATTTTAAGCATCATACGTTATAAGTCTTGATATAAACAAAATAAATATGTAATAAACTTTATGATCTTTTAATATATGTTTCAGAGTTGCGTAAATGACTTGAGTAATGTAACATGTTTCGTTTAATATCTGTCAGGATTAATTTTCGTTGCTCATTTTAAATAAAAATATGTGACGGTTATTTGATTTTTAAATATATTGAAACTATTATTGTAAGATCTGCTTATGCTGTTCTTCGGGGAAAAATAGAGAATGTTTTTAGAATATTATTTACATAACAATTGAGGAGTAAGTTAGAGTGAAATTTTCAGAAGCTATAAAACAAAGACTACTCGAAGGTTTTACCGGCCCGCGGATAGAATTTTAAGTTGCCAGTCCGAGGCAAATTAAAAGAAATATATATTTATACATTATATATCCATCTCCTTTTCTACTTTGCTTAAATATTATATCCCAAATTTATTATATCACGCCCAGAAGATCAGCGGCACATTTGCTTCTTATATGTGATCAAGTGTTTTCAACTTTGAACCTTAGAAAGAATAATTTCAGAAGTGGACTGACTGACAGACGAGAATTTAGCATCGTTCCTTAAAATCAGTACATCTTTGGGTTGGAAAAAAATCATGATTTTTTAAAACAAAATAAAAAAAATCAGATTTATTTGATTTTTTTCTGATTTCTAATTTTAATTATTGTTGTGTTTTTATATTTTTTGCAATATACATGGAATAGTTTGTTATAAGTTACATGGAATAGTTTGTTATAAGTAACAACTTATCTATCTAGTATATTCTACACACCAATTACCTAAAATTAAATGCATAAATTTTAATCTAAATACATTTCATTATTTTGTAATTGGATGGTGCAAACTAAATAAGATGTAATTTAATGAACAAATTAAATATTCATTTAGTACAAACTATTTATTAAAAAACAAAAAATTCACAATTATTTCAATATTTTTTAAGTAATTAATTATGGATTTAACAGTTTCAATAAAAACACTAGTTTCGATGTCGTATCCCCTCTTAATTGGTTACGAAGGTTAGAATGAAATATACCAAAAGAAGAAAACTGTCTTTCCATTCTAGCAGATAATGTGAAGGCTGTTGTTATTTGGGAGACAAACTGTATTTCAAGTTCTGTAATACTCTATTTACCCCCCATTACATAAAATGAATTCAACTAGTCATAACTAGTCGTACCTACCCCTACTACATACTTTCTGATAACAACCCCTAAATTCTTAGAAAACATACTATCTATTTACACTTATTTATTTATTGGTATTACTGTGCTGACAGATTCCCAATTCTCCTGTCTTTCGAATTAGGTTTTAAGAGGAGTGAAAAAAAAAATGATTTAAATCAATGATTTTTTTTCAGGGCTTCGAACCGGAACTGAACCGAAAACCGGAAAAAACCGTTATTTTGGTCGGAACGAAAACCGGAACTGAACCGGAAAAAATATCGGTTTATTTCGGTTCGATATATCTTTCAGTCATTTTGTTACTGTTACCAACTTATCAATATTTTCTAATTTAACGTCAACTTTATAATTATCATTACATGTATACTGCTTCTCGATTTCCTATTTTGATATTCACTAGTATTTTTCTGTTTCAGTTTCGCATGAAACTACTTGTAGAAGACATATTTAATTCAGTTGATTAAACTAGAAGTATAGATGATTTTTTAAGAAAAATATCGAGTTATATTTTATTTTTCACATCTCAGCATGCGATCATCCACGGATGTTTGTATAGACTGTTTAGATCAGGGAGGAGTAAATAGACAGGAGAGGCCCTAAGTGACGTAGCATGAAGCATCTATTAAATCTTCTGCGCATCAAATGGGTGTTTGGTAATGGCGGCGATTCAAATGTTTCGTAATAGTAGTATTTCATTAGGCCTGCTGTTTGTATCAATTCACATAGTGTACCAATTAAAAAAAGAATAAAATCTTCTAAATTTTGATAGAATTATATTTTTTGTTTATGATAGAATTATATTTTTAGAAAAATAAGAATATACATAAAATGAAATTATTCATTTGGAACTGAAACGAAAACAGTTATTTTTGGCGGAGCGAAAACCGGAACTGAACCGAAAACCGTTATTTTTGGCGGAGCGAAAACCGGAACTGAACCGATATTAATTTTTTAGTTGAACCGAAACGAAAACCGGAACAAAAAAAAATTACGGTTCGAAGCCCTGATTTTTTTTATAAAAATCAACTGAATTAAATCATGCCAACTCTGGTACATCTCACTTCGAACCTCAGTAAAAGGAAATTTTAAAAATGAAATCGCAATTTCATCCATCTCATTAACGTATTTTAATCGGTAGGTACTTGTATATTGTTCTTAAAATTTTAGAAAAACTTATCTTGGCCCGCCAAACTTATTTTCTTTCGATTTTTGGCCCGCGGCCGAAAAAGTTTGTCCATCCCTAATCCAGACGATGTTACTGGAAACAATATTATAACCTTTCGACTTTTCAGTCATTTTCATGGTTTCCGCGCACCTGGAAAGTCATGGAAAATCATGGATTTAGACAATGGATTAATTTTGTCATGGAAAGTCATAATTTTTCAAGTAAAATGAGTAAAAGTCATGGAAAGTCATGGATCCGCTAAACTACCGATTAAAAAAAATGCATTGAATTGTTTAATTCTATTTTTACTTGTCATTTGGCTGAAGTTACTGAGTTTGGTATTTATGTATTATCCTATTGACCCTATTGCCAAGTAAAATTTGTTCACCAAGGAAACTCAAAGCAAGAAAGCTTAATGGGTGGGTAAATGTATATTATTCTGGTTTTTGTTTTCTTAAATTGTAGATTAAAATTTTATTAATATAATAATTAATATTTTTTAATAAAAATTAGTTAAGATTTTTGCACAAAATATAAGTTTATCTCTAGGGATATTGTATATAAACATTATAGGTTTATATTTGGCTATTATTCATGGTCACCTGGATAATACCAAATTATCCTGAATTGAAATTGGAAACATTTTGATTGAAAAATTACTATATGATTAAACTAAGGTATGTAGATACAACAATTTATTTTTATGTATGTGAGTTTATTAACACTTATAAAGAAAGTTTATAGTTTTTTATGATAAAATTCCTGTAATTTCTCTAAAAGCATATATTTTATATGTATGTACATCAGAAGTTTTATTCATATATACTTTAACGAAAGCTTTTAAAAGTCATGGAAAATGATCTGCTAAATCAGGGAAAGTCATGAAAAGTCATGGATTTGAAAAAATTTATTTTGGCAGATACCCTGCATTTTACTTCTTATTTATTTTATGATTATTAAATTTTGCTGGGTTCCAAAAACAATAAATAGATAAAATAAAACTTGAATAAATAAATCCAAACACGTTTCATGCTTAGTTGATCTAGACATTTTACCGTGACCGTTAATATGATCTATTGATCTTTCAGTCATTTTATTCTTTATTTAAAGTTCTGTAGTAAATCTTTGCCCTGAAAAATCCTGTTTGGTCGCTTTTCAGTTTCTTTCTATCCAAAGTAAGATACTTTGTTTAAGATGTCAGTACGAAATTGATATTTCGACAGTTTTTTGATTCCATATCTGTTACTTTCTCTTCAGGTGCAGCGAAAGCGAAGGATTATGTCACGTGTCCGGTGCAAGAATATCAAGAATGATTGTCCCAAACCAACTTGCGATGATCCAGTTCTTCTGCCCCAACGATGTTGCAAAACATGTCCTGGAGAAGGTCAGTTTCTCTTAAACTATTTTGACAATTTACAGTATATACAGGGTTTCCACGCACCTTGAAAGTCAGGGAAAGTCATGGAAAATCATGGATTTAGACAATGGATTAATTTTGTCATGGAAAGTCATGATATTTTAAGTAAAATGAGTAAAAGTCACGGAAAGTCATGGACCCGCAAAGCTACCATTAAAAAAAAAAATCAAAAATGCCTCTGCAAGTAATTTTCTTTCGGAACGGAAGCGGCTGCAATCAATATATATATATATATATATATATATATATATATATATATATATATATATATATATATATATATATATATATATATGAGTTTATAAACATTTATAAAGTATTTTTCGCAAGTTCTTGTAATTTCTCTTAAAGCATACATTTTATTTGTATGTACATCAGAAGTTTTATTCATATATACTTTAACAAAATATTTTTAAAGTCATGAAAAATGATCTGCTAAAATCAGGGAAAGTCATGGATTTGAAAAATTTCATTTTGGCGGATACTCTGTATATATTTCTAGTACATATTGAATCGTGCATAATGCATGATGCAATATGTACTAAATTTTAAAGAAGCAACATCAACTCTGAATTTGTTCAGAGTAATATACCGTCACTAAAGTTAATAGTCTCTTAGATACAGAAATCTAAATTTTCGTTTTATATCCTTGAATCTATTTTCAAAATACGACTTACGTCACTGTGTTTTTCTTATATATATATATATATACATATATATATATATACATATATATATATATATATATATATATATATATATATATATATATATACACACACACACATATATATGTATATATATACATATGTATATACACACACACATATATATGTAAGGAAAATTCTCAGGGGTTTTCAAAACTTAAATCAAGGGTAAAAATTCCCGCGTCATTTTCCATTCCCCTTTTTAACCCCTAACCTAAATTGACCACTGGGGTTACAGGTTACGCCCTCAGAGAAGGGGCCTGTTCAATTATAAACCTACATTGCCCTAGCGGACAATTTAGGAAATTTCCAAATAAAAAGGAGATACACGCTGTCGGAGACAGATTTTGCTAGAGATATTTTCCTACAGCTGTTGACCTAGGTGTTACGTGTCTTGTACATAGAACTTCATGCTAGCTGACCCTTCAGTTTGTCCTGTCCCTGTGATGAAGTGGGAACCCGTCCTTCAACGCTATCTTAATAAAGGTTTTTAGCTGAAACGGTATCATTTTTTATGGCCCTGATTGCAACCTCCCATCGACAAGTTAGTCTCATTACATATATATATATATTTCAGGTTCCGGTTTCATTAGCTCTCGTAGCAATATAGTAGACCGTAGCGTTCCAAACTAAATGAAACCAAATCACTGAGTATAGTAATCTGCCAAAAATTTGCCAAATCATCAAATAAATTTAAAAAAAAAAAATCTTTAAAGGGCCATTTTTTTTCTAATAAATGTTATGTTAAAATATTTTTGGGAGAGAGATTAATTTATGAAAATAAATTCATTTTGCTTATTATATAATTAAATTTGATTTTAAAGACCATTTTTTTGTGGGAAGTATATTTAGTAATAGCCGAACAATGGCCGAATGTTTAGGGTGCTAGCCTTCGGAACCGGAGTTCGTGGGTTCGAATCCCATTATAGTATGGGTGTTCGTAGCCGTTCGTAATCGGCTTTAAGCAGTTGGTCCCGGTCTCATTAGCCCTCTTGTTGCAAAAAGTAGACCGCAGCACTCCAAAAACAAACCAAACTAATATTTAGTAATAAATGCGGAAATAAATTCCCATTGACGCTTATAAATGAATGAAATTGGTCGGAAGTATACTTTCCACTGCCTTATAAAGAGTTACTGTAGAAAATTTTTATCAATTTAGTCTTCTGGGAAACTAAGATAGTGACATTTGACTTACTGCGCTTTGGTTTGCCCCAGGTGGACTGCACGAGTTGAATCCGTATTGCATCTTTTATTTATATATTTTATCCATATTTATCTATTATTTTAAGGATGGTAATTGTCGACAGGGTGATTCAGCTCATGTTAAACATTTAGAAAATCAATACGAACCTCACGCAGATTTCTTCAGGGAAAAGGGGCAAATGATTGGTTGGTTGTAGGCATTACGGTCTGTTTTGCTACATGAAGGCTAATAGACCGTTAGGAATCGGCTTTAAGCAGTAGGTTCTGGTTTGATTCGCTCTTGTAGCAATATGGTAGTCCGTAGCGCTCCAATGTAATCAAACCAAATCACTGAGTATAGTAGTCTGCCAAAAAGTTTGCCAAATCACCAAATAAATTTTAAAAACTGTAGTTTTTTTTTAACCCTGCAATTTTTTTCTAATAACGTATTGTTAAAATATTGAGAGTGAGATTTTTTTTTATGAAAATAAATTCATTTAGCTTATTATATAATTAAATTTGATTTTAAAGACCCTTTTTTTTTGGTGTGAAGTATATTTAGTAATAAATGGGAACATATATTCCCATTGACGCTTATAAATGATTGAAATAGGTCGGAAGTATACTTCCGACTGCCTTATAAAGGGTTAATGTAGAAGATATTCATCAATTTAGTTTGTTGATTTCATTTTGAAAAAGTATCTGAAATTTTATATTTTTGATGATAATTAAATTCTAAATTTGGTATCTTTCTGTCTTAATTAAATGGAAGAATTTATTGGTTACATAAAATTAAGAACTTATGTCTAAAGGAAAAACATGTATTTAAAAAAAGAGATTTAATCGATGATTTAGTAATTTGTTTTTTTTTTTTTGGCAGATTATAAATAAATTTATACTATTTTGTAATTTCGGTAATAAAAACAGATTTCCTTTTCATTTATGCTTTTCAGTTCTCATTAATAAAACCCGAATTCATCATGAGATATAACACACATTGTAATGCCCTACTTCGAAATTTAGTTTCAAAATCGTTGCTAATACCTAATAATAATCGTTGCTTGTATTATGTTACAATTATGTTACAGGGATCGTACGCTACTTCAAAACTCCCAAGTTTCGATTTAATGATATGCAGATGATATACCGGATATGTAAAAATCATCTATCTGGTTACTGCATAGCTGCCGAATATCTGTTTCATGCCTAAGTGTAAAAAATTGTTCATTTAACTGCTTACTTTTAGAATTTAATTTAAATTGCTACAACTATTTCTAAAGTAGATCTAATTGGAAAAGTACCCTTGTTAAAAAAAAAAATCTTGATGGTATTACTATAAGCTTCCGAACTTCGTAAAAGTAGTCCTGAACAACCTATTTTTTCTCCTCTAAAATTCCTACAAATCTGCATTTTTATTTAAAAAAAAAAAACCTTGATAGTATTAAAATAGGCTTTCGAACTTAGTAAAAGTAGTCTTGAACAGTATATTTTTTCTCCTGTAAAATTTCTGCAATTCTGCAATTTAATTTAAAAAAACAACCTTGATAGTGTTAAACTAAGCTTTCGAATTTAGTAAAAGTAGTCCTGAACAGTATATTTTTTCTCCTGTAAAATTCCTACAAATCTGCATTTTTATTAAAAAAAACTTTAATAATTTTAAATAAGCTTTCGAACTTCGTAAAAGTAACCCTGAACAGTATATTTTTTTCCTACAAATCTGCATTTTTATTTAAAATAAAACCTTTGATAGCTTTTGAACTTCGTAAAAGTATTCCTGAACAGTATATTTTTTTCTCCTGTAAAATTCCTACAAATCTGCATTTTTATTTTAAAAAAATCTTTGATAGTATTAAAAAGAGCTTTCAAAGTTCGTAAAAGTAGTCCTGAACAGTATACTTTTTCTCCTGTAAAATTTCTACAAATCTGCATTTTTATTTTCAAAATTGAGTTTGAACCCTGCATTATAACTGAAGCACAAACATTTAGTTTTTTTCTCTGCACCCACATTTCAAAAACTATCGAGACATCTGAAAATATCGCACCTAATGACGCATGCGACGTTACTGCAGGGGGCAATCACGCCACACTTCATCAACTTATTGCGCAATTACCTTCTAAAACCATCCCGTCTGCTCTTCTACTGTTTTCGAACGCCTTCACCTTGTCAATTAGAGGCCACTGCAGATTTTCCCTCTTCAATCCTGATTTCTCGCAGCCACCCGCGCCGGCATTCCAGAAACATCGCTTTCCTTGTTCTCCACTCATTAGCGCGAGGCGTAGGACCTAGTGCCGAAGTAAATGGGTTAGAGGAACCGGCAGGAGATCGTTAGTTTGTTGGTTTTATAGCTACATCGGTATGTGGAAAACTTGGGAAACGACCTCAAAGACAAGACGGTGCCCATCTCGGCAGGTGGAATGTCATCCTATTGACGACAGCACTGTGATGAATGCGGTTGAAACTACATTATCCGGACACGTCGACAAGGAAGATTGGGCTCGAGTATTTCGTCATTTATCATTTATACAAATGGATTACTGCGACTCATTCCATAGGATGAATGCTAGTAGGCTGACATTTTCTTTACTGTCATAGAGTTAATTGAGAAATTTAATTTCAAAAGGATATTTTAGATTTCATTGTATTACATACTCCTTAATGAAAATTTCTCATTTGATCAGTACCTTGATATGAGAGATTTTCACCTACAAAATGTGTATATATATATATATGTATATATGTATATATATATATGTATATATGTATATATATATATAAATATATATATATATATATATGTATGTATGTATATATATATCAGTGGCGTGCGATAGGTTTTCATGCAAGGTGTGCAGAGAACATGGATTTTCCAATAAATCTTTAATTATTGAGATATCCGAGTTCTCCATTCTGAAACGGGTTATTTATTATGAATATAAATTTAAAGATTACAATAAATAAAAGATTTACTTACGAGTAGTCGAGTTATAACTATAAAAACAGCTGAACTTATGAGAATTCTACAAGTACTGAAGAAAAAATCATGTCTTTTGTTGTATGGTATCATATCGGCATCGGAAAAGCGACGCTTCGGGCTTCTAAGAAAAACTTATATGTTCAGCAAACGTAGCACAACATGGCTCCCGCCGGTGAGGTGCCGACAAACCGAACGTCTATTCCACGTGCAGAGGATTTCGCTGCACGCTGGCACAATAGAGTGAACTGTTTCTTGTTCGGTCAGTGGATTAAATTATATTTATTGATTGTTTTTAACATTTAAAAATCATATATTCATCTTGAAAAACATCTTGACAATTTTTAAAAACAAAACCAGGGATATGGTGTTACATAATATAACTTATATACTGTCTGTAAGACACAATGAATGGTAAAATTTGGACTGTACTGTTAAAATTCGTTTCTTTAAAACAAAACAACATAGTTTTTCAGCTAATTATTTGAATAAATGTAATACATCACCGAAATTAATTTACCAAACTAAAACATTTCCCTTTATATTGATGAAATACTTCTTTCATATTTCCATGAAAACAAAATCTTAATATATAAATTTAAACATTAACCGTCTGAAAAATCGTACGGCCAGTTAATCAGTTAAAAAAAGTCCCCGCTCTAATACAACGTTTAATAAACCGTACCTTCGGATGATTCTGAATGCCAAGTGTAGGAAAAATAGCTGCACTTGCCTCTGCCACAGTATGCTGTTCTTCTCCAATAACCCATACATATAAAGCGTGATTTTCAATTTAGTGCATAGTGCGTACACATCAGAACTTTCTATGTTCGTTTGCGCTCTACGTGGTGCATCACCTAGTACCACACTCACTGCGGGAATACAAGCAAGCAAATCAACATAATATTTGAATATGTTATAAATAATATTTATTATATACCATATAAAGATAGGTAAGACATAGGTGCAGAAAATTATTTTCCCTCATAATTTTGCCAGGGTGTGCAGTGCATACCCTGCACATATGGACCGCAAGCCACTGATATATATATATATATATATATATATATATATATATATTTATATATATATATATTATATATATATATATATATATATATATTTATATATATATATATATAATATATATATTTTATATTATATATATATTTATATATTATATATATATATATATATATATATATATATATATATATATATATATATATATATACCTATTGTAAGGAAAATTCTCAGGGGTTTTCAAAACTTAAATCAAGGGCTAAAAATTCCCGCGTCATTTTGCATTCCCCTTTTTAATCCCTCACTTAAATTGACAGTGGACTTTTCATTTGAATGGCGTCAGTTCCTGTAAATTGGCAGCAAACTTTCCGCTCAAAAATCCACTGTTCATTTGCAGGGACATACGCCACAATAACAGTCAGTCAGTCCCCTTGGATTGACGTTGCTCTCAGTGTGTTAAAGTAAATAATGACATAAAAGACCATTATTACCATAAAAGACCATTATTAGCTTTAATACCAGATTTTGTAGTATCTTGTTGCATGTGAACTTTGCATCCCATATGACTCATTTCTTCCCTTTACTTGACATCGCAATTTCAGGAAATTTAATGAAAACAGTTGTTTTAAAGTTATCTTTTTCCTTTGTTATGCGGGTATTTTTTTAAGACCCAATACGCACCTAAATAATATATGACTGTTCCTTTTTCTGTTATGAATAAAATAGAAAATATTCAAGTATTTCTCATTCTGATGAATACTTTCTGCATACCAGAGAAATTATTGAAATTGTATCGTCCAGTTGACCCTGTTCTTAAATAACAATAAAGACGAATTTTAAATGAAAACTGAATTAAAATTTATACTTTAAATATCCCTATCTTTTTCAATTTGTTGACCCTTTAAAGGTACCTACATAAATTCTTTGGAATTTAATAAAATTAGTCTATAAACCTTATAAATGCAAAATGTTTAAATTTTTTTTTTAATCGTTAGAGGTCTTTGCCTTAGAGGATACCATAGAAGGATTGAGGGGGGGTTAACTGACTAACCCATCTCCTTGTACGGCGTGACCACAATACTTTTTAAAATTTTAATTATATTGGAAGAACAATAAATAAGTGTTGTTAAAAAAGTATAAGAAATAATTAGTTCAAAAATTTATGTGTTGTTTGAATAGATATTTTTGTTTGAGGTCATAAGTAAAAAAATATGGAATTACTAACTTTCAAGGTACAGCAAGTATAAATACAAAAAGAAAATTAGTTTAAATGCAGAAAAAAAATTAATTAAATGCAGTACTATCATCTATTGTAAGTTTTAAATGTCAAAAACATAAAAAAAAATCGAAGAAAAACATTGATTATTTTTCCAAATTTAGTGAAAAAAAATTTTAACAAGAGGTTTCGCTGTGAAACCATTGTCCGCTAAAGGGTTAATGAAAAAATAAGGAATTACCTATCTTCTTGTGATGAGGCGATTTAGATCAGTAATATAATTGATTCATTCATACAAGAAGTAAAATGCTCGGGATCTAAATCTGACCTCATCACATCTTTGTAAAAAGACAGAGGACCATAAAATTATATTCTACGGATATTGTTGTCTTGTACGGTGGTCTCGGGCGGGGTTCTGATCCCAGTCCCAGATTAGAATCCCGTCTCTGTACTTGACATTAAATAAGAATGTACCTTTGTGGAGTTATTTATGAGTCCCTAAGGGACAGTGCCCAATTAGAAGAGATAAAGTTTTCTACGTTGGCGGTCTCAAGGCGGGGTTTCAGCAGACCAATTAGATTCTTACAACTATCCCGATTGGACGATAAGAAGGAAGAGGGGACAAGGATGAAATTAATAAAATAAGAAAAATCTAAAATTTAGAAGGTGTTCGATAGTCCAGACGAGGAGAGAAGTCCGACGGAACGTGTTCGAGAGTCCAGTCAAGTCCGACGGGAAGTGTTCCTGTATCAAATAGCACGGCCGCACCCCAAACACTCAGGAGGAAGCCCCTGACCAGACCGACGGAAGATCTATAGATACCCAATCCTGATCAGCCATAGATACCCATCAACCAGCAGTGTTCCGGGCACACCATTTTAACTCCCCAAAGGTACCCCCTTTTACATACATTTTGAAATTGAGATTAGGTCCTCTCTCTTATATTTACATAATTACTTAAGTATTGAAAAATTATTGTCAGAACTAATTTAGAAGGTGTTGATAAAGCATATGTTATGAAAATTAGAATCAGTTTGTGTGTACATAGATGTTTATATATTATAATAAATTTACTCTTTTATATTAAGCTAGTTTCAGATGCTTTTTAATTTAGCTTTTAGTTTATTTTCATATCTTATGTCTGTAGTTTCTCAGAACCTGTGGTTAAATTTAGTACTAAAATAGTTTTACACAACGCAATCAAAATAAAATCCCATTATACATTTGATCACAGGTTAATACTCAACTAAAAAACGAGGACTACACGACACTTCTAAACTGCGCTATATAAAAAATTTGAAAAAAAAATAGAGAATTAGGTGCATTGAATAGGGATTCATACTATAATAGGCTATGTAAAAAGTGTTAAGAACTTATCGGCCACTGCTTTTGAATCTATTACAATGGAATTTTTTTATGTATTTCCATAATAGAGCTGTTTCCAATCCTTTGGGAACGTTTCCACTTGAGAAAACTCCATCCACTTACGTGACACGAGATCAGTTACAGATTAAATCGAGGGGAAACTCTCCAGTGATGT
Source organism: Pardosa pseudoannulata (assembly GCA_032207245.1). Taxonomy (NCBI): domain Eukaryota; kingdom Metazoa; phylum Arthropoda; class Arachnida; order Araneae; family Lycosidae; genus Pardosa; species Pardosa pseudoannulata. Next base: position 98,801,438 of record CM063509.1, read on the forward strand.
ACCCCTTTCTCGATTTGGGGCCTGAAGCCGGAATTCCTCAGTACTGGATTTATATATAACACGCATAAAAAAAAGGGAAGTATATTTTGAGAATTTCGACGCGTGACCCCATGAATAGAATCGAGGATCGCACCGCGCTTTGTTGCTGAAATTCATTCTGTGAGAAATTTTTCATCGCATTGTTTGCCTTGTTAGATTTCTCACCATATATTTATGCGAGTTTTCTTTCACAGGTATTCTTTTGTGCTGACAGTTCCGAGCAAAACGCTGCCGCTTATGTTGTTATTATTACTCTCTTGCATTACTTTTCGCACTTGCTCTAGATGCTAGTGTTGAAATGATGAGAAAGATTTTTTTTCTTCTTTCTTTTGCGAGTTCTTCCAAAAAAGCTCTTAATCTTTCCGCTCCAGATCTTTGTTCTCGAGTTTTGTTGATTTTTGATCTCGCGAAAAGTTGAATTTGGCATCAAGGACAACAACCTGCTCTCTTTCATTTCGAATATGCAAATTCGGTATTCTGTCCTCTATGGTAATCATAGAACTACAATATAGTCAGTACAGAATTCTATAACTCTTTAGCAAGCTCTGTACTTTTAAAAACAATCCTGGATTTAAATAAATGATTAAGATCACCCATGGATTTAAATAAGGATTTGTATCCATGTGATATTAATCATGCTCAATAAATTCAAAAGATGTGAAATAAAGAAGAAAATTGAAAAAAAAATTAAATAAATGATCAAGACATAGTGATTTAAATCAAATTTTTATTAATGTAATATAAATCATGTTTAATAAATTAAAAAATTGTGTGAAAAAGTATTCTTCATTTAAGTAAATGATTAAAAATATTAAGTGATTTAAATCAGGATTCATATCAATGCAATACAAATCATACTCAATAAATTAAAAAGATGTGAGAAAAAGAAGCAAAAATGATGAAAAAAAATGATTTAAATAAATGGTTAAGAAAACTAAGTGATTTCAATCAGAATTTTTACTATGTAATATAAATCATGCTTAATAAATTAAAAAAAATTGTGGAAAAAAGTATTCTTCACTTAAATAAATGATTAAAAATATTAAGTGATTTAAATTAAAATTTGTATCAATTTGATATAAATTATTTAAATTAGGATTTAAATCCATTTGATATAAATGATTTAAATTAGGCTTTAAATCAATTTGATATAAATCCTGCTCAATAAATTCAAAAAGTGTGAAAAAAAAGTATTTTTGATTTAAATAAATGATTTAGAAAACTCGGTGATTTAAGTCAGAATTTTTATCAATGTAATATAAATCATGCTTAATAAATGAAAAAAATTATGAAAAAAGTTTTCTCCATTTAAATAACTGATTAAAAATTTTAAGTGATTTAAATCAAGATTTCTATCAATTTGATTTAAATCATGCTCAATAAATTTAAAAAGTGTAAAAAAAAATTCTTATTTAAATAAATCATTAGGAAAACCCATGGATTTAAATAAGGATTTGTATCAGTGTGATATAAATCATGCTCAATAAATTTAAAAGGTGTGAAAAAAAGTATTTTTGATTTAAATAAATGATTAAGAAAACTCAGTGATTTAAATCAGAATTTTTATTAATGTAACATAAATCATGCTTACTAAATTAAAAAATTGTGGGAAAAAGTATTCTTCACTTAAGGGGAGTTATCACTTTTAAGCAACCTTAAAAGTTAGAATTTTTGTTGTATTTCGACTTTGCATAACTTTATTATTATTATTCACAATACATAAAATTTTCAGCATTTGTTCTATATAGTTATTTAACTATATTCCTAAACTTCATTTTTCTCTGTTGACTTAGAAAATGTTTTTATGGAATGAAAAAGACGTGCTTGTTTCTAAATTTTCAAAATTTTGCTGACACACTGTGTATTTTTAAAAATACACCTTGATTTAAATAAATTATTAAGAAAGGCCAGTGATTTAAATTAGGGTTTGTATCCACGTGACATAAATCATGCTTAGTAAATTCAAAAGGTGTGAAAAAAATTATTTTTAATTTAAATAAATGATTAAGAAAACCCAGTGATTAAAATAAGAGTTTTTATTAATGTAATATAAATCATGCTTAATAAATTAAAAAATTGTGGAAAAAAGTACTCTTCATTTAAATAAATGATTAAAAATATTAAGGGATTTAAATCAGGATTTGTATCAATTTGATATAAATGTTTTAAATTAGAATTTAAATTAATTTAATAAATCATGCTCAATAAATTCAAAAGGTGTAAAAAATATATTCTTCATTTAAATGAATTTTTAAGAAAACCTAGTGATTTAAATCTCTGTGATATAAATCATTTTTAATAAATTCAAAAAGTGATAAAAAGTATTGCTATTTTAAATAAATGATTAAGAAAACCCAGTGATTTGAATCAGAATTTTTATTAATGTAATATAAATCATGCTTACTAAATTAAAAAAAAAGTTGTAAGAAAAAGTATTCTTCATTTAAATACAGGATTAAAAATATTAAGTGATTTAAATCAAGATTTGTATCAATTTGATATAAATAGTTTAAATTAGAATTTAAATTAATTTGAAATAAATCATGCTCAATAAATTCAAAAAGTGTAAAACAAATATTCTTCATTTAAATAAATGATTAAGAAAACCTAGTGATTTAAATCTGTGTGATACAAATGATTTTTAATAAATTCAGAAAGAGTGATAAAAATTATTGTTATTTTAAATAAATTATTAAGAAAACCCAGTCATTTAAATCAGAATTTTTATTAATGTAATATAAATCATGCCTAATAAATTAAAATAATGTGGGATAAAGTATTCTTCATTTAAATAAATTATAAGAAATATTAAGTGCTTTAAATCAAGATTTTGTATCAAACTGATATAAAGGAATTAAATCAGGATTTATATCAATTTGATATAAATCAAGCTGAATAAATCAAAGAGTATAAACAAATATTTTTCATTTAAATGAATGATTAAAGAAAACCCAGTTATTTCAATCCGTGTGAAATATATCATTTTAATAAATTCAAAAGTGTGAAAAAAAGTATTGCTATTTTAACTAACTGATTAAGAAAACCCAGTGATTTAAATCAGGATTTATATTAGTGTAATATAAATTATGCTTTATAAATACAGAAAGTAAAAAAAAAGTATTCCTGATATAAACAAATGATTAAGAAAACCCATGCATTTAGTTCAGAGTGGAAGAAGTTATATTAAAGCATTTGAATGTATATCTGTCTATATACCATGTATTTAGAAATGTCTGATTAATATAATTGAATTAAATAATTGTTTATATAATTTTTTGGGTTTACCATACTTCATGAAATATATAGGAAGAAAAAAATTTTCTTGCACATACTTAAAATTTTATAATTACCCCACGTTATTATTTCATTTTTTCGTTTAGTTTGGTTATTCAAATTAAATATTTATTTCTACCTTATTTATAGATGAAAAATGTGTTTTTAAAACTTCTTCAGTATTAATATTGTCGTGAATTATCCGTTTTCATATTCATAGTATATGCTTTGCTCATCATAACTTTCAGTAGTTGAACACAAAACTCCACAAATAAAATTTTAGATTACTTTAATGAAGCTTAACTTAATAAATACATATTGGCCCATCATCGGGCGAAGCAAAACCTTCCAACACAACACTTATCAATTCGAACACATTCTACGAGAGTAGTAGAAGTAGTAGTTTTTTTAGTCTAGTAGAAGGAATAGTTTTTTGCAATTTTTTTATATAACTAAATCGTATAATGTTACTAAATACAAAATTTCAACAATTTATGACCAATGCATTGTTTTAGATCTGTAGAATAGATGTATGTTATATTGAAATTTTTCGTTTATATAGAATCAGATAGTAATTACAATGGGAAATGTATAACTAAATCTTATAATATTGCTAAATACAAAATTTCAAGAATTTATGACTAATGCCTTGTAGATCGGTAGAATAGATGTATGTTATATTGAAATTTTTCGTTTATATAGAATCAGATAGCGATTAAAATGGGAAATGTATAACTAAATCTTATAATATTGCTAAATACAAAATTTCAACAATTTATGACTAATGCATTGTTGTATGTTGTAGATCGGTAGAATAGATGTACGTTATATTGAAATTTTTCGTTTATATAGAATCAGATAGTAATTACAATGGGAAATGTATAACTAAATCTTATAATATTGCTAAATACAAAATTTCAACAATTTATGACTAATGCCTTGTTGTAGATCGGTAGAATAGATGTACGTTATATTGAAATTTTTCATATATTTAGCATGCAGGTAGTAATTAAAAGGGGAAATGTATGCCTAAATTTTAAAATATTGAAGGCTAACCATGGCTTAATTCCTTTATACCCATGGCTGTAGTTCGCTTATTTTCCTACGTCTTAACATTTATAAAACAATAGTTATTCAAATGTTGTTAATAAGATATTAAATTAAAATTATTGTTTACTTATTTGTGTGCATTAAAGCTGTCAAAAAATCACAATTTTTATTTGATTTCTGATAGCGTTAACCTTTATTATTTTGACTAAATTGGCTTTCTAGAGCATTCTTGAGCAGTGGTACGGTTACTAACGGAATCGAAGTACTTTTTTGTAGTTATTTACGTCATGAAAGCCTTCTTATACTGCGTCATACGTACTGAAAAGTAAGATATCGCCTATCACAATTTTAAGCAGCTGGCAATGATTGTTCGTAAATACCTCACAAGCTTGGCGCAATATCATTTTGTGATTCAGATTGGCAAATTGGAACGAATTGGACAACCGAATTTCTCCACGCTGACTCTGCTATTTCAGTTTGCTCTATTTTTTTTCCTCGTGCCCTAAAATCTATCCCCTATTCTATGGTACCAGAAACGTGAACCAAGTCATGTGATATGAACTCCTGTGGAATTCAGTTTTAAATAACCTATTTATTTCTCATAGGCCAGAAATGCAGTGAAATAGGGACTGTAAATAAAAACAGAATACTTTCTGCATGATGTTACGTTTAGTTTTATTTTTTTTTTCAAACGTACTGAATGTATTTACAGCAGCACAAAAAAAAAATAAATAACTTAAAAAAAAGTAAAAAATAACATAAACTGAAATAATCTGATGGGCAAACCATATCACTACATGCATGTCTATTGCATTACATTTCTTTTTTTTTAATTTTGGATAATGAGTCAACAAAATTTCGTTTGCACATTCTCTTCAAGATTCAAATTAGGTTTCGTTTCTCAAGCTGTCTACATTGTCTGAGTAAAGCATAAGTACAGCCATCTGGCGGAGACACTTTTTGTTATACAGATAATTCGTTATAAACCGAAACTTTTCACGGTAACAATATTTCCTTCACTCCGTAGCAAGAAGTAATAAAAAGTAAAAATTTAGAAATATGCAAATAAATTTTTATTTTCCCAAAATATACTTTAAAAGCATTGTTACCGCCATTTTAATAGTATTCTTACTACTGTGTATGAATACGTCATTGTTTTTGAATTGCATTGTTGTAGATCGGTAGAATAGATGTACGTTATATGAATAATTTTTCATTTATATAGAATCGGATAGCAATTAAAATGAGAAATGTATAACTAAATCTTATAATATTGCTAAATACAAAATTTCAACAATTTATGATTAATGCCTTGTTATAGATCGGTAGAATAGATGTACGTTATATTGAAATTTTTCCTATATATATAGCATGCAGATAGCAATTAAAAGGGGAAATGTATGACTAAATCTTATAATATTGCTAAATACAAAATTTCAACAATTTATGACTAATGCCTTGTTGTAGATCGGTAGAATAGATGTACGTTATATTGAAATTTTTCCTATATATATAGCATGCAGATAGCAATTAAAAGGGGAAATGTATGACTAAATCTTATAATATTGCTAAATACAAAATTTCAACAATTTATGATTAATGCATTGTTGTAGATCGGTTGAGTAGATGTACGTTATATTGAAATTTTTCATATATATATATATATATATATATATATATATATATATAGCATGCAAATAGCAGTTAAAAGGGGAAAGGTATGACTAAATCATATAACATTGCTAAATATAAAATTTCAACAATTTATGACTAATGCCTTGTTGTACATAGGTAGCATAGATGTATGATATATTGAAATTTTTATTTATATAGAGTGCAGATAGCAATTAAAAGAGGAAATGTATAACTAAAACTTAAAATATTGCTAAATACAAAATTTCAACAATTTATGACTAATGCCTTGTTGTACATCTTTAAAATAGATGTATGATATATTGAAATTTTTATTTATATAGAGTGCAGATAGCAATTAAAAGAGGAAATGTATAACTAAAACTTAAAATATTGCTAAATACAAAATTTCAACAATTTATGACTAATATTTTTTGAATTATGCTCAGAAGTATATATGTTAAATTGAAATTTTTTGTTGTATAGAGTGCAGATTGCAGTTAAAAAAGCAAATGCACAACTAAACATTTTAACAGTCTTAAATACAAAATTTCCACTCTCTATGATCTAAAAATTTTTTTAGTTAAATAGTTTGTTTTTTGGCTGAGAATTATCTGGTACACACTCAATAATTTGTTTATCTTCACACTTCTCTAAAGTTTCCCGATACTGTGAATATAGTTTAGAATCACGCTGAATTCATTTAGTCAAACCGTTTTATTACGTATAAAAACACACAAATGAACAAATTTCTTAATTTTCAAAGATATAACTTAATTATTAGTCTGTGAAATAGACTCCTAGACTTTTATAAAAAGAATTTGTTGTTAATACCGATGATAAAATTTTCATTGCAACAAAAAATAATCGCTGATTAAATTTAAAATTATCACATATGTACCTAATCTATTATTTAAGCCAAATATAAAAGAAAATTATTTACGTAATATCTAAGTTATGTGAAAATAATGCAGACGATATTTAAATAAGTAAAAAAAAAGAAATTATTAAATGAGATGGTTAAAGGAATGATGTCATAACTCTAGGAAAAAAATGTTATTTTTACCTGTTTATTATGGAATAAACTTGATCACCTACTCTTAATCGGAGAAAACAGGGCTTGATATAATGGCATTAAACGTTCGAAAATGGGGGAAGGGGTGGATTTCGAACGTTTTAAACACTAATTTTGCTAACCCTTACTAAGAATCCAATATGGATGCCCTTACCCATTCCAAGTCCAACCGCTTAATAAATTCGAGTACAGACGGACAGATAACTTAGGCTATTACTATATATGCGATTGGCTAACTTTGTAAAAAAAAATTACGATTTCTATGACGGAGAAATTTTTTTTTCATTTATGCACCAACGTTAAAATTAATTGTGTACAACAGGCGTATTTTGATCTCGGTTCATTAATTTCCAGATGTTATTGTAATGAATAATTCGCAAAAATACAACTAAATGATGAAATACTCAACACATTGTATGCGGGACACGTACTAGTACGGGTTAGTGTAACAACATGGTTTGTTTGTGGGTACAAAAATAACGGTATATACAGGAAAACGAAGCCGAATGTTCTTGTCTACTAAATAGATTCTGGAAAAATTTAGTCAAATAAAAACTAGTTTTTACATCAGTCGATGCTGAACCACAGAACGGGAAGGTTAATTAAAAAAATCAATTTAGATTTAAAATTAGCTTTTTATTTATCCTTGCGAAAATTTTATATATATATATATATATATATATATATATATATATATATGTATATATACGTATATTTATATATTATATATATATGTATGTATGTATATATACGTATATTTATATATTATATATTATATATATAGTACCGGGTGATCGAGCTCCGCTCGGAGAAAACAGGTATCGAAGCTAACTCAAAGATTTAAATTTTCAATTGTGATTTATCAAAACAATACATGCCATAAGATAATTTGTGAAACCATTAGTGAAAAGATAACGGGTTAAAGTGCACCATTGTAAACTATTCTAAACAAAGTTGTTTGGAAAGGGAACTATTCTATACAAAATTAAAGTTTGAAAAGTCATAGGAAATAAAATGTAATTGATAACAAAAAATTATACAATTAAAGAAATGGTACAAAGTGAGCAGTGTAAAGATTGAAGTGTGTTGAATGGAGAAGCATTCTGACAATGACGGTATTTTCTAGTTGTCCATTTGCGGGTATAATTGAGTTGATCGCTTGTTGTTCCAAAATTCCGGCTCCTTGAAGCATTTCATGTAGAGGTGCGTTCTGCATGTTGCTTGTAGCTTGAAATCTGATGAATGTTGAAATGTCGAACTTTGTTGACGGTGATTTGAAATCGAAATCAGTTCCTTAACACGTTCGCTGCCACCGACGCACTGGCGCGTCAGAGCGGCACCTCCTGGTATGCCGACGACGCACTAACGCGGCGACGGACTTTGATAAGTTATATGCTCTGTGTTTAGTGTGGCTTTGGAAATTGAACGGCGAGGTTGTTTCGGCACGTTAGTGAAGCATTATTTTTTAATTTTTTGTGGTTGGTTTTCAAAATTTTTGTTTGCATTATTTTTTTTAATTATCGTTTATGTGTTATATACTTTGCGACATTAATTTAATATTTAGAGTTGATAGAAAATAAAAATGGAAACCGATATCAAGGAATAAAGACAAATCAATAAAGACTTTTATTATATTATTTTATTAATTCGTCAGAACTACAGCCAATCGATTCCTCGTGGTCGAAAACCCCCGGGTACCAATTTTCACTTGGTTTGGGCACATGAGAAAAAAGTTTGCCCGGACCGGGGTTCGAACCCGGCCCTATCTGTAGCGCCGAACTACGTGACCTTAGCCCGTCAAAACCGATGCCAATCGATTCCTCGTGACTAAAAACCCCAGATCCCCAAGTTTACTACAGTTTATTAATTCTGGGGCGATTTTCGACTTGACAACCATTCCTCGTATTATGGTATAGGATATATATATTTCTCATTTATATATTTGTTTATATATTTTAATATAAAATACGAAAAGTTGGTTAAAAAATTAAATATTTTTCGATCTATTGAGATTTTACTGAATTACTAAATTTACGGGAAAAAAGTCCACTCCCGGTACAATTCCTCTGCGAAATGTAGCCGCACACAATGTGTTAATATAGCCTGGAAATTTAACTTCAATCTACTTTGAATGACATTGTCACTGTATAAATTGAAGCGACATCGTTGCTTAGAAATTTTTTTATTTAGAACTATTAATTACAACAAAGAATAATTATATTTTCTGATTTTTTTTTCTAGACTACGCTGATCTGGAGGAAGACATAGCCACACGAAAATTGGAATCGGAAGATGAAGATAAAGTGTTGAAAGGTAAAAATTATTTACTCTTGCACGCAATTCAATCCAACAATGCTCATCTGATAACGTCATTCTTTACGTCCGGAAAACACGACAATCAGCAGAGATTACGCAAAAAACACAGATAAAGAATTTCTTCACAGTCAACATGATTTTTTTTTCTTCCCGGATTCTTTACGTTGTTAAATAGATGTTTCATAGATCATCATTTTGTCATCAAGTTTTCTTTTTTCTTTAGACGTACGTTATTTTATGTGTGGAAGTGTATTGAAAATTATTTAAAAACTAGCATATAGCCCGTCATATGACGGGATAAGTAAAATTTTTAATTTTTCAGAATTATAAAATACCCTATAAGGCAGCTAAAAAAATGGTTTGTTTTTCGGCTGATAATTATTTGGTACACGCTCAATAATTTGTTTATCTTTACTGACCGCATGTTAGTTGACAACTTTTAATTTATCTTGTGATATTACGTGATAGGATGGAGAGCAGAGGTTTTAATATTGACAGTGATTATTTGACGGTATATATGAATGATGTCCAAAATTGAGCGAATCGATTGCAAACCGTGTGGTTATGTATAAAAAACAAACACACAAAAGAAAAAACTTCTTGATTTTAAAAGATATATAACTTAAACGCTAGATATTTATTAGTCCGTGAAATAGACTCCTAGACTTTTATAAAAAGAATTTGTTGTTAATACCGGTGATAAAATTTTCATTGCAACAAAATATAACCGATGATTAAATTTAAATTTAAGACATATGTACCTAATCTATTATTTAATACAAATATAAGAGAAAATTATTTACGTAACATCACGTTATATTACGTAATATAAGTTCAGTGATAAAAAGTTTAATAATAATGCTGACGATATTTAAATAATCCCCTAACTAATAATAGCCTAAGTTACCTGTACGTCTGTCCTCGATTTTATGAAGCGGTTGGACCTGGAATGGATAGAGGCATCCATAGTTAGCAAAATTCAAAGAGAGTAATGTTTATCTTCTCTTAAACTATAGATCCGATTTTAAAATAAATTGGTATAAATATGCTTCATATCACAGCGAAAAATACTGCCTTCTTTAAAACGTTCGAAATCCACCCCTTCCCCTCTTTTCGAGCTTTTAATGCCATTATTTCAACTCCTATTTTCCCCGGTTAAGAGCAGGCGATTAAATTTATCAATTTATCCCATAATAAATAGGTAAAAATAGCATTTTTCTAGCATTATGACTTCATTCCTTTAACCATTTCATAGAATCATTTCTTACTTTAAACTATTTAAATATCGTCTGCAATATTTTTATACGTTTTATAACTGAACTTAGATATTACGTAAATAATTTTCTTTCATACTTGGCTTAAATAATAGATTAGGTACATATGTGATAATTTTAAATTGAATCATCGATTATTTTTTGTTGCGAGATAATTCTCAGTCAAAAAACAAACCCTTTTTCTGCCTGCCTCATAAGCTACTTTACAATTTTGGAAAATTAAAAATTTCACTGATCCCGTCATATGACGGGCTATATGCTAGTTAAAAATAAGAAATGATTAAAGGAGATGGTTAAAGGAGTGAAATCAAAAAATACTACTTTTACCTATTTATTATGTGATAAATTGATACATTTAATGTTCTACTCTTAACCGGGGACAATATAGCTTTAAATAAAAGCATTAAACACTTGAAAACGGGAGAAGGGGTGGATTTCGAGCGTTTTGGCACTCGCTTTGAATTTTGCTAACCCTAACTGCTGATCAAAAATACAATATGGATGCTTATATCCATTCCAGGTACAACCGCTTCATAAATTCGACAGATGGACAGACAACTTAGGCTATTATTATATAGGGGACTAGCTTATAGCCCGTCATATGACGGGATCACTAAAATTTTTAATTTTCCAGAAGACCTTATGAGGCAGGTAAAAAAAAATGGTTTGTTTTTTGGCTGAGAATTATTTTGAAACAAAATGTTACCTTAAGAAAATTATTTACGTAATATCTAAGTTTAGTGATAAAACGTATGGAAATAATGCAGAAGATATTTAAATAATCTAAAATAAATGACTAAATGGGATGGTTAAAGGAATGGCGTCATAATGCTAGAAAAAAAGCTGTTTTTTTTTACCTATTTATTATGTGATAAATTGATACATTTAATCGCCTGCTCTTAAAATGGGGCTTGATATAAAAATGGTAATACGTGAATTCAATACAATAAAAATCATAAAAATTAGAAAAATGGTAAAAATTTATTTTAAAAATAATAAAACTACTTTAGGAATAAGAATTCAAAAGAAAGAGCAAAAATTATTAAATTAATTAGACATTTAGAAAAATTGGGCTACGTCGGGGGTAGAACCATCAACCCGAGAAATACGACGATCAAATGGGCAGATACTCTACCCCATGTGCCAACTTACACATAGGGAAGAAGATGGTTATATAAGGGTCAAGTAAAAACAGTCCAGAAATTTAAATATTGCGCTCCGCCCTCACAATCCTATCAATAATGAATTTAGTATAGAATAAGAGGGAGAATAAGGCTTGAAATAATAGCATTAAACGCTCGAAAGGGGGGGGGGATGAGGTGGATTTCGAATTCACTTTGAATTTTGCTAACCCTAACTCATAAAAAATACAATATGGATGCCTGTATCCATTCCAGGTACAACCGCTTCATAAATTCACGGACAGACAACTTAGGCTGTTATTATATAGGGGATTCAGTGGAACATTTATGTGTTGTTCTCAAATTATTTTCTCGATTGATCTGTTTGATTCCAGAATTACTTTCTTTAAGTTTTCTTGATTTAATAAATGATTAAAAGATCTAGTCATTTATATCAATGTGATATAAATCATGTTTAACCCTCTAAGCTGTTCGCACGTACAATTCCGCCAAACCGATGATGTCTTCAAAGCGGTTGTCACGTATAATTTTCGACCTCCAAAAACGTTCCGAAAATGGATGTATTGTACATTTCTGCCAGTGTTTTCCATCATGGAGTTTTGAGGTAGGAGGGTCAGGTCGATTGTTTAGGAACTGCACCCCTACTCCCTGAGGCACAAAGACGCTGATAGCTTTTCATGGCTTTGTAAATCTCTATTTCGAAGTATTTCGTTTGCGGTAACAGATGTATCTCTAATTGCACCACTTAATTATCTTGGAGAACTTTCGTAAAAATATAAATAAGTATTTCAAAGAATATTTTTATTTGCACTTTTAGAATCCATTATTTCTTATGGGATGATCCTCGAGACTCGACGAGCTTTATGTGTATTAAAAATTAACAATCTATAATATCTATTTATATATCTATTTTTAACCGGAAGTAAAGGGACTATAACGAGGGTGGGTTTCCCGAATTCCAATCTAGTCGACAAAGGTGAAGTAAAAAAATCATAGAACGCTTTGGTCACTGACACAATAAAACTTAAGCGTATTTTTTGGAGACTTTTTTCCTCGGTGTGTTGTTCCACTCGGAGGGTTAATAATTTTAACAAATGGAAAAAGTATTTTTGGTTTAAATAATTGATTAAAAAACCTCAGTGATTTAAATTATGATTTATATCAATGTGATATAAATTAACTGGTCTTACTGCATATAAAAAAAATACTAACACTGTTGAAAGACATTTTTGTTTCACTAATAAAATCTGAGAACAAATCCTTAATGTAAAATACAGCTTCCGCTAAAGTAAGGTAAACTGTTCGAAGTTTAAGTGCCGTAAGACAGCGTACCGTTTAAAAGGTTTCTTGATATGTAAGCTCCAATAATAATCTTCCCAATCCCCATTTTAATGACTTTTGCTAGGGTTTCCGAAAAATAAATCCTATTTCTGAATTCCGGTACGAAATTCTTCGGTGTCATATCATCCTAATCCTCTACTCTACAGTTTTAAGGCCTTATCACACTCCAACCTGTACGTCATGCATGTCAAACTGAAAGACTAATACTGGTCAAATAAAAAAATGACTAAGCTTCCATGGGCCAAAAATAAATAAATAAATAAACTCACCTTTTCTCTGTCGGATTTTATTTTCGAATTGCCTCTATTACAAAAATGTTTAAATTTGTATTGTGTGTGGGGGGAGTAGCATTTCTGAAATTTATTAAGTAAGAATTCTAATTTTAAAATGACTTTATATGTCACCTATCAATTTCTTTTTACGACTAAATATGTGAAAAGACATTTAATAAAAATTAATCCAGGATTATTACAAAAAAAAAGAGATTTTTTTTTTGTTAAATATTTTAACAAAATATCCATTTTACAAATATAAGGCTTTAGTTGGCAAATTTTTAAATATTCCCATGGACTGCCCTAGAAATAGGACCGCCTATGTGCATTTACGTGCCATCTAGTCCTGTACTTGTATGTATATATATATATATATATATATATATATTATTATTATTATTATTATTATATATTATTATTATTATTATTAACATACATTATAATATATACATAATTTCCGCGCACCTGGAAAGTCATGGAAAATCATGGATTTAGACAATGGATTAATTTTGTCATGGAAAGTCTTGATTTTTCAAGTGAAATGAGTAAAAGTCATTGAAAGTCATGGATCCGCTAAATACCGATTAAAAAAAATGCATTGAATTGTTTAATTCTATATTTACTTGTCATTTGGCTGAAGTTACTGAGTTTGGTATTTATGTATTATCCTATTAACCATATTACCAAGTAAAATTTGTTCACCAAGGAAAATCAAATCAAGAAAGCTTAATGGGTGGGTGAATGTATATTATTCTGGTGTTTTCTTAAATTGTAGATTAAAATTTTATTAATATAATAATTAATATTTTTTTAATAAAAATTAAAATTTTTGCACGAAATATGAGTATCTCTAGGGATATTGTATATAAAAATTATAGGGTTATATTTGGCTATTATTCATGGTCACCTGGATAATACCAAAGTACCCTGAATTCAAATTGGAAACATTTTGATTGAAAAATTGCTATATGATTAAACTTAGGTATGTAGATACAACAATTTATTTTTATGTATGTGAGTTTATTAACACTTATAAAGTAAGTTTATAGTTTTTTTGTGATCAAATTCCTGTAATTTCTGTAAAAGCATATATTTTATTTGTATGTACATCAGAAGTTTTATTCATATATACTTTAACGAAAGCTTTTTAAAGTCATGGAAAATGATCTGCTAAATCAGGGAAAGTCATGAAAAGTCATGGATTTGAAACATTTTATTTTAGCAGATACCCTGTATTTATATACACACAAATAAACATACACAAACACATACACACATGTGGGACTAGCATTCTTGGCGCTTCTCAGTCAAGGGAATTTTCTCCGGAGCAAGCGAAATTTTCCTTTTTTGTAGTTTGGCAACAGGAACTCTCGATAGTGGAACGCTTAGAATGGCAGCATGTTTTAAAGACGAAAACGTTAATGACGCTTGTTTTATATATATATATATATATATATATATATATATATATATATATATATATATATATATTAATGTTTTTAACAAATTTCTCAGCGGAATTGTACCAGGAGCGGGCGTTTTGCGCGTAAATTTAGTTATTCAGTTAATATATTGAATATATTGAAAATTATTTAATTTTTTAACCAACATTTCGTATTTTATATTGAAATATATAAACAAATATATAAATAGAAATATATAAATAACCATAAATTTTCGTAAACAAAAAATATTTTTTTAGTGGATAAATTTATAATAGTATCGTAAATATGAAAAATCAAATAGAAATACTAGTATATACATTTAATTTTTTCCCGTTCTGTGGTTCCGCATCGACAGATGTAAAAACTAGGTTTTATTTGTGTAAATTTTTCCAGAAACTATGTAGTAGAGAAGAACATTCGGCTTCGTTTTCCTGTATATACCGTTATTTTTGTACCCACAGACAAACCACGTTGTTACACTAACACTAGTACGTGATCCGCGCTCATGTATCTATCGTCAGAAAACGTACTAGCTCAGGTCCCACGCTCAAGTGTTAATCATTCGTCAGAAAACGTACTAGTACGTGTCCCGCATACAATGTGTTAATTGTGTATGTGAATGTCCATCCATATTTAAATGAAGTATATGTCATCATCTAAATCTTAGAACCCATATATATATATATATATATATATATATATATATATATATATAATTTTTTTTACTAAAAATCGAAGATTTCTGTGTTTCCACTGTTCCTACTTTCGTGCTCTTGGCTGCTACCGCTGAGGCCCAAATTATTGATAAATGTTTATGGGAATGAAAAATTATTCCTTGATGGGGAGGCGTCACGTGGCTGAAATTTAAACGGCGTAAGAAGAAAACAGTTTGCGTGTCATGTTTCTAAGCAACAACAAACTCCAGTCATTTCAACTTCTTTTTCCAAATGTAGTGATTGACTTGTTTAGAAACACTATCTACTCCTCCATGTCAACGTGCTGTCTGGCTGTGCGCGCGGAACTGACGTATCCAATTGGGCCGACTGCAGTCATTTTTATCAAACGCCAGCCTAAGCACTTAGTAGCATACACACACAAAAACAGCACTTATATATGCATAATATATGTAGGCCCACACACGTACATTACTTACGTAATTTACGTAATTTTTATCTTGTAAATTAATGTAGCGTATGTTGAGAAACTCTGTTTCAGATACTTTTCCACCCTTGTTTAAAGACTTATACCCGATTCAAAATCTTAATCTTTATTTTGAGAGCTAAGGTTTTTGGAGACTTTTATGATTGCATTCACTATAGAATTCATTTTTTAAAATTTTTTGTTCAGTTACGTTCTAAAGAAAGAAAACTTAGGTACTTTTTAAATTCTAAATTAATGTTCCTTTTCTGACCGTGCACAGCAATTAACCTTAAAGTTTTTTGTGTCACGGTAGATTATTTCTTTTGATTTCATACTTTTTTCAGAACATTTATAGAGACACTCATATCTCAATATGTCAGATCAATATCTTTTCTACCTTGTGAAGATTTAAAATAATACACAATTCATTACGTTATGTATTTCATATATTAGTTTAATTGTATATGGTGAACTACTGCTGTTTGTTGTATTTCCCAGTTTAAATTTTAATATTAACCTTTGAACTAGAAAGCTATGAGAAGTTATAGAGTATATTTGTCCGGAGAAATCTGGATCATCTCGGACAGCCGAACGGCAATACACTACTCGGAAAGTTGGAAACTTCTTCAAAATTGGAGAATCTTTTGATTTCATACTTTTTTCAGAACATTTTTAGAGACACTCATAGTCAATATGTCAGATCAATATCTTTTCTACCTTGTGAAGATTTAAAATAATACACAATTCATTACGTTATGTATTTCATATATTGGTTTAACTGTATATGATGAACTACTGCTGTTTGTTTCATTTCTCAGTATAAATTGTAACATTAACCTTCGAACTACAGAGCTATGAGAAGTTGCATAGTACATTTGTTCGGAGAAATCTGGATCCTCTCGGACAGCTGAAGGGCAGTACAATACTCACAAAATTGGAGACTTATTGTGAATCAAAAGGGAATTAGGATTATAGCAAAACACAAGACTCTGTCCAGTTCTACTATCCTTCGTCTACAATGGATTTTCTTAACTTTTCTCTCATTCTCGTAATAAAAAAGAATACATTTTTTAATTTTAATCTACAGAATTCACCTTTCTGTAAATTTTCTGATTAGTTCCCTGCTAAAGAAGATAATTTTATGCATTTTTATCTTCTAAATTAATCTTTCTTATCTTTTCTTTCATTCTCATAATCAAGAAGAATACCGTTTTTAATTGTAATTTACTGAATTCACCTTTCTGTAAATTTTCTGATTAGTTCCCTGCTAAAGAAGATAATTTTATGCATTTTTTATCTTTTAAATTAACGTTTCTTATCTTTTCTCTCAATTTCATTGGTTCATAGATTCAAGCTCTTTATGTCAATATTCACCGTACAGAAACTAACATCTCTCCAACACTGCGCAATTATGCATATATGAATGAATTAAAGTTTCACCCTATACTATATTGGTGAAAAATGAATTTGTATTTATTTCATATTGATTAGTATATCGGAGTCATTTTACCCATTTTATTCTGATTTTCTTTTACTGATTGGAGTAATTGAGTAATATAAATTTAAAGACAAATTATTTTTGGATGTTTTACACGATCATCCTTTTTCCATATTTACAGTATATATTCTGCTTGTGTTATTTAACGCTTGAACTAAAGAATCTTTTCCTTAGTTAGACAATGTATTAAGTTTTCCTTTTTTATTAAAAAATTTCAGATATTTATCAAGTGTGTGTATATTTAATAATTCCTGAATTCCTACTCTCATCAAACACAATTTTTCGTTAAAAATAGTAAAAAAAAATTGATAAATAATTTTAACACTAGATTTACGGACCGAGCCAATTTGACTCATTAAAAATTTGATCACTATATATATATATATATAAAACTTTAATATCGCTTTTCAAAAACATACGTTGGTTTTTAGTTAAGTAATAAAATATATGTAAACTTTTATTCCTCTTCCCCATAGACCCCTTCATTTCGCATTATCAAATGTGGTATACCTATTTTCACGGTTGTGAGCCAATTTGACTCATAGAATGGTTTAACAGTTAATCGCATAACATGAAATTTATTGGTCCTATCAGGCATGGACACCAATCAAGTCGCACGTGATTTGTTTCTCTTCTTATTTGGCATTCCTCACATACAATATTTGTGTGTATGTGGGAGCCATTGTCACTTGTTTCGTTACTCACTATTATTTACCCACTTCACCATTGTGTTAAATGTAATAGAAATGTTTGCGGAAAATGTGTTTCAAAAGCAGATTTTTTTATGTAAAAAAATGTTTTCCCTGAATTTTTTTATAATAAATACACGGTTTCCGCGCACCTGGAAAGACATGGAAAATCATGGATTTAGACAATGGATTAATTTTGTTATGGAAAGTCATGATTTTCTAAGTAAAATAAGTAAAAGTCATGGATCCGCTGAGCTACCAATTAAGAAAAACCAAGAAATGCCTCTGCAAGTGAATTTCCTTTCTGTTCGTCAAGGAAACTCAAAACAAGAAAGCTTAATAGGGGGGTAAATGTATAAGTATATTATTCTGGTTTATTCTTAAATTATAAATTTTTATTAATATAATAATAATTATTTAATAAAAATTAGTTAAGGTTTTTCTACAAAATATAAGCTTATCTTTAGGGCTATTTTATATAAACGTTATAGGGTTATCGTGTTTGGCTATTATTCTTGGTCACCTCGATAATACCTAAGTACTTTGAATTCAAATTGGAAATTTTTTGATTGCATTCAGAAAATTGTTGTATGATTAAACTTAGGGATGTAGATACAACAATATATATATATATATATATATATATATATATATATATATATATATATATATATATATATATATTGTAAGGAAAATTCTCAGGGGTTTTCCAAAACTTAAATCAAGGGTAAAAATTTCCGCGTCATTTTCCATTCCCCTTTTTAATCCCTAACCTAAATTGACCACTGTTGCTACAGGTTACGCCCTCAGAGAAGGGGCCTCCAATTATAAACCTACATGGCCCTAGCGGACAATTTAGGAAATCTCCAAATAAAAAGGAGATACACGCTAGCGGAGACAGATTTTTTCTAGAGATATTTTCCCACAGATGTTGAAAGTTCTACTTGTCTTGTACATAGAACTTCATGCTAGCTGACCCTTCAGTTTGTCCCCATGATGAAGTGGGAACCCGTCCTTCAAAGTTATCTTAATAAAGGTCTTTAGCTGAAACGGTATCATTTTATGGCCATGACTGCAACCCCCCATCGAGAAGTCAGTCTCATTACATATATATATATATATATATATATATATATATATATATATATATATATATATATATATATATGAGTTTATAAACATTTATAAAGTATTTTTTATCATAAATTTTTGTAATTTCTCTAAAAGAATATATTTTATTTGTATGTATATCAGAATTTTTATTCATATGTACTTTAACAAAATATTTTTAAAGTCATGGAAAATAATCTTCTAAAGTCAGGGAAAGTCATGGATTTGAAAAATTTTATTTTGGCGGATACCCTGTAAATATTTCATTTAAATTAATTTGGAACTATTTTCTTTGCAAAAAACTTCAATTTTCTTGTATGAGGCAAATTGGCTCACTTCAGTAAAAATAGGTATATGATCAACATCCGTAAATCTAGTTTAAGACGTTGTCTGGGTTCAAATATGCATGAAAAAAATATAGGTGTAAAAGAAATAAATCGTGTAGTGTAGTGTTAACATTAGTTTTTTTTAAGTGCCACCCTAAACTATTTCACTTGATTCCATACCTTTCCCAGTCATAGCCTTTTCTTGTTTAGCGTCTGCTGGATAAAGAACAACGTCTGCTACAAA
Source organism: Pardosa pseudoannulata (assembly GCA_032207245.1). Taxonomy (NCBI): domain Eukaryota; kingdom Metazoa; phylum Arthropoda; class Arachnida; order Araneae; family Lycosidae; genus Pardosa; species Pardosa pseudoannulata. The sequence goes on from CM063509.1 coordinate 98,821,304, forward strand.
TAGATCGCTCTGACAGACAGCTGGTATGTCGATCCGATCGTTATCTAAGTGCCTGTTTCAATTAATTACGAACTTGGATATTCTCTATCCCGCATTAACAACGGGCATGGCGCAGCCGTTTATCTTTAAAGCATCTAAAAACGGAAAAAACGAATCGTTTATTCGTTTAGTAAGGTATGCGTGTGTGAATAGAGGCAAAATTATACGTGTTCATTCTTTTGCTATGAAAACGTGACTTTAAAATTCAGATGCTTTATCAAAATGAATGGTAAAAAAAATATTATTATGGAACATGAATTTATCCGAAAAAGAACTCATAAAACACTCATAGAACTAGTTCTTAATAACGGCGAAGGAGCTCGTGATGTAAAGGTTCTAATTAAAAAAAAAACCTGCGTCGTTAATGCTATCGTGTGAAAGCCTTTTGTTCTCTTTGACGTCATATCAGAAGAAAAAACAACAAATGGTGGGGATTTTTGTCAGCGAAATATGTCTGAATGTAGTAGATTTGTTTTCTTTATCCGACAGCTTGTGCTGGCTATGAAAATCAGCTTTCTGCCAGATTCCATTCACAATTGTGCTAGGAATATATGCCAAATATATTTATAAATTAGACTAGTATTTATCAAGTAATGTAATTTTGTATCTGTAATGCACATTACTGAATATTGGTTTATAGATCAACATATATTGTAATAAATGCATAAATTAAATTATCGTTTCGTAATAGTAATATGTTTTACCTGGTTATCGTTGTGTGCCTGTCTCGTTTCGTGAAGTTCGTGTTATCTAAAAAAAATATTTTTCTAACATACAACTAAATAAAATTATTTATTTGTTTGACTTATGAACAACTATTATTTTCCTTCTTTAAAGGAGATCACACTGTTTTAAACATAAATTCGTAATTTCTTTAAAGAAATTATTTCTCAACTCATTTTGTGTCAGTAATGCATATTACTGGATTTTGGTTCATATAGATGGTTTCCGCGCACCTGGAAAGTCATGGAAAATCATGGATTTAGACAATGCATTAATTTTGTCATGGAAAGTCTTGATTTTTCAAGTAAAATGAGTAAAAGTCATGGAAAGTCATGGATCCGCTAAACTACCGATTAAATAAAATGCATTGAATTGTTTAATTCTATTTTTACTTGTCATTTGGCTGAAGTTTCTGAGTTTGGTATTTATGTATTATCCTATTGACCCTATTGCCAAGTAAAATTTGGTCACCAAGGAAACTCAAAGCAAGAAAGCTTAATGGGTGGGTAAATGTATATTATTCTGGTTATTTCTTAAATTGTAAATTAAAATTGTATTAATATAATAATAATTATTTTTTAATAAAAATTAGTTAAGATTTTTGCACAAAATATAAGTTTATCTCTAGGGATATTGTATATAAACATTATAGGGTTATATTTGGATATTATTCATGGTCACCCGGATAATACCAAAGTACCCTGAATTCAAATTGGAAACATTTTGATTGAAAAATTGCTATATGATTGAACGTAGGTATGTAGATACAACAATTTATTTTTATGTATGTGAGTTTATTAACACTTATAAAGTAAGTTTATAGTTTTTTTATGATAAAATTACTGTAATTTCTCTAAAAGCATATATTTTATTTGTATGTACATCAGAAATTTTATTCATATATACTTTAACGAAAGCTTTTTAAAGTCATGGAAAATGATCTGCTAAGTCAGGGAAAGTCATGAAAAGTCATGGATTTGAAAAATTTTATTTTGGCAGATACCCTTCATATATCAACGTATATTGTAATAAATGCATAAATTAAATTATCTTTTTATAACAGTAATATGTTTTACCTGGCTATCGTTGTGTACCTATCTCTTCGTGAAGTTCATGTTGTTTAAGAAAGTTATTTTTCTAACATACCATTAAATAAAATTATTTATTTACTTGACTTATTAATAAATTTTATTTTCCTTCTTTAAAGGAGATCGCACTTTTTTAAGCCAAAAGTTGTAGTTTCCTTAACGAAATTAATTCTGTAATTCATTTTGTGTCAGTAATGGGCATTACTGAATTTTGGTTCATAGATCAACATTTAATGTAATAAATGAATGGATTAAATTATCTTTTATATAATAGTAATATGTTTTACCTGGCTATCGTTGTGTGCCTATCTCGTTTACTGAAGTTCATGTTGTCTATGAATCATATAATGCATCGGTCGGGGAACTTTTTTAATCATTACCCCAAAATATATCATTCACATTTTCTGCTAATATAGAAATTCGTTCTTTCACAATTTTTGCAGACAAGGGCACTGAATTCAGTTTCTTCGCTTCTTTTTGACCACACATAATCTCTGCCATTTTTACAGCAGCTGGTTTAACCAAATCTTCACTAATAGTGTATGGTTTCTTATTTCGAGCAATCAACCAGGCTACTTCAAAGCTAGCCCTTGATGCTGAACGCTGATCGAATGTACCAAACAAGTTGCTATTCAATCTTTGTCTTTTAACAGATATTTCTAAATTTGCAAAGTATTCTCACGATTTGGAAGACAGGTGTGAATGCAAATTATCTAAATGTTTCTACAATTGACTTTTTTTGAAAGATTCTGAAGTCAGCACCTTCATACATACAACACACTGTGGTTTCATTGTACCATTGTCTTCTATTTGTGTAAAACCGTAATTATGGAATTCTTCTTCGCATGTTCTTTTTCTATTTGCTGCCATCTGGAGGGAGACAGAAAATAATATTTGTAAAATATTCAAATTAAATTTCTAAATTTCCTTTATCGATATAACAATGATTAATGATAAAATCAGCAACTAACTAATAAAAACTCGCTCTCTGACTTGTCACTTTATTTGTACTCAATTTAAAGTAAAAAAAGAAATGTGCTTTATTGCGCATAGAGAGCACTTTAGTGGTGGATAGTGAGATGGCGTGGCCTGCATATGTCGCTAAATTGTTTAAGTTGAAAAAAATACTAACAAGTTTATAAAATAGCAAATTAAAAATATATACTTTTTACTCAAAAAAATTTCATTTTTACCCCCCAAAATTTCATTTTTACCCCATTTGGGGTAATTTACCCCGGTTCCCCGACCGCTGATATAATGGATCATAATTCTTTTAAAATTACGTGACATATTTTAATGGGCACAAATTGTTCGCATATACGCCTAAGTAAGACAATTTGTTATTGCTATCATCTTTTATTCACTGTCAAATTTCTCTGTCCAAATGCTTACTTATAGTGTTTTTGTCAAAAAAATTTCTTGAGCAGGGAAAAAAACTCCACCCAAAACATTTGCGTGTACACAACGCACGCGATATAGTCCTCCGGTCCGGGGCCGAATGGTTAGGGTGCTGGCCTTCAGAACGGGAGTTCGTGGGTTCGAGTCCACTATGGCATGGATGTTCGTAGCCGTTCGGAATCGGCTTTAAGCAGTAGGTCCCGGTCTCATTAGCCCTCGTGTTGCAAAAAGTAGACCGTAGCGCTCCAAACCAAACCAAACCAAACCTCCGGCCCAGGAAACATTTTGAAAATTTCATTTTTCCCCACTCTTAAATGTATTTGCCCACCTCTGCTTTAAGCACTAGGCCTCAGTTATCCCTCGTGTTACAAAAAAGTAGACCGTAGTGCTCCAAACAAAGCAAAACCTGATATGGACTCTTTACATATTTGTGTCGACCCTTGGGGTTCCATATAAACCTATTTGGAAACTTACGTTTTCAGATAATAGGTATAATAGAACTGATTAAATTTTTTTATTTGTTTTTCCAGAGACAGTTGCTGGAATTTCAGATGTGTTTATATTTTTCATATAGTTTTGGCGCACATTTAGTCTTGATTTATCGCTCTCATTTCTAGAGAGCAGCAAAATACGTTTTGACGTCTGTAATTTTTTCTTTTATGTTAAAATTCAATGCAGTGATGCTAGAAGGTAATTTACAGTAAATATGTAAATTAAATAAAAATTTCATATATTTCATCTATCGTGATTTATCGTTCCCATTTCTAGAAAGCAAAAAACGCTTTGACGTCTGTAATTTTTTTTTATATTAAAATTCAATGCAGTGATGCTAGCAGGTCTAAATCATAAATGTGCTATATATTTATCCACGTGACTTCACCGCGTAGTATAATTTACAGTAAATATGTAAATTAAATAAAAATTTCATATATTTCATCTATCGTGATTTATCGTTCCCATTTCTAGAAAGCAAAAACGCTTTGACGTCTGTAATTTTTTTCTTTTATATTAAAATTCAATGCAGTGATGCTAGCAGGTCTAAATCATAAATGTGCTATATATTTATCCACGTGACTTCACCGCGTAGTATAATTTACAGTAAATATGTAAATTAAATAAAAATTTCATATATTTCATCTATCGTGATTTATCGTTTCCATTTCTAGAAAGCAAAAAACGCTTTGACGTCTGTAATTTTTTTCTTTTATATTAAAATTCAATGCAGTGATGCTAGCAGGTCTAAATCATAAATGTGCTATATATTTATCCACGTGACTTCACCGCGTAGTATAATTTACAGTAAATATGTAAATTAAATAAAAACTTCATATATTTCATCTATCGTGATTTATCGTTCCCATTTCTAGAAAGCAAAAACGCTTTGACGTCTGTAATTTTTTTCTTTTATATTAAAATTCAATGCAGTGATGCTAGCAGGTCTAAATCATAAAAGTGCTATATATTTATCCACGTGACTTCACCGCGTAATATAATTTACAGTAAATATGTAAATTAAATAAAAATTTCATATATTTCATCTATCGTGATTTATCGTTTCCATTTCTAGAAAGCAAAAAACGCTTTGGCGTCTGTAATTTTTTTCTTTTATATTAAAATTCAATGCAGTGATGCTAGCAGGTCTAAATCATAAATGTGCTATATATTTATGCACGTGACTTCACCGCGTAGTATAATTTACAGTAAATATGTAAATTAAATAAAAATTTCATATATTTCATCTATCGTGATTTATCGTTTCCATTTCTAGAAAGCAAAAAGCATTTTGGCGTCTGTAATTTTTTTCTTTTATATTAAAATTCAATGCAGTGATGCTAGCAGGTCTAAATCATAAATGTGCTATATATTTATCCACGTGACTTCACCGCGTAGTATAATTTACAGTAAATATGTAAATTAAATAAAAATTTCATATATTTCATCTATCGTGATTTATCGTTTCCATTTCTAGAAAGCAAAAAACGCTTTGGCGTCTGTAATTTTTTTCTTTTATATTAAAATTCAATGCAGTGATGCTAGCAGGTCTAAATCATAAATGTGCTATATATTTATCCACGTGACTTCACCGCGTAGTATAATTTACAGTAAATATGTAAATTAAATAAAAATTTCATATATTTCATATATCGGGATTTATCGTTCCCATTTCTAGAAAGCAAAAACGCTTTGACGTCTGTAATTTTTTTCTTTTATATTAAAATTCAATGCAGTGATGCTAGCAGGTCTAAATCATAAATGTGCTATATATTTATCCACGTGACTTCACCGCGTAGTATAATTTACAGTAAATATGTAAATTAAATAAAAACTTCATATATTTCATCTATCGTGATTTATCGTTTCCATTTCTAGAAAGCAAAAAACGCTTTGGCGTCTGTAATTTTTTTCTTTTATATTAAAATTCAATGCAGTGATGCTAGCAGGTCTAAATCATAAATGTGCTATATATTTATGCACGTGACTTCACCGCGTAGTATAATTTACAGTAAATATGTAAATTAAATAAAAACTTCATATATTTCATCTATCGTGATTTATCGTTCCCATTTCTAGAAAGCAAAAACGCTTTGACGTCTGTAATTTTTTTCTTTTATATTAAAATTCAATGCAGTGATGCTAGCAGGTCTAAATCATAAATGTGCTATATATTTATCCACGTGACTTCACCGCGTAGTATAATTTACAGTAAATATGTAAATTAAATAAAAATTTCATATATTTCATCTATCGTGATTTATCGTTTCCATTTCTAGAAAGCAAAAAACGCTTTGGCGTCTGTAATTTTTTTCTTTTATATTAAAATTCAATGCAGTGATGCTAGCAGGTCTAAATCATAAATGTGCTATATATTTATGCACGTGACTTCACCGCGTAGTATAATTTACAGTAAATATGTAAATTAAATAAAAACTTCATATATTTCATCTATCGTGATTTATCGTTCCCATTTCTAGAAAGCAAAAACGCTTTGACGTCTGTAATTTTTTTCTTTTATATTAAAATTCAATGCAGTGATGCTAGCAGGTCTAAATCATAAATGTGCTATATATTTATCCACGTGACTTCACCGCGTAGTATAATTTACAGTAAATATGTAAATTAAATAAAAATTCATATATTTCATCTATGATTTATCGTTTATTATCTGTTCTTTTATAACAAAAAAAATTCTTAATCATAAATCAAAATATAAATATATAATTTATCCAACGTGACTTCACCGTAAAAGTATTTTTATAAAAATGTAAATTTTAAAATTTCTATTTAAATTTCAATTTTTATTTCTAAATCTGCTTTTTTAATTTTTTTTTTTAAAAAAAATTACAGCTGTAAAATCAGTGAAGCAGGTCTAAAACATAAATGGAAGTGCTTCAGAATAATTTGTAAATTAAATTTTAAAAAATTTTTTTAAAAACTTTTTCGTTTTCATGAAGATTAGTCTTTAATTTTTTCTATATTTTTAATAATTAATCAATTAAAAGTTTTGAAGCAAGAAAGTGTAATTTTTTAAAATGTATTTTAATTTTTTATTGCTTTCATAAATTTAAATCGTTTTTCTCATTTTTTAAAAAATATAAACAGGAATTATTTCTAAAAAGCAAAATATTTTGTTGAATTTTTTTTTTAATACATTTACAGTGATAATATATTTAAATTTATAATTTTTTAATGAATTCACTTATAGTAGATATAAAAATAACATTCGTTAATTCAAATGTGTATGATTTTAAGAACAAAAATTTTTTACATGTAAATTGCAAATTTTATATTACTAGTCATGTATAAGAAATTTTTATAAAAAATATTGAAATAATTTATATTATTACACTTTCAAAAACCCGTTTTTTTATTTTTTCATTATTAAAATTTATAAAAACTTCTCCATGAATAAATTTTTTACATACAATTCTCTATGATAATATAAAAAATAAATCTAAAAATGTAAAAACATGAACTAGTTTCTATGTTTAAAGAAAAAAGTTCTCCGGAGTTAGACGGATACCTTAACGTAATTGTACGTTTACGTTCAGTTTGATTAAAGCTAAAAGGTGTATTTCAGTTTTTCATCTTGTGCTGATACCATAAGAATTCGTGATTTTAGTCCACGCTCTGCAGTCCTTAAACATTTCATTTGTTTGCGGATGTGAGTTGAAAAATATTTTGTGCATTAAAGATGAGCAAGAACAAAAACTGAATTATGAATAGGAGCATGTGAAACGATTTTTTCCAGCCCTGTTTTTAACCTACTTCTCTAAAAAGGTGAATCACGATTCTTTAAATATCACTTGCTTTAATTTTTAAATTTAAGAGTTGTCCTAAAATCAATGAAATTACTTTTGTTTTTTTATTTTTTTTTCTAAATTCTCCCATTTCTATAAATGATGGTTATTTACCTCTTCATTCGTGATTCAAATTGATGTATGATTTGGGATGTTTGTTGACCACATCTGTGTATAGCATTATAACAATAAAAGGGTACTCTTAGATCATCCATAGCATCAGAATATTTTAAACCACGTCCATAACGTCCTGTTTCTTAACGTAATTGTACGTTTACATTCCGTTTGATTAAAACTAAAAGGTGTATTTCAGTTTTTCATCCTGTTTTTCATCAAATTTTACACGGTTTAGCGCACCTGGAAAGTCATGGAAAATCATGGATTTAGACAATGGATAAATTTTGTCATCGAAAGTCTTGATTTTTCAAGTAAAATGAGTAAAAGTCATGGATCCGCTAACTTCGATTAAAAAAAAGCATTAATTTTTAATTCTTTTTATTTTTCAAGTTACTGAGTTTAGTATTTATGTATTATCCTATTGACCATATTGCCAAGTAAAATTTGTTCACCAAGGAAACTCAAATCAAGAAAGCTTAATGGGTGGGTAAATTTTAATATTCTGTTTTTTTTTCTTAAATTTAGATAAAATTTTTATTAATATAAAATTAATATTTTTTTAATAAAAATTAAAATTTTGCACGAAATATAAGGTTTATCTCTAAAGTGTATATAAACATTATATTGTATATTTTTTATTCATTCACCTGATAATAAAATTATGAATTGATTGGAAAATGATTAAAATTCATATATTTTTAAATGTATGTATATACAAAATTTATTTTTATGTATGTGAGAAAATACTTATAAAGTAATTATGTTTTTTTTAAGATAAAATTCCTGAATTTTCTTAAAAGCATATATTTCATTTGTATGTACATCAGAAGTTTTATTTATGTATACTTTAGCGAAAGCTTTTTAAAGTCATGGAAAATGATCTGCTAAATCAGGGAAAGCCATGAAAAGTCATGGATTTGAAAAATTTTATTTTGGCAGATATCCTGATTTTATCACCGGTTTTAACAACAAATTCTATCTACCTCCAGGGTGTAGTAAAAATGATGGTTTCATTCCTTTAATTCCATTAAATCTGTGGGAAAAAAAAAAGGAATTCCCTTTTTTCTAGCATTTAATGCCATTATTTCAAGCCCTATTTTCCCCGGTTAAGAGCAGGCGATTAAATTTATTAATTTATCACGTAATAACTATGTAAAATTCACATTTTTTTCTAACATTATGACATCATTCCGTTAATCATATCATTCAATCATTTCTTATTTTAAATTATTTAAATATCGTCTGCATTATTTTCATACATTTTATCACTGAATTTAGATATGGTGTAAATATTTTTTTTTTCATATTTGGCTTAAATAATAGATTAGGTACATATCTGATAATTTTAAATTTAATCATCGATTGCTTTTTGTTTTGCAATGAAAATTTTATCACCTGTATTAACAACAAATTCTGTCTACCTCCAAGGTGTAGTGGAAATGATGGTTTCATTCCTTTACTTCCATTAAATAAAAAAATCATAATTACAGCTAAAAAAATTCGAATTATTTTCTAAATGAATTCATGATTTAAATTATTAGTATAATAAAATATGAAGATAAACAAATTATTGAGGGTGTACCAGATAATTTTCAGCCAAAAATAAACCATTTTTTTACGAGCCTCATAGGGTACTTTACAATTCTGGAAAATTAAAAATTTTACTGATCCCGTCATATGACGGGCTGTATGCTAGTTTTAAATTAGTAGCATAAAATTTTTCAGAAAATTTTCTAGAATGTTCAGAAATTTTGTTTTACTTAGAATCCTCCATGGTGTTAGTAAAAAATTTACTATGTTCTAAAAGATTAAATTTAAAAAATAAGCTTTACAAAATTTATTTACAATCTCTTAAATAAGCGGTCACTTAATCAAGCTTATTTAAATTCGCTTAAAGTTATTATTTCAGAATGAATTTAAGAAATACTCTTTTAACTTTTTAGTAACTTTTAAAATAAATTAGAATATTTTTTAATCAAATTGATGCGCAAATACCGTTTTAGTTTAAAGTCAAGTGAAGCGCTTTAAATTACGCACTTGGAAGGGTTCAAAGTTGCCTTTATTAGCTGTGCGACGATAGAGGAAAAGGTGAATTCCTGAGCTAACACGGCTCTGTTTACTAACACGCTTTCATTAGATCACAGTCTTGTTTTTTTTTTTTTTTTTTTTTTTGTTAGTCGAGAGATAGTTTGCATTCCCGACAAATTTTTGCACCCTCCGATAGGAAAAGTGTTACGTCCACTTACTTCTATGATTTCGCCGTCAACGTAAACAAGCTATTTTTCAAGGTTGAATGCTAGTAGTCGATGATGAGAGAAGCGTTAAAAACATCAAAATAATCACACTTAATGCTTCAGTTTCGTCGAGAGGATTCTGTTATGCTAACATTTGGAATACCGCTGTTTTAAACGTACATAATAATTTTCCAATTATAAAGTCATTAAAACGTCATATTTTAATTTAATATAAAAAAAATTTCACTTCTCTTAAGAAAGTGGTTTTGCACCTAAGAAGCTCGCTTTACTAAATTGTTTTACCAAAATAATTATTTTTACCCGAAAATATTTACAAATAAATAAAACTTCATATCAAACGTAACACTAAAAAATTCCAGGTAATTATTGTTTATTTTTATTTGTTTACTAGTATATAGCCCGTCATATGACGGAATCAGTAAAATTTTTAATTTTCCAGAAATATTACGTACCCTATGAGGCAGGTAAATTTGTTTTTTGGCTAATAATTATCTGGTACATATTCAATAATTTGTTTATGTTCATATTTCAACTTGTTCTTACTTGTTTAAAATGTGTCTATATTATTGTACCAATTCCAAAATAAAATGTGGGAAGGCTCGGAAAAAATTATGGAAGCGTATGAGTATAAAGGAATATTGGAATTTAGGACCAATAAACAATAACCCTCACATTAAATTTTGATGCGTTAGATGTAGATTGATTTGAAATTTAATATAAAATTAAATTTACATGTTTGTGTTTTAGCAAAACTTTGTTATTATTCTGTTAATTGTAACTGTCAGTATATTTTTTAAATAAATTTAGTATTGTTTAAAATGTGTCTATATTGTTATATCAATTAAAAAATAAAATATGAAAAGATTCGGAAAAATTATGGAAGCGTAGTAGCACAAAGGAATGTTGAAATTTTCGGCCAAAAACAATAACCTTTGCATTAAAATTTGATGCGTTAGATCTAGATTAATTTGTAATTTAATATAAAAATAAATTTACATGTTTGTCTGCGTTTTAGCAAAATCTTGTTATTATTCTGTTAATTGTAACTGGCAATATATTTTCTAATAAATTTAGTATTGTTTAAAATGTGTCTATATTGTTATATCAATTAAAAATAAAAAGTGGAAAGGTTCGGGAAAAATTATGGAAGCGTAGTACTCTAAAAGAATTTTGAAATTTTCGGCCAAAAACAATAACCCTCGCATTAAATTTTGATGCTTTAGATGTAGATTAATTTGAAATTTAATATAAAAATAAATTTACTTGTTTGTCTGCATTTAGCAAAACCTTCTTACAATTCTGTTAATTGTAACTGCCAGTATATTTTTCTAATTAATTTAGTATTGTTTAAAATGTGTCTATATTATTGTACCAATTCCAAAATAAAATGTGTGAAGGTTCGGAAAAAATTATGGAAGCGTAGTAGCATAAAGGAATATTGAAATTTTCGGCCAAAAACAATAACCCTCGCATTAAATTTTGATGCGTTAGATGTAGAGTAATATGAAATTTAATATAAAAATAAATTTACATGTTTGTGTTTTAGCAAAACCTTGTTATTATTTTGTTAATTGTAACTGTCAGCATATTTTTCTAATTAATGTAATACTGTTTAATATGTGTCTATATTGTTATATCGATTAAAAATAAAATGTGGAAAGTTTCAGAAAAATTTATGGAAGCGTAGTAGCATAAAGGAATTTTGAAATTTTCAGCCAAAAACAATAACCCTCGCATTAAATTTTGATGAGTAAGATGTAGATTAATTTGAAATTTAATATAAAAATAAATTTACATGTTTGTCTCCGTTTTAGCAAAATCTTGTTATTATTCTGTTAATTGTAACTGTCAGTATATTTTTCTAATTAACTTAATATTGTTTAATATGTGTCTATATTGTTATATCAATTAAAAAATAAAATGTGGAAAGGTTCGGAAAAATTATGGAAGCGTAGTAGTGAAAAGGAATGTTGGAATTTTCGGCCCAAAACAAAAACCCTCGCATTAAATTTTGATGCGTTGGATGTAGATTAATTTGAAATTTAATATAAAAATAAATTTACATGTTTGTCTGCGTTTTAGCCAAACCTTATTTTTATTCTGTTAATTGTAACTGATATATTTTTCTAGTTAATTTAATACTGCTTAATATGTGTCTATATTGTTATATCAATTAAAAAATAAAATGTGGAAAGGTTAGGAAAAAATTATGGAAGCGTTGTAGCATAAAGGATTGTTGGAATTTTACAAAAACAATAACCCACGCATTAAATTTGATGCGTTAGATGTAGATTAATTGAAATTTAATATAAAAATAAATTTACATGTATGTGATGTTATGGCAAAATCCGGTTATTAGTCTGTTAATTGTAACTGTCATATATTTTCTAATAAATATTGTTTAATATGTGTCTATATTGTTATATCAATTAAAAAATAAAATGTGGAAAGGTTCGGAAAAATTATGGAAGCGTAGTAGTGAAAAGGAATGTTGGAATTTTCGGCCCAAAACAAAAACCCTCGCATTAAATTTTGATGCGTTGGATGTAGATTAATTTGAAATTTAATATAAAAATAAATTTACTTGTTTGTCTGCGTTTTAGCCAAACCTTATTTTTATTCTGTTAATTGTAACTGTCAGTATATTTTTCTAATAATTTATATTGTTTAAAATGTGTCTATATTATTGTATCAATTAAAAAATAAAATGTGGAAAGGTTCGGAAAAATTATGGAAGCGTAGTAGTGAAAAGGAATGTTGGAATTTTCGGCCCAAAACAAAAACCCTCGCATTAAATTTTGATGCGTTGGATGTAGATTAATTTGAAATTTAATATAAAAATAAATTTACATGTTTGTCTGCGTTTTAGCCAAACCTTATTTTTATTCTGTTAATTGTAACTGATATATTTTTCTAGTTAATTTAATACTGCTTAATATGTGTCTATATTGTTATATCAATTAAAAAATAAAATGTGGAAAGGTTAGGAAAAAATTATGGAAGCGTTGTAGCATAAAGGATTTGAAATTTTCGCCAAAACAATAACCCTCGCATTAAATTTTGATGCGGATGTAGATTAATTTGAAATTTAATATAAATATTTACATGTTTGTCTAATTTAGCAAAATTATTATTGTTAATTGTAACTGTCATATTTTTCTAATTAAATTGTATTGTTTAATATGTGTCTATATTATTATACCATTAATAATGTGGAAGGTTCGGAAAAATTATGGAAGCGTAGTAGCATAAAGGAATATTGAAATTTTTTAAAAAAAACCCTCGCATTAAATTTTTGCGTTGTAGAGTAATTGAATTTAATTAAAATAAATTTACATGTTTGTATGTTAGCAAAATTATTCTGTTAATTATGATATATTTTTAATATGTTTTAATTATAATTATGTAGATTAAAAAATTTTCATAGTATTACGTTTAATGCATAATTGCTATAGGTAATTTTATTGACATCATTTGGATTTATCATTCGAGGTAGTCCATTTAAAGTTTATGTGCTGTATACTATCATATGAAGTGATATATGAAACTGGACCATATGTTAGTACTCCTGTAGAACTGTATGTAATGGGATGTAGGTGTTATGCTTAAATTTTAAGATATTATGATGCTAAAGAATAATCTCGATAGTATTCCGAATATTTACAAAAGGAAAAACACGTTGTTAATTTGTACTCCTGTTCAGTTTTGAACTGTATGTAATGGGATGTAGGTGTTATGCTTAAATTTTAAGATATTCTTACCTTCAGCTTTGAATAATTTTCTCTCGTAGGTCCACGTCCGTTTCGAATTTTACAAAAGGAAAAACACGTTGTTATGTTGTACACTCCTGTTCAGTTTTAAACTGTATGTAATGGATGTAGGATGTTAGCTTAAATTTTAAGATATTCTTACCTAGATGCGGATGCTTTAAAGAATAAATTTTCTCTCGAATTAGGTCCACGTCCGTTTCGAATTTACAAAAATAAAACAAGTTGTTAAGTTGTACTCCTGTTCAGTTTTGAACTGTTAAGTAATGGGATTGTAGGTGTTAGCTAAATTTTAAAGATATCATTCCCTAGATGCGGATGCATAAAAGAATAATTTTTCTCTCGATAGGTCCACGTCCGTTCCGAAATTTTACAAAAGAAAAACACGTTGTTAAGTTTGTAACTCCTGTTCAGTTTTGAATGTATGTAATGGATGTAGGTGTTATGCTTAAATTTTAAGAATATTCTTACCTAGATGCGGATGCAGTTTTAAAGAATAATTTTCTCTCGATTAGGGTCCACTGTTTCGAATTTTACAAAAGGAAAAAAAAACACGTTGTTAAGTTGTACACCTGTTCAGTTTTGAAACTGTATGTAATGATGTAGGTGTTATTAAATAGTAAGATATTTTCATACCTAGAGGATGCTTTTAAAGAATAATTTTCTCTTCGATTAGGTCCAATTCCGTTTCGAAATTATTACAAAAGGAAAAAAACGTATTGTTAAGTGTGACTCATGTTCAGTTTTGAACTGTATGTAATGGGTTGTAGGTGTTATGCTTAAATTTTAAGATTTTTCCATAGACAATTAGCGGATGCTTTAAAGAATAATTTCTCTCGATTAGGTCATCCGTTTTCGAATTTTACAAAGAAGGAAAAACACGTTTGTTAAGGTTGTACTCCTGTTCAGTTTTGAACTGTATGTAATGGGATGTAGGTGTTATTGCTTAAATTTTAAAGATATTCTTACCTAGATGCGGATGCTTTAAAGAATAATTTTCTCTCGATTAGGTCCACGTCCGTTTCGAATTTTACAAAAGGAAAAACAAGTTGTTTAAGTTGTACTCCTGTTCAGTTTTGAACTGTAAGTAATGGGATGTAGGTGTTATGCTTAAATTTTAAGATATTCATACCTAGATGCGGATGCTTTAAAAGAATTAAATTTTCTCTCGATTAGGTCCACGTCCGTCCGAATTTTACAAAAGGAAAAACACGTTGTTAGGTTGTACTCCTGTTCAGTTTTGAACTGTATGTAATGGGATGTAGGTGTTATGCTTAAATTTTAAGATATTCTTACCTAGATGCGGATGCTTTAAAGAATAATTTTCTCTCGATTAGGTCCACGTCCGTTCGAATTTTACAAAAGGAAAAACACGTTGTTAAGTTGTACTCCTGTTCAGTTTTGAACTGTATGTAATGTGATGTAGGTGTTATGCTTAAATATTTAAGATATTCATACTAGATGCGGATGCTTTAAAGAAATAATTTTCTCTCGATTAGGTCCACGTCCGTTTCGAATTTACAAAAGGAAAAACACGTTGTTAGGTTGTACTCCTGTTCAGTTTTGAACTGTATGTAATGGGATGTAGGTGTTATGCTTAAATTTTAAGATATTCATATCTAGATGCGGATGCTTTAAAGAATAATTTTCTCTCGATTAGGTCCACGTCCGTTTCGAATTTTACAAAAGGAAAAACAAGTTGTTAAGTGTACTCCTGTTTCAGTTTTGAACTGTATTTAATTGGGAATGTAGGTGTTATGCTTAAAGTTTAAGATATTCATACCTAGATGCGGATGCTTTAAAGAATAATTTTCTTCTCTCGATTAAGGTCCACGTCCGTTTCGAATTTTACAAAAGAAAAAACACGTTGTTAAGTTGTACTCCTGTTCAGATTTTGAACTGTATGTAATGGGATGTAGTGTTATGCTTAAATTTTAAGATATTCATACCTAGATGCAGATGCTTTAAAGAATAATTTTCTCTCGATTAGGTTCACGGTCCGTTTCGAATTTTACAAAAGGAAAAAACACGTTGTTAGGTTGTACTCCTGTTCAGTTTTGAACTGTATGTAATGGGATGTAGGTGTTATGCTTAAATTTTAAGATATTCATATCTAGATGCGGATGCTTTAAAGAATAATTTTCTCTCGATTAGGTCCACGTCCGTTTCGAATTTTACAAAAGGAAAAACACGTTGTTAAGTTGTACTCCTGTTCAGTTTTGAACTGTATGTAATGTGATGTAGGTGTTATGCTTAAATTTTAAGATATTCATACTTAGATGCGGATGCTTTAAAGAATAATTTTCTCTCGATTAGGTCCACGTCCGTTTCGAATTTTACAAAAGGAAAAACACGTTGTTAAGTTGTACTCCTGTTCAGTTTTGAACTGTATGTAATGGGATGTAGGTGTTATGCTTAAATTTTAAGATATTCATACCTAGATGCGGATGCTTTAAAGAATAATTTTCTCTCGATTAGGTCCACGTCCGTTTCGAATTTTACAAAAGGAAAAACACGTTGCATGATTCTGTTTTTAAAATTCAGGCAGAAGTCAGCCACTTTAAAAAAGAAAAATTGGCGACAAAAAAATGAAAGAAGAAAAAAAAACATAATCGTCGACTTGGCGTCGACGGAGTTTACTAAACCCTGCACGTGAAAAGAGCATGCAAATATATACCGTCTTGAATAAATCTTTTTAGACAGGGCGCAGCTAAGGTGCACACACCCATAAGTAAATAATTTACCCTCCCCCTTATAAAATCCCCTCAAATAAAATAATCTGTCCTCCTATAGGCAATAAGGATGACGCCGGTGTGCCTATGTTTTTGTACTTTTGATTTTATTTTTTTCAACAAGAAGTAAAAGATGTTACCCTCCCGATTTTTGTATCGACATGCACATAGTAAAAGAAAGCGCCAGGCGCCAGATTTGATACATTTCAACCACGCCTTCGTAGACGAATTTCTGAGGCGTCTGGGAGTTTTTAAGATGGAAAAAATAAATATATATTAAGTGAAAGAAAAAGAATGTGATATAAAATAATAATATATCTCTATATGAAGCGGTGTTAATATGAAAGGGGGGTATAATCCTTTTGCGAAGCCTACGCAACGGTTAAGCAAGGTCGTAAAATAGACTAGGTCGTAAAATGCTGAACTGGTTCAAAAATCTTCCATGTCTGACCACGCGTGGTAAATGCAAATTTATTGATATATCTTGGTAGGCTTTTTTTTTCTTGATGGTTCAAGAGATTATTCTGAAGATATGTCGTTTCGTTTGGTTTTAATGTATCTTGACGTTTTATTCCTGTTTTCTTATTGCTTGTTAAATTGGCTGTATGACACTTTTGACTACATGCATTCCTGCAGACTGAGAGTTTTAGGCAGTGTTGTTGAAAATCTTATTTTGTTTTCTATCTGTAACGGAACCTACAGGTCAGTTACCGAACTTCCGTTCGAACACCGACTGAGTCATGTGACCAGAGTCGATTGCTCATTGCTTGTTAAATTGACTGTATGTATCACTGAAGACTGAAATTTCTGGGTAGTGTTGGTGAAAATCTAATTTTTTTTCAATCTGTAACGAACCCTATAAGTCACTTACCGAACTTCCGTTTGAACACGGACTGGGTCAAGTGACCAGAATTGGTTGCTTATTGCTTGTTAAATTCACTGTATGTATCCCTGAAGACTGAAATTTCTGGGCAGTGTTGGTAAAAATCTTATTTTTGTCTCAATCTGTAACGGACCTTGCAAGTGAAGTACCGAACTTCCGTTCGAACATCGACTGAGTCACGTGACCAGAGTCAGTTGCTTATTGCTTGTTAAATTAACTGAAGGACACTTTTAACTGTATGTATCCCTACAGAGTGAAAGTTTTGGGCAGTGTTAATGAATTTTTTTTTTTTTTTTTTTTTTTTTTTTTTTGTCAATTTAAAACGGACCCTCTAAGTCATTTACCGAACTTCTGTTCGAACACCGATTGACTCATGTGACCAGAGTCGGTTGCTTGTTAAATTGGCTGCATGATACTTTTGACTGTATGTATCTCTACAGACTGAGAGTTTGGGGATGGTGTTGGTCAAAATCTTAATTTTTTTCAATTTGTAGCGAACCCTATAAGTCATTTACCAAACTTCCGTTCGAACACCGACTGAGTCATGTGACCGGAGTCAGTTGCTCATTGCTTGTTAAATTGACTGTATATATCCCTGCAGACTGAGATTTCTGGGCAATGTTAGTGAAAATCTATAATTTTTTTCAATTTGTAACGGACCCTATAAGTCATTTACCAAACTTCCGTTCGAACACCGATTGACTCATGTGACCAGAGTCGGTTGCTTGTTAAATTGGCTGCATAATACTTTTGACTGTATGTATCCCTGCAGACTGAGAGTTTGGGAGGGGGGGGTGTTGGTCAAAATCTTAATTTTTTTTCAATTTGTAACGGACCCTATAAGTTATTTACCAAACTTCCGTTCGAACACCGATTGAGTCATGTGACCAGAGTCGGTTGCTTGTTAAATTGGCTGCATGATACTTTTGACTGTATGTATCCCTGGAGACTGAGAGTTTGGGGTGGTATTGGTCAAAATCTTAATTTTTTTTCGATCTTTAACGGACCCTATAAGTCAAGTACCGAACTTCCGTTGGAACACCGACTGAGTCGTGGGAACAGAGTCGTTAGGGAGAGCAAAAGTGATGTGCTGATAGATTCGTTGCTGTACAGCCGTTATGTATTTTGTTTCATTGTGTTTTAAATGTTTCTTAATGTATTTTATTAATAAACGTGTGGTAAAGCAAATCGATGTCTGAGATGATAGATAGATGCTCCGAGATTTTGTAATGTTTTATAAACTACAAAAATGATTTTTTTTTTTTTTTTTTTTTTTTTTTTAATCAAGTTTGTGAATTTAAACCGGATTTGTTATTATTTATTTTATTTTATTTTTTTTTTTTACAAATTGAACACTATAAATGATTAGTTTGTAAATAAGTTAAAGTTAAGAATAATTAAGAAATGACGCATTATTCGGGATAGTTCGAGCAATGCCGAGCTATGCAGCCATCTCGGATGCTTATCCGGGTACTAGGCTATTTAATTAAAATATAATGAGTAATATACTTTAAAGAATTGTAATAAGAATTTGGAAAATTTGGAAGCTCTTACTTTAAAACTCAATGGATTCTCAAAATATTTACTTTAAAAATAATTTGAAGGGTAAGGTGCCCCTTGAAAATCTACTTTTCTAAATTGCTATCTATTAAATTTCCTAAAGCATTCATTACGGCACCATAACCTTGTAGAATTATGTTAAACTATAACAAGTGTGAGTAAGGTTTTATAGCTGTACCGACTAGGATTTAATCCATTATTTTTAAAGCTTTAAAATTTTAATTAATTGAAAACACAATCAGACTTTACTTTCTGGAATATGTTTTAAATTACGTGCTAAATTACTAAAAAATTACAATTTTTGCTTTAAAATTTAAAAAAAAATGTAAAGGATTCTGTATAAAAAGTGTCTTTTCTCATTTAAAATCTGTCTTTCTGAAATGGACTTTTCTTAAATTACCCAAAATATTCTCTACGGCATAATAACCTTGTAGAATGATGTTAATCAATTAACAAGTGTGAAGTAAAGTTTTATAGATGCACCAACTAGGATTTAATCCATTATTTTTAAAGCTTTAAAACTTTAATTAACTGAACAGTACAATCAGATTTTACCTTCTTGAATATGTTTTAAATTACGTGCTAAATTACTAAAAAATTACAATTTTTACTTTAAAATTTAAAATGTACAAAAAGGAAAAAATGAAAGGGTATTGTGTCTCATTTAACATCTGTCTTTCTAGAAAGGTAAAGTTAAATTACCCAAAACATTCTCTACGGTAACATAACCTTGTAAAATGATCTTAATCAATTAACAAGTGTGAAGTAAAGTTTTATAGATGCACCAATTGGGATTTAATCCTTTATTTTTGAAGCTTTAAAATTTTAATTAATTAATTTGACAGTAAAATCAGACTTTACTTTATATGTTTCAAATTATATACTAAATTACTAAAAAATTATAATTTTTACTTTAAAAATTAAAATGTAAAGAAACAATGAAAGGGTACTATGTTTCATTTAAAATCTGTCTTTCTAAAAAGGTCTTTAGTTAAATTACCTAAAACATTCTCTACGGCAACATAACCTTGTAGAATGATGTTAAACAATTAACAAGTGTGACGTAAAGTTTTATAGATGCACCAACTGGAATTTAATCCATTATTTTTAAATCTTTAAAATTTTAATCAAATGGACAATACAATCAAGATTTACTTTATTGAACAGGTATAAAATCAGATGCTAATTTACAAAAGGAATTGCAATTTTTGTGCTACAATTTAAAATGTAAAAATAAATATGAAATGATACTGGTCTCATTTAAAATCTATCTTTTTAAGAATGCCTTTTATTAAATAACCCCAAAACATTCTTTACGGCAACATAACCTTGTAGAATGATGTTAAACAATTAACTAGTGTGACGTAAAGTTTTATAGATGCACCAACTGAAATTTATTCTATTATTTTTAAAGCTTTAAAATTTTAATCAAATGGACAGTACAATCAGGATTTAATTTATTGAACAGGTATAAAATCAGATGCTAATTTACAAAAGGAATTCCAATTTTTGTGCTACAATTTAAAATGTAAAAACAAATCTGAAAGGATACTGTATCTCATTTAAAATCTATCTTTTTAAAAACACCTTTTATTAAATAACCCTAAAACATTCTTTACGGCGACATAACCTTGTAGAATGATGTTAAACATCCAAGTGTGAAGTAACGTTTTATTAGTTGCTCCGACTGGGATTTAATCCATTATTCGTTAAACTTAGGTGTGGCCAAATGCTTAATGGATCGTAGTTGGCAATGAATGGTGATGTATAATCTTGTTATGACTCATATTTAAAAGCGTGTTATCATCGTGAAATAACTGTATCATTTTGTGGTTAAATATTACTGAGTTGTTATGCAAGAATCATAAGATTACAAACTTAATTACTTTCCATAATTGCAAAAAGAAAATTGTAAATAATAGGTTGATCTAAAGAAAAAATTTCAAATTTTTTAATTATATCACTCCTTTTTTGCAATAGGACTTTTACTTTTTTTAATCTGGGATTGGTATTTATCTACAACAATATGTTGGAAATTTCGCTTTTCTTGCAGTTGGAAGACGACATGGAAAATTTCATTTTTCACAAAGATGATCACAGCCCCATTGGCAATTAGAGGTTCGTAAATTGCTGAACAGAAAACTACCACACCTTTCGATTGTCGTAGTTCAGCTGATAATTTGGTTTGGTTTGGTTTGGAACGATAGGGGAGACCGGGGCACCTTGGGACACTTTTCAGTTAAACATTTTTATGAATTTTTTTTTTTAAGCTAATTGAAAAAAATAAGTATGCATGCATATATTGTCATCATATCTGCTTCTTATAAACATTAAACCTACTTAATATCTCATTTAGTTAAAGAATAATAAAAGAAATAAAATACCTTTCCAATGTCCCAACCTGCCCCACTGTATGGGGTAGGTTGGGACACTAAACAACAAATACAAAATACTGTTCAAATTATTTTTATTAACTGTTATAAAAGAGAAATAGCTGAAAATTGATCAAGTTAATACATTTTTTAACAAATCTTATATTTGCAGCTGATTCAAGCATATTAGTATTTACAGCAGAATACTTTCTGTTTATCTTGTTCTCACCATTTTTTTTCCGAAAAAAAAAATAGATTAATAGATTAATATTTTGACATGTTAAATCAATTAAAAATTAGGCACCAAAATATTAATTATTTTGCTTGAATTGATATTTGTTTACACTTTTTAAAATGTCCCAAGGTGCCCCATCTATGTGTGTCCCAACCTGCCCCATTTTACATAGTATATTTTGGTAACTAATTTACAGTTAGGCTTAACAACACAATTTATTTATTAGCATAGAAATAATAATAAATTAATTTTCTTTCATAACAATACACTTTTTTTTAAATATTTTAATTTTTTTTCAAAAAAATTACTTTTTAAAATGCACATTGATGTAATTTTGGGTTCTTCAAAACAAAGAAAATGAAATTGTTCCTTACCTATAAGCACTATTTTCATCAAAATTCTTTGAGAAGTGAAGAGGAAGGCCATCTATCAATACACATGAAAACTAATTCCTGGTTGCAAATTAAAGCCTGAAAATAAAGGTGTCCCAAGGTGCCCCACTCTCCCCTACGGTCTACTGTTTTCCTTACGAAGGCTCAGATTTGGTCTTACAAATCTACCCTCCTACGTCACCTACTTAACTCCATGTGAATTATTTCTTTGGGAATATGCCAAGGATTTTGTGTTCATGCCATCATTGGCTACAAGTTTGCCCAAACTTAAGACCGCGAGAAATCATAGTCCTCATCTATTACTTAATCCCTTTGAAATCGTCGTCCAAAACGAAGAGTTCTCTTTCTGATATTAGAACCAATATTTTCTATTCAATATTCTCTATAATTCTTTACATCACTAAATATTCGCAGATATCACGAATAAATTCTCAGACGAAAAAACAAAAGATGCAATAAGTAGATCTTTCATTAATACAGATGTGTTTCCTATCCGCCTTTCCAGCAATTATTATTTCACAAATTAATAATCCATCTACAATAATATCGTTAAATGGATTTACAAAACAGGCAAGAGAGCCGAACTGAAATTGAAGAAAGCCACATTTACCAATCATTGTTATAATGTGTATCTATTCTTGTTTCCTAGCACTCATTTCTTTCTCTGTCCTGTAGCAGAATTTTGGATGAAAATTTAAAGGTACATTTTCTCTTAATTCTTACGAAATATTAAGCGATTTCATTATTAGTTAGACAATAAAAGTAATGCATCTGTTGAAGTAGATCTTTGTGTTAAAAGATTAGTTCCCAGCCGCCTTTCCAGGAATTAATATTACGCAAAGTGATGATCCATCTACATTAATGTCACTGAATGGGTTTTCAAAACAGTAGGAAAACCGAACTGAAATTAAAGAAAGCCACATTTACCAACCGTTGTTATAATGTTTAATTACTCTCGTTGCATAGCACTCAATTCTTTCTGTCTCCTGCAGAACAATTTTGGGTGAAAATTTAAAGATACATTTTTGCTAATCTTTACAAAATATTAGCAGATTTCAATACTAATTAGAAAATAGGCTTTGTTCCCAGCCGCATTTCCAATAATTATTATTTCACAAAGTGATGATCCATCTACATTAATATTGCTGAATGGGTTTTCAAATCAGCAGGAAAATCGAACTGAACTTGAAAAAGAGCCGCATTAACCAACTGGTGTTAATGTTTAACTACTCTTGTTGCATAGCACACAATTCTTTCTGTGTCCTTCAGCACAATTTTGGGTGAAAATTTAAAGGTACATTTTCGTTAATCTTTACTAAATATTAGCAGATGTCATTGTTAATTAGACAATAAAACTAATGCATTTGTTGGAGTAGGTCTTTTTGTTTAACAGATTAGTTCCCAGATGTCTTTCCAGTAATTATTATTTCACAAAGTGATGATCCATCTAAAATAATGTCGCTGAATGGGTTTTCAAAACAGCAGGAAAATCGAACTGAATTTAAAAAAGAACCCCATTTACCAACCGTTGTTATAATATTTAATTTCTCTTGTTGCATAGCACTCAATTCTTTCTGTGTTCTTCAGCACAATTTTGGGTGAAAATTTGAAGATGCATTTTCGCTAATTTTTACGAAATATTAGCAGATTTCATTATTAATTAGACAATAAAAGTAATGCATTTGTTGGAGTAGATCTTTGTATTTAAGATTAGTTCCCAGATGTCTTTCCAGTAATTATTATTTCACAAAGTGATGATCCATCTACATTAATATCGCTGAATGGATTTTCAAAACAGCAGGAAAACTGAACTGAATTTAAAAAAGAACCCCATTTACCAACCGTTGTTATAATATTTAATTTCTCTTGTTGCATAGCACTCAATTCTTTCTGTGTTCTTCAGCACAATTTTGGGTGAAAATTTGAAGATGCATTTTCGCTAATTTTTACGAAATATTAGCAGATTTCATTATTAATTAGACAATAAAAGTAATGCATTTGTTGGAGTAGATCTTTGTATTTAAGATTAGTTCCCAGATGTCTTTCCAGTAATTATTATTTCACAAAGTGATGATCCATCTACATTAATATCGCTGAATGGATTTTCAAAACAGCAGGAAAACTGAACTGAATTTAAAAAAGAACCCCATTTACCAACCGTTGTTATAATATTTAATTTCTCTTGTTGCATAGCACTCAATTCTTTCTGTGTTCTTCAGCACAATTTTGGGTGAAAATTTGAAGATGCATTTTCGCTAATTTTTACGAAATATTAGCAGATTTCATTATTAATTAGACAATAAAAGTAATGCATTTGTTGGAGTAGATCTTTGTATTTAAGATTAGTTCCCAGATGTCTTTCCAGTAATTATTATTTCACAAAGTGATGATCCATCTACATTAATATCGCTGAATGGATTTTCAAAACAGCAGGAAAACCGACCTGAACTTGAAAAAGAGCCGCATTTACCAACCGTTGTTATAGCGTTTAACGGTTCTCATTCCATAGCCTTCAATTCTTTCTCCGCTCTGTAGCATAATTTTGTTTGAATATTTTAAGATAAATTTCCGCTAACCTTTACTAAATATTAGCAGATTTCGCAGACAAATACTCAGACGAAAAAAAAAAGATGCAAATTAATAGGTACGCGTGTTTGACCATACATGGCTGACTCCAGTTAACCTTGCGCAGTGCTCTTCACTTCAGGTCACTACAAGACGCTCTTTTCTTTCTCCTGAGATTTCTAGCTCTATGCATGCTGGGCACGCGCTCTTTACCCGGAATATTTACATTTTGGACTCGAGTGCGTTTTTTTTCTTTGTTTTTTTTTCGGCATAGTCAATTGGGAGACGTCGGGTTGACCTGAAATCAATAGAAGCTAGCTATCGGTTTGGCGGCGCGACTTAGAAAACTCTTCTGTTTTTTTTTCTTCTAATTTTTTTTCTCGGACGAACATAGGTGCCGCCTGCGTATCGGTGAATGAGGAATAGAGAGCCTTCGGGTAAACGGGTTCCAGCATCAACTTTTTTTAGTTATCGCCTTTCACAGCTTGTTATTATTGCTATTATTTGCGCTTCTTAATTTGCATTGGAGAAATGTCACAATGAATTGCTCGCTGAATTATTCGCTGAGAATTTGTCGCTTGCGCTGGCTTGCTCTCTTTCTGCGATGAAATCATTGCATTGAAAATTCATTGATAAAATCGGTCCTTAATGTTTTATTGATTGTCGTAAATGGTCTTTAAGCGGCAGACTATCTGCAGCTGAAAATTATAATTAATATTGCGTCCTTCTTGAGTTATGGTATTTTGCTTTGCAAGATGAAATACATGTCGTTAAACGATGTCGATTTATTATTTTATGCAGCATCAGTAACATTTTTTTCTGTATAGCATTGCGTACTAACTTTAAGCATCAGATATACGTTTTTCTACTGTGTATGACAATGAAATTTAAACCTACTTCTCATTGACAAACATATTGGAATGTACTGAAAAGTGTTCTAATCTTAGCGTAGTAAGGAATTGAAGAGCTGAAGAAAAATGTGTGCAAAAAGTGTAGTAATTGCGGACTAACATATTATTTTTCACAATAACCCGACATCGTTTTTCACAGCTTGTAATTATTGCACCTCTTATTTTTTTGGAGAAATGTCACAATGAATTTATCGCTGAATTTTCTCGAATTTTATGCTTACGCTAAATAATTTTCTTGTATCGCTGAATTTATTGCATTGAAAATTCATTGATAAAATCGGCTGTTATTGTCTTGTTGATTGTTGTAAATAGTCTTTAAGCGGCAGACTATCTGCAGCTGAAAGTTATAATTAATATTGCGTCCTTCTTGAGTTATGGTATTTTGTTTTGAAAGATAAAATACATGTAGTTAAACGATGTCAATTTATTATTTTATGCAGCATCAGTAAATAAATTTTTGTGTCTATCATTGAGTACTAACTTTAGGCATGAAATGTACGTTTGTTTACTCTGTATAACAATGAAATTTAAACCTACTTTACATTGACGAACAAATTGTTAGGTACAGAAAAGTTTTCTAATCTTAACGTAGTTGAGAATTGAAGATCTGAAGAAAATTTTTTTTAAAGTGTAGTAATTGCTGTCTAACAAATTATTTTTATCACTAACCCCACATCGTTTTTCACAGCTTGTAATTATTGCGCCTCTTAGTTTGCTTTGGAGAAATGTCACAATGAATTTCTCGCTGAATTTTTCCGATTTTATGCTTGCTCTAAATTTTTCTCTTTCATCACTGAATTTATTGCATTGAAAATTCATCGATAAAATCGGCTGTTATTGTCTTATTGATTGTTGCAAATGATATTTAAGTGGGAGATTATTAGCAGCTGAAAATTATAATTACTATTATATCTTGAGCTAATGGCATTTACTTTGCAAGGTAAAGTAGATGACTTTAAACGATATGAATTTGTTATTTTGTACAATTTATGTAACATTTTTTTCGGTACTGTATCGCGTACTAACCATAGACATCAGATTTATGTTTTCCTGTAGAGTATGACTTAATAAAATTTAAATCTTCTATATATTGACAAATCAATATATAGTAGATTAATTATAGATGATTATCTGATATTATAGATGATTGTAATTTTCTGAAAAGTATTCTATTGTTAAGATGGTTGGAGCAGATTCTGCAGAAAAGATTTGTTTATAAAACATGTAATAAATTTGGACAATAATACAATTATTTTCACCGTCTTTTATAAAAAATATCTGAAGCATAATTTAACTGTTACTTGGTGAATGAGAAAAGATAAGCCTTTTTAAAAAATAACACGGAGCATGGATTTTCCTATAAATCATTCACTTATATATTCCCGCAAGCTTTTTTGGCCGTTTAAGAGCATCATATAGTTCTACGCATGTAATCATATTTGAGAATTAAGAAAATCTAATAGGGCTTATGCATGTTTTGAAATAATTAATATTGGCTGTAATAAATAAGTACAATTGTTTATAACCCTCTGAGTGGAACACACCGACTAAAAAATGTCTCCAAAAATACGCTAAAGGTTTATTGTGTCAACGACCAAACCGTTCTATCATTTTTTACTTCACCCTTTGTCGACTAGAATGGAATACGGGAAACTCACCCGCGTTATCTTTCGGTTATAAATAGATATATAAAGAGATATTATAGATTGTTAATTTTTAATACACATAAAGCTCGTCAAGTTTCGAAGATCATTCCATAAGAAATAATGGATTCTAAAAGTACAAATAAAAATATTCTTTAAGAGAATTATTTATATATTTTTACGAAAGTTATCCAAGATATTTAAGTAGTGCAATTAGAGATACATCTGTTACCCCAAACGAAATACTTCGAAATAGAGATTTACAAAGCCATGAAAAGCTATCAGCGTCTTTGTGCCTCAGGGAGTAGGGGTGCATCCCTCAATAAATGTCAGTCAAAGAGGGATGCAGTTTCTAAACAATCGACTTGAACCTCCTACCTCAAACACTGGTAGAAATGTACATTACATCCATTTTCGGAACGTTTTTGGAGGTCGAAAATTGTACGTGACAATCGCTTTGAAGATATCATTGGTTTGGCAGAAATGTACGTGCGAACCGCTTAGAGAATTAAATAACATAAAAATCTGTATCTGACTTTCCCTAGCATATGTAATAATAGTAGTAATACATAGATATTAATCCTTTATAGTAGATAGTTAAGTCTGTTTGTAGTTTTATTGAAAAGCTATGGATTTATGTAGGCTATTAGCAGAACAATAAAATTAAAAAAAAATTCTAAACTACCCTAAGTTTCTCATCAAAATCCGGGTTTTGATGAAAACCTCGATAAAATTGTGGTTTTTAATGAAACCCCCATGTGAATTGGTGGAGGTTTTTTTAAATCGGGTTTTTCTTCAAATCCTTGTTAACACATTGCATGCGGGACACGTACTAGTACGTTTTCTGACGATTGATACTTGAGCACGGGTTACGTACTAGTACAGGTTAGTGTAACAACATGGTTTGTTTGTAGGTACAAAAGTAACGGTATATACAGGAAAACGAAGCCGAATGTTCTTGTCTACGACATAGATTCTACGAAAATTTAGATCAATAAAAACTAGTTTTTACATTATTAGTTTTATGATTGGTCTTTTCATTTTTTAATAATGTAAAAATGTTTATATATAACATAATTCGAAAATAATTAAAACTATATTCTACTATTTCTATTTGATTTTTCTTATTTAAGATACTATTATAAATTTATCCACTAAAAAATATATTTCTTGTTTACAAAAATCTTATTTATAGGTTGTTATTTATATATTTCTATTTATTTATTTATATATTTCAATATAAAATACGAAAAGTTGGTTAAAAATGAAATAATTTTCGATTTATTGAGGTTTAACTAAATAACTAAATTTACGTCCAAAACGCTCGCTGCCGGTACAATTCAGCTGCGAAATGTACCCGCACATAATATGTGAAGTTTCATGCTTATTTTAATGAGACGTGTAATCAAGTAGAAAAATATTAGACGGATATTTTCGAGATGTAGAATGTAATGAAATATTCGGTAATATCAGATTATAAATTATAAAATTTCCAGTACCGAACAGGTAAGCAGTAAAATTGGCTTTTTTGTAAATGACGTAGCAGCTTACGGAAATGTTTGGAACTGTATATTTGTTTTTGCTGTTAATATAGTTGTTCTACGGTAAAACTAATGTACAAAACAGATTATTGAAAAGGTAGCATTCTGTTTGATTGTCCTTATATTTATAGATTCTGATACTGTGATAATTCTGATACTCTGTGTCGCAAACTCGAGATTGATTTCGCTGTTTTTAGTTTTACGCGATTGGCAACGTAGAAAGAAATTGAGTTGAAAACAAAAATGGAGCGGTGATTGTCGTCGACTATGTCGAATATTTTTTTAAAATTTATTTAACAGTTAATTTGGCTAAGTCTGGCACCTACACCGGACATGTATATTTATAACTACTACTAGCATATAGCCCGTCATATGACGGGATCAGTAAAATTTTTAATTTTCCAGAATTGTAAAGAACCCTATAAGGCAGGTAAAAAAAAAAATTTTTTTTTTTTTTTTTTTTTTTTTTTTTTTTTTTTTTCGAGGAAAAGTCTAAAAAAAATACGCTAAAGTTTCATTGTGTCAGTGACCAAAGTGTACTATGGTTTTTTATTTCACCCTTTCTCGACTAGATTGGAATACGGGAAACCCACCATCGTTATTGTCCCTTTACTTCCGGTTATAAATAGATATATAAATAGACATTATAGATTGTTAATTTTTAATACACATAAAGCTCGTCAAGTCTCGAAGATCATTCCATAAGAAATAATGGATTCTAAAAGTACGAATAAAACTATTTTTTAAGAGAATGATTTATATTCTTTTACGAAAATCATCCAAGATATTTAAGTGGTGAAATGAGAGATACATGTGTTACCGCAAACGAAATACTTCGAAATAGATTGACAAACCATGAAAAGCTATCGGTGTCTTTGTTCCTCAAGGAGTAAGGGCGCATCCCTCAATAACTGTCAAAGAGGGGTGCAGTCCCTAAACAATCGACCTGACCTTCCTACCTCAAAACTCCATTGGGGATAGCACTGGCAGAAATGTACACTACATCCATTTTCGGAACGTTTTTGGAGGTCGATGTCCATGACAACCGGTGGAATTGTACGTGCGAACCACTTAGAGGGTTAAAATTATCACATGTACAATAACTCTTCAAAAATCCAATATGGATGCTCTATACTTTCCAGATCCAACCGCTGCATAGCTTCGAGGACAGAGGGGTAGATAACTTAAACTATTATTACATTACGAGAAGAAAGTTTAAGGATACACAACATGAAATGTTTATGTGGCCAGGGACATCAGTAAAGCAATACGTGTATTTAATAAAATAAAAACAATAAAAATTATAAAAAGTTGAAAAAATAGTAAAAATTTATTTTAAAAATAATAAAACAGCTTTCGGAATAAGAATTTAAAAGAAAAAGCAGAAAATATTAAATTTATTAGACATTAAAAAAAATTGGCTGCGTCGGGGATCGAACCGTCAACCCGAGAAGTACGACGACCAAGTGGGCGGACATTCTACCAAACGTACAACGCCTGCACGTTGTGAGCGAACTAATTAAAGTATATGAAGTCAGGTAGTCAAGTAGAAACAGTCCGGAAATTTAAATATTACTCTCCGCCTTTGCCATCCTATCAAGAATGAATTTCGTATAGAATAAGAGGAAGGAAAAAGCTTGAAATAATAGCATTAAACGCTTGAAAAGGGGGGATGGGGTGGATTTCGAAATCGCTTTGAATTTTGCTAACCCTAACTTATGAAAAATCCAATATGGATTCCTGTGTCCATTCCAGGTACACTTCAGAAATTCGCAGACAGACAACTTAGGCCATTACTATATAGGGGATATAACATAATTGTCAGTGTTGTCCACAGCGGACATTAATTATCTCAAAAATGGAAAATGATATATTTTTTTGTTTATTTTACAGAGATCCTAATGTAATAAAAATAACAGAAATTAAAAAATATTTGAAAAAACATCTTGTCAAATTAAGGGTTAAGAATAAAAGCTACTTTCTTTAGAATCGGAATTGATTCTACCTTTGGGTTTAAGACTTCTAAATGTATATGTGTGTACGTCAGTATGTGAATAAACTCTTCAAAAGCTCTATTCATTTAGAGAAAAGAACACTCTGTGTTTGGTATTTTTGTGAAAATGACATGTTTTTATTTACATTTTCTGTGTGATTTCATCAACATGCCAAACTATGAACTGATAACCTACGATTAGTATTTTTGTGAACTCTATTTACAATATATTTTATGACGAGAGGTAATGGTTACATCATGCGTCATTTCTACCTGAGTTTAGTTGTCTTGAAAAGGAAAATATAAAACTTAAAAGTGACCATGATGTATATGAAGCACAGGCTTGCAATTCCGTCACTTTTCTCACCTTTAGTCACTTTTTTTAGAATTGATCACTTTTAGTCACTTTTTTAAGTAAACAGTCACTTTTAGTCACTTTTTTCATGGTGTATCACAACAAAAGTCTGTTGTTGAAAAAAGAAAATCTGAATTAATAACAAAATATTTTAATAAAAGATCAAAAATGTGATGCTCTAATCTTATTTTTCTTATTAAAATGTAATTAGTCATATGGTTTCCAGAATTTAGGGATTTTAAAAAGTTGTAAAGAAGTTCCTGAAATCTACATTTGTACTGAAATGTACATTTAATACATTAAAGTAATTAACGTCAAATCACACGTTTCTCTTTTTTCTTTTTCTCCACAATTTTTGTTTAGATACTCTAATCTAGCTATGTACATATTTCAAAATATCATTAATATATGCAGAAAATTGTGATAATAAAATTAATGTATTGTATGTATTCAAATCTAATTTTTAGATTTTCTTAAATAAAAAGCAATGTTGAGTTGTGTTAAACAAAATTTATAACCTTTATTGTATTTGATACTAAAATCATGTCTTACATGAATCACTGGATTTAGAGTTAAAATAAATAGAAAAATCTTAATAATAGTATCTGTAATCAAGAGGAGAAAAAAAATGCTTTTTTTTTTAATGTTTAGTCACTTTTTAGTCACTTATTCTGTATTATTTGTCACTTTTCTCACCTATTTGAAAGTACCTCAGCAGTTGCAAGCCTGGAAGCACTTAGTTTTTATAAAATATATGTCATAAAACCTTTAATTTCGGTAGAAATAATTCCTGTTAAGTTTTTACTTTCGTTTTAAATTGTTGCGGTATAATGTTTATCCTTACGATTGGACAATATTTAAAATAAAAACCCATTTCTCCTTCCAGAATTTACAGTGCTCCTAACTGGCCGTGTTCTGGTTCCACCGGTTATGGTAGCTGGAGCAGCTCGGGGTTACTTGGTCTATACGAAGCGAGATCTTCACTACACCATTCATTACAAAAGGTGAGTATGAATGAAACAGCCGGAAATCTCTCTTGAAACAACTCTAACAAACTCTTTCTCGAGGCTCATGTTTATTTCGATTGTTACTCATTATTTCTCATATTCACAAACAGTTGATTGAAGCGTAAAATACTTTGATATATGTTATTTAATAAGTAGAATAAAATGCTTTATGCAGACTAAAAATTTAAGTCTCTTATAACGTTATTAATTCGTATATGTTGTATGGAAACCCTGTAACACAAATAATTGATTGAAGCGTCAAATACTTTCTTTGTTTGTTAACAGGCATCTTAGTTTTATACACAGTCAAGTAAAGTCAAATCTCTCATAAAGTGTTTAATTCGTACGTGTTATATGGTAACCCCATAACACAAATAATAATTGATTCAAGCGTCAAATACTTTCTTTGTTTGTTAACAGGCATCTTGGTTTTATACACAGTCAAATAAAGTCAAATCTCCCATAACGTGATTAATTCACACGTGTCATATGGAAACCATGTAACACACATAAATAATTGTTTGAAGCGTCAAATACTTTGTTCACAGGCATCTTAGTTTTATACACAGTCAAATATCCCATAACGTGATTCATTCGTACGTGTTATATGGAAACCCTATAACACAAATAATTGATTGAAGTGCCAAATACTTTTGTTTGTTAACAGGCATCTTAGTTTTATACGCAGTCAAGTAAAGTCAAAACTCCCATAACGTGATTAATTCGTACGTGTTATATGGAAACCATGTAACACACATGAATAATTGTTTGAAGCGTCAAATACTTTGTTTGTTCACTGGCATCTTAGTTTTATACACAGTCAAATAAAGTCAAATCTCCCATAACGTGATTCATTTCTTACGTGTTATATGGAAACCCTGTAACAAATAATTGCTTGAAGCGTCAAATACTTTGTTCACAGGTATCTTAGTTTTACACACAGTCAAATAAAGTCAAATATCCCATGATTATTGAATCTTGAAGCGTTTTTTATGTCTTTTTCTTCTTATGAATAAAATATTTATTAAAATTTTATGTTTGTGCTATTATGTAGAATGAGTGATTTATTATAAAATACGTAAATTATCCTCATTTATTTCAAGTCATCTTTCATAATATCTGTATATTTGATTTTTTTTTTTTTTTTTTTTTGCTAATGTATTGACTCCGTTGGTAGTTTGAATACCTAACTAGAGGAAAAATACCTAACAGTATTTTTTCCTATAGTATTTTGGCACAGTTAGTAGTATAAATATGAAACTTATTCATTTTATTTGCCAGTGTTTTGACTCGGTTCGAATACTTAACTTGAATTAAAATATTTAACTTACTAATTTTTTGCCAGTGTTTTGCGCACAATAGGTAGTACAAATACTTGATTTATTAATTAATTTTTTGATTCAGTCGGCAGCACGAATACCTAACTTTTTAATTTTTTACCATTATTTTGACGCAATCGGTAATATTAATACCTAACTTGAGATCGAATACGTAACTTATTGATTATTCTTGCCAGTGTTCCGACTCAGTCGTTGTGCAACTAATCCAATTTAAGTATGCATTCGTAAATCTTTATATTAATAGTCATCCACCCACTGATGTCCAGTAGTTTTGAATTTCGTCATAACTAATTCTTTGTCTTCATTTTACCATTATTTTGACACAATCGGCAATATTAATACTTAACTTGAGATTGAATACCTAACTTCATCATTATACTTGCCAGTGTTTTGACTCAGTCGATTGTGCAACTATCCACTTTAAGTATGCATTTGTAAATATTTATATTAATATTCATCCACCCACTGATGTGCAGTAGTTGTGAAGTTCGGTCATAAATAATTCTTTGTCTTTATTTTACCATTATTTTGACGCAATCAGCAATATTAATACCTAACTTGAGATATATTACCTAGCTTATCTTTATCTTTGCCAGTGTTTTGACTCTGTCGATTGTGCAACTATCCAGGTTAAGTATACGTTCGTAAATCTTCATATTAATGTTCATCCACCCACTGATGTCCAGTAGTTGTAAATTGCGATCATAACCAATTCTTTGTCTCCATTTGACAATTATTTTGTTGCAGTCGGCAATATTGTTACTTAACTTATTCTTTATATTTGCCAGTGTTTTTACTCAGTCCATTGTGCAACTATCCAATTTAAATCTGCATTCGTAAATCTTCATATTAATGTTCATCCACCCACTGATGTCCAGTAGTTGTAAAGTGCGGTCATAACTAACTTTTTGTCTCCATTTTATTACACCATTTTGTAATAATTGTCAACCTTTCTACGACTTAATAAGTCACAGCAATGTCCACGTGGCAAGTAAAATGGCACAAGGTTAAAATATGTCAGCTTTCAAAAGCCAGGTCTGCTCGTACGACTCTTATCTCACTAGATTTATTCTCAAGCATACTTTCCTAGAAATTTAGCAATTCTTTACCAAAAATGGTGGGCGAACCAGGCCAATGTATCACCCACACTCTGTTTCTTTACTGCCTAAAACGAGTAAGAAAAAACCCCTGAAGTAATGAAATGGAAGATGAGGATTTTCATTCATAAACTACAGCCCCATAAAACCGGAGAGTTTCGCGTGATTGTAGCGAGCGAGGGTTGGCGGTGAAACCTGTTTGGTTCATTTAAGATTGTCATATATTTCACACGCGTGGCAATTTTTGTTTTAGAGGAGAAAAAAAAGATAAGAAAATAAAGGTTACTAAAAGCATAAATTTAGGAGGAGTAGTTGGGATGTCGCAGCTGTGTGAAGGTAACATATGATAAATATGTACTTAGTATTTGTCGATACTTACGGAAAAAATTATATATAAGCATGTTTACGCTAAAGTCTTTAAAAAAATTATCGAAATTTAATTTTTTGTAGTAAGCAAAGTAATTCTTAAGAGGACATAGACTCTTTAAACTTCGAAAATTTCTAATTTTTGAATACACACACGCATCGTAAATCCCTTATTTGGTTTGCCTTGAACTAGACCCATTAAATCACTCAAAAAACTCAAGAGTCGTGACCAGAAGTCCGTAAAACCTTAGTTTATTTCATGAATCTCGAATATTTAATAATCCCGTACATTTTCATGCCTCCGAGTTGATATTATACGGCACAACATAAAAATAACTCAAAACCAAATAAATCTTGTAATACAGGATTTTCAAGGATGGATGAATCTTTCGTCAACTTTAAATTTCCCTAGCAAAATACAGTGATCTCTCCCACCTCCTATCCGGACCGTTAAAGTCGATTTTGGTGCATTTGCTTAGGAATAGCATTTGCCGATTCTTTACGGCTACTACATCAGGTTAATATTGTACAGCATAATAGGAAATTAACCCAAAATCAAATAAATTTGTGATACAAGATTTTCAAGGACGGGTGAATTTCTCGTCAACTTAAAATTTCCCTAGGAAAATACTGTGATCATTCCGGCCTCCGATCAGCACCGTATAAGTCGGTTTGGACGCATTTTCTTAGGAATAGCACTCTCCGATACCGTACGTACCACGACATCGGGTTGATATTGTAATGCACAGTATGGAAATAAACTGAAACCAAAGAAATCTTGCAATACAGGCTTTTCACAGACGGATGAATCTCACATCAACTTTAAATTTCCCTAGGGAAATACTGTGATCACTCCGACCTCCGATCAACATCGTATAAGTCGGTTTGGACGCATTTTCTTAGGAAAAGCACTCTCCGATACCGTACGTAGCACTACATCGGTTGATATTGTACTGCACAGTATGAAAATAAACCGAAACCAAAGAAATTTTGCAAAACAAGCTTTTCAAGGACTGATGAATCTCTCGTGAACTTTAAATTTCCCTGGCAAATGACATCTCTCACTTTCATAAATCTCCGCATAAAGTTGGCTCTGGTGCATTTAGATAGAAATAACACTTGCTGATAGTGTACAGACCACTGCTAAACCAAATAAATTTGTAGTACAGGACTTTCAAGGACGGATGAATTTCTCGCCAACTTTAAATTTTTCTGGCAAAATAATGTGATCTCTCCGACCTCCGATCAACATCGTATAAATCGGTTTAGACGCATAGTCTTGGGAATAACACTCTCCGATACCGTACGTAGCACTACATCGGGTTGATATTGTCCTGCACAGTATGAAAATAAACCGAAATCTTTCAATACAAGCTTTTCAAGGACGGATGAAAATCTCGCCAACTTTAAATTTCCGTGGCAAAGGACAGTTTTTTCTCCATACATCTCTGCATAAAGTTGGCTCTGGCGCATTTAGATAGAAATAGCATTTGCTGATAATGTACGGACCACTGCTAAACCAAATAAATTTGTAATACAGAACATTCAAGGATGGATGAATTTCTCGCCAACTTCATATTTCCCTGGCAAAAAAATGTGATCTATCCGACCTCCGATCAGAACCGTATAAGTCGGCTCAGGCGCATTTGCGTTGGAATAGAGTTCTCTGATACCATACGGACCGCTACATCTATGAAAATATCCCAAAACTTTATAAATCTTGTATTACAGGTACTGAAAAAAGGTTTAGTTTAAAAAAGTATATTTAGACATGTAATAGAAAAAATAAAAAGCCTTCAGGCCACTCCGTAAGATAACCCGCAGATGTTAAATTCAACGCGGTAAATTCAAACATTTAGGGCTGGTTTCACCAAAGTGGTTTAACGGCTAACCGCGATTACCTCTGGCGCCAACCAATGGTGGGACGCAATTCTCCGCTTAAACAGAGATTAATTGCGATTAACCTTTAAACGACATTGGTGAGACCTTAAACGCTGATATCATCCGAAATTACAGTGTTATTTGTTATAAAATTCATACTCTTGTTACTAGATATCAAAATAAATATAACAATGTGCCTAACCAGAAAATTTTTTTCCATTATTTTAAAATTTATTTCCTAGATATATATATTTAAAAAATAAACTGGGCAATGTATCATATAATGATTGGATGAAGTATTTTTAACGAAAAAGTGTTCTTTAAAAGAATACTCGTGATTTTGAACTATCTTTAAATTTATAAAGCTTCAATAATGTATTGAAACTGTTACAATGGATTTTGGTTTGTTCTTTATTTAGAATCTCTCGTCCCACTTCTGTGCGTTTCACCAACGAAGAAGGTAACATTTTGGAAGAGCACGATATTCCCATTACGCCTCATCACATCCAAGGATCTAAGGTTTGTATACTATTTTAGTACATAAAAAATATAGAAAAGTACACAAAACTTGCTCGCTCGGAATAGATCAGTTATAAGTACACTAAACTTGGTCTCTCGGATCATCAGTTATATCCTTTATAGTGGCACTTATCTTTCCTCGCTAGTGTTATATTTTTGTAACAAAGGTGCTGGCAAATTTCTCGTTTTTTATCTTTTTAAATGTTGGAAGTGAATAATTTTAGCATTAGAAACGTAGATCTTATAGGTAAGGGTAATAAACGTTAGAAAATTGTTTTGGAAATTCTTAACTTAAAGTTATGTAACTTTCTACACATTTACATTAAAGTATAAGCAAAGAAATTACATTCAAGAGGATGTGATATCTTTCAGTGCTTTCTTCATTCTAACAGACTTTTTTTCGACTCATCAGAAAAAAATTCTGTTCCTTTAGAATGATTTTTGTTTTACCTTTAACAAAGCTCTAACAAAAAACAATTAGTTTTGCTATTTTTAGTAACATATTTTTTAAAATACTAAAAATTGTACACCAAAGGGAGAAAATAAACTGACTGTAATATTTTTTCATGAAATTTTTACAGGTTGTATACAATATAATTTTCATCCGATTAAATCTAAATTTTCTTGTAATTTTTTTTTTTTTTTTTTTTTTTTTTTTTTTTTTTTTTTTCAATGATAATAATATATATATATATATTTATTTTTATATATTATTTTTTTTTATTTTTTTAAGGATAATTTTTTTCCAAGTATTTTGTAAATATATATATGTATCTTAAATATATACAAATGTAGGTTCAAAATTATTTTGAGATATTATTGTATGTTTTAAAACAATAAGTTTGTGTTTAACTTAATTATATTTTTAGTTATGCGCATGTTATCTCAAAAAGTTTTTAATATTTTTTCATCAAATTTTTACACGTTGTATACAATATAATTTTCATCTGACTGAACCTCAATTTTCTTGTATAGTTCCTAAAATATTTTTTTTTTTTGGCAATGATAAATTTTTATTTTTTAAGGAAAAAAATTCATTATTTTAAAAATGTTTTTAAAAAATATGTATGTATCTTAAATGCATACGAATTTAAGTTAAAAATATTTTGAGATATTCTAGTTTGTTTTAAAGTAATAAGTTTGTCTTAAACTTAATTATATTTTTATTATCATGCGCGTTAGCCTCGATATTATTTTTGTTAGTAACAAAGTGTCTCTTATTTAAAAATTTCTAACAAAAATATTTATGTTTCAAAAAATGAATGATATACGTAACTAAAGATATAATAATTTGTTCTAACTATGTTAAAAAAATTTATGTTTGTAAATCTATGGTAATTTTCAAGCTATGAGAAGTGGAAAATGATAATTATTTTACATTTTTTCGACTTTTAAGAGTTGTTTTTATATATTTTGAAATAATGTATTATCTTCTGGATCTCATTCAATATTTAGGTTTAGAAATAATCTACAATATTCTGGATATCATTCAATATTTATGTCATTCTTATGTATTTTGGAATAACCTAATATCATCTGGATCTCATTCAATATTTATGTTTAGAAATAATCTATAATATTCCAGATATCATTCAATATTTATGTCGTTTTTATGTATTTTGGAATAATGTATATTTCTCTGGATCTCATTCAATATTCTGGATATCATTCAATATTTATGTCGTTTTTATGTATCTTGAAATAACGTATTATCCTCTGGATGAACCCTTAAATACAAATGAATATTGAAATAAATACTTTTGTTCTTATTATAGGTTTGTGGAGTATGGCGTAAAGTTCCTAAGATATACCGTAGATTGTTACAGAAAGATAGACTCTTATTTGTCCTGGTTACGGCAGACCATCCGGATGGTATAGTAGGAGGAAGGGTCATGAAACATGAATCTATCAATACTGGTATGTATACTTACACTTTCTCGGGTTTTTTCTCTTGTTAATGACTTAGATGACCCACACCCACATCCAACTCAAGGGTTTATGGATGCGAAAGCCTAAGCGGGTGGGGAAAACCTTTCGAAATTATACGATGAATTATTCTCTTAAAATTTAATAACTTTTTTTCACTTTTTTTATTAAATATTTTTATTTATTTCAAAATTTAATTACTTGCATGTTATGCTGAGGTTTACTTACCATTCCGCATTTACAATTTGGTGATTATTTAATATTCCGAATATCATTCAATATTTATGTCGGTTTTGTGTATTTTGGAATAATGTGTTGTCCTCTGGATCTCATTCAATATTTATGTCGATTTCATGTATTTTGGAATAACGTATTATCCTCTGAATCTCATTCAATATTTAGATTTAGAAATAATCTATCATATTCTAGATATCATTCACTATTTATGTCGTTTTTATGTATTTTGGAATAATGTATCATCCCCTGGATTTTATTCAATATTTAGATTTAGAAATTATCTATAATATTCTGGGTATCATTTAATATTTATGCTGTTTTTATGTATTTTGGAATATTGTATTATCCTCTGGATCTTATTCAATATTTAGATTTTGAAATAATCTAAAATATTATGGATATCATTCAATATTTGTCGTTTTTATGTATTTTTGAGTAATGTATTATCCCCTGGATCTCATTCAATATTCTGGATATCATTCCATATTTATGTCGTTTTTATGTATTTTGGAATAACGTATTATCCTGTGGATCTCATTTAATATTTAGATTTAGAAATGATCTATAATATTCTGGATATCATTCAATATGTATGTCGTTTTTATGTATTTTGGAATAATGTATTATCCTCTGGATCTCATTCAATATTCTGGATATCATTCAATATGTATGTCGTTTTTATGTATTTTGGAATAACGTATTTTCCTCTGGATCTCATTTAATATTAAGATTTAGGAATGATCTATAATATTCTGGATATCTTTCAATATTTATGTTGTTTTTATGTATTTTTGAATAATGTATTATCCTCTGGATCTCATTCAATATTCTGGATATCATTCAATATTTTTGTCGTTTTTATCTATTTTGGAATAACGTATTATCCTCTGGATCTCATTTTATATTTAGATTTAGAAATAATCTATGAAATTCTGAATATCATTCAATATTTATGTCGTTTCTATGTATTTTGGAATAACGTATTATCCTTTTGATCTCATTTAATATTTAGATTTAGAAATAATCTATAATATTCTGGATATCATTCAATATTTATGTCGTTTTTATGTATTTTGGAATGCCCGGTTATTGAAAAAAACTACTTTGCTTAGCTTGCAGTTGATCTTTAAAACTTTAACAATGCTTTCATCTTTTTTTTATAAGTCTCCCTCACAAGACAGTTAAACCTTTTTTGATTTCCAGCCCTTGGTTTGGTAAGCGATTGAGACAGTAGTTTGTTTTATTGTTCGCGAATTTTTTCCCATCTTACCTCTTCTCCCAAGAGCACCTGTCTCCCCATCCCAGAATCAATCTCTTTAGGCTCTCCTCAGTGTACGTGTAGCAGCTCTCGGGTTAGTCTTGCTTTCAAACTCCACTTGCTCTTTTAAAACATTCCTGGAAGCGAACGACAGAAAGAAGGGAGAGGGGCGGGAGGTCGAGAAATTCTCGAGATTTGTCATCCCGGCGAAAATGCAGGGATGGGCTTTTAAAAATAACTTGTCTGGATGTTCCTGTGATCTTTTTCCCCCGTCTCCCGTGAAACTGTCTTCGAGTACGTGGAGTTTGGATTCATCGCCAACAGCTGCTAGTGGGTTCACGATACTATGAGAGTACGGCCGACTCGGCTCTTTTTTTTATATTTTTTTTTTTTGTTTTTGTTTCTTGCTTTTGCTGCTGTTGTGTTTTCGGCAATTGGGTGTTTTATTGGTAGGCGTCGCAGCCACGCAGTCTGCCATCCGCGAGCACCGGGGGTCGTCGAGAACGTTCTCGGGTCTGACGTACTTTCAGGAGGCATTGTCATTTATCCCCCTGTAAAGGAGTTTTTGTTGAAATTTGGTTCCTTGGAGAGTAATGGACGTTGTTTCTGGAGCAGTGATGGATGGTGCAACTTGTTACCTTGACGCGTGCACCTACTGAATTTCGCAGCTTAGTTATTCATTTTTCTGAACGTTGGATGAGTTTGTGCCTTTTATTAAGTAAAAATGCATCTTTGTGTTCAGTCATTCCAGTTTAATCTTAATCCTTAAATTCTCCGTATTGTCTTTTGGCAACAAACCCAATTTAACTCTTAGAATAACACTGAAGCTCTAATACCCAATGTTGCCAATAAAATCATACTGAAGATATTATTAAACAGATTTTAATATGTACATGGCACCATACTGAAGATATTATTAAACAAATTTTAATATGTACATAGCACCTCTACTGCTTTATGCTACCTATATAAAGATTTACTCGTGCATTTGTTTGCTACACATGGGTTTTTTTAAGCTTGCTCATTTAAAGTCTAAATAAGCTCTGTCGTATTTAGTCATCCCTTTT
This sequence comes from Pardosa pseudoannulata, assembly GCA_032207245.1. Lineage (NCBI taxonomy): Eukaryota > Metazoa > Arthropoda > Arachnida > Araneae > Lycosidae > Pardosa > Pardosa pseudoannulata. The sequence goes on from CM063509.1 coordinate 98,862,869, forward strand.
TACTGATTTATAACCAAAATCAGCTCTAGGCTCCGGACAAACCGAAAACTTGCACGAAACAACATTTTGTCTCGAATTTATTAAATAGTTTTCCATCTATTAAATATTAAATCCATTTTACTGACTTAAAATCAAGTACCGGGCAAACTGAAACCCTGAAAGGGACGAAATTTATATATTCTGATACTGTGATAATTCTGATATTCTGTGTCACAAACTCGAGATTGATTTGGCTGTTTTTAGTTTTACGCGATTGGCAACGTAGAAAGAAATTGAGTTGAAAACAGAAATGAAGCGGTGGTTGTCGTCGACAATGTCTAATTTTTTTTTTTTTTTTAATTTATTTAACTCTTAATTTGGCTAAGTCTGGCCGCTACACCGGACATGTATATTTATAACTACTATATAACATAATTGTCAGTGTTCGCCACAGCGGACACTAATTATCTCAAAAATGGATTTTTTTTTTTTTTTTTTTTTTTTTTTTTTTTTTTTTTTTTTTTTTTTTTTTTTTTTTTCAAACCGAGATCCTAATGTCTATAGAGACATGGAAAAATAACGGAATTTAAAAATTATTTGAAAAAACATTTTGTCAAATTAAGGGTTAAAAGATACCTGTAAAATTGTATTAAATAAAGATTTGGAAGCAATGTTGATCCATAGAGAAGCAAGGTATTTAATCTCTCTTTATCAGAGAAACCAAAGAGCGGATCTGTGAGACTTTCACATGTGCAGCGTACACATCAGGACGGATTATCTTGTCAAAATTACGGTACTGACAAAAATTACGTTCATATAATTTATGACTTATTAATGTAATGCTGAAATTAAATATAATCACTCTACACCTTAAAATATGTAATTAAAGATTCAGAGCATAGACTTGAAATTAATTTACCTTTCACACAAGTAAAGAAAAAAAATTAAATTTTAAGAGTTGCAGAGAATATATTGTCTCTTCAACTTCCAGTAGTCAGGTACGGGAAGGCCACGAATACTTTATCATATTTTGGTTTCATATTTCACCGCTGCATGTGTCTATATGTATTAACAAAAACATTACATGGAAAGAATGCTTTTCTGTTGCTTTGTAGAAGGCAAATATTTTTATTTTGTTCTTACGCGGAGCTGTGAGACTTTCCCACCATTTCAAGGTCTTCAAAGACAGAAATTTGAGTAGACAATAAGAGACCCTTGATTACGCCTGAAACAGACACTCTTTGTGTTACGTAATCATCAAGTTACGTCAAATCTCACTTGCGTAAGGCTTCAGAGATTTCGTATCATATTATTGATATTTAATTTGAATTTCATTGAAGCGGTACCTTTTTGTATTAAGTGACGACTTTTACGGTGTGTTAGAGTTGCTATATCTTTTAAGTCGTTGTGTATTCAGAAGCTGTTTGAAGGTTTGGTTATTTTTTCTTTATTGAATGTACGCCATCAATAATCTTTTATTATTTTATAAGAATTTTTTTCAATTTTTTCGTAGAGATATCACATGTTTTTGATGAATAGACTGATATTATTCTTTGTTGGTGTAATATTTCTAATTGGAGGAAATAGTTTCACTCTCTTAGATTAGCGATGAAGATACTGTCGTTAGACAACCTTGAAATAATCGATTTTCTATTTGAATTTTGTCGCCGCGGATAGCTAATTGCTCAAAATGTGCTAATAGCTCCTGAAAGCATCTTATCTTAAAGATATTTGAATATTGTGTAATACGATAATACTTTTTTGGCTTTCAAAATAAACGAACAAAAAGATCACCTTTTCTACTTGCTCTTCACTTTCACGTCGGAGTTGGTTATGAGCTTCAATTCACAACCTAGGCATGGATAGGTACAAAGCAAATCACAAGTGTTCCATTTTATATTTGAATGTTGTCGCTGTGGTTCCGCTAATTGCTTATAATGTGCTAATAGCTACTGAAAGCATGGAGACATTTTATCCGTAATATATTTGAATATTGCGTAATACGATAATACTTTTGACTTTCAAAATAAACAAACAAAAAGTTTACCTTTTCAACCAGCTTATTAATTTCATGTCTAAGCTGGTTATGACTTCACAAACTAGGCGGATAAGTACAAAGTAAATTGGAAGTATTCTATTTTATATTTGAATGTTGTTGCCTTGGATCACCAAATACTTACAATGTACTAATAGGTCTTGAAAATATGAAAACATCTTGTTCTTACGATATTTGAATGTTGTGTTGTATTATAATACTTTTGGTTTTCACAGTTAACGAGCAAAAAGAAAACCACATATTCTACTTGCTTATTATTTTCTTGTGAAAGCTGGCTATCAGGTTCAATTCACAACCTAGGTAGATATCTACCAAAAGAATTTAAAAAAATAGTAAATAACTATTTCTGCAAGTGTGGTAACGTCTTTCATTTTACTATATACCGTCATAGAAAAGACAGTAGGTTATTCAACTTCTCTTTAGGCCCATAACTTCTTCCGAATGTGATGAAACTGCCAAACTATTATACTCTGTAATTCCTCCAATTCTTTTGAATGAACCTCTTTTGTGATTTTTACGATCATTATTAATAAAGTTTACGTACAATCAATACATTAAGCTAAATAATGATTTTTAAATAGTTGTTTCTACGAGTGTATCCTTCATTCTGATATTTACCGTCATTGAAAACACAGTAGGTTATTCAACTTCTCTTTAGGCTCATAACTTCTTCCAAATGTGAAGAAACTGTCAAACTATTATACTCTGTAATTCCTCCAATTCTTTTCAATGCACATCTTTTGTGATTTTTACGATCATAATTAATAAAGTTTACGTACAATCAATACATTGAGCTAAATGATGATTTTTAAATAGTTATTTCTACGAGTGTGTTAACTTCTTTCATTTTACTATTTATCGTCATTGAAAACACAGTTGATTTATTAACTTCTCCTTAGTCCCATGAATGCCCCCAACTGAGATGAAGTCGCCAAATTATTCTACTGTGTAACATCCCAAATTCTTTCGAATGAGCTTCTTTTGTGATTGATGTGACCATGATTAATAAAGTTTACATATAATTAATACATCAAGCTAAATGGTGATTTTTAACTTCTTCAGCATACTCACTAATTAAAAAAAATAGTAAATAGTTATTTCTACAAGTGTGGCAACTTCTTTCATTATACTATTTATCGTCATGGAAAACACAGTTTGTTACTCAACTTCTCTTTAATCCCATGAATGCCTCCAACTGTGATGAATCCGCCAAACTGTTACACTTTGTAACATCCCAAATTCTTTCGAACGAGCTTCTTTGTGATTTTTACTATCATAATTAATAAAGTTTAAATACAATTAAAACATCAAACTAAATGGTGATTTTTAACTTCTTACATCGTACTTATTAAATAATAAAATAGTAAACAGCTATTTATACAAGTGTGGCAACTTCTTTCATTTTACTATTTACTGTCTTAAAAAAGAAGTTGGTTATTCAACTTCTCTTTATTCCCATGAATACCTCCAACTGTGACAATAATTAACAAAATTTACGCACAATTAACACATCGATCTAAATGAGGATTTTTAAATAGTTAATTCTATGAGTGTGTTAACTTCTTTTATTTTACTATTTACCGTCATTGAAAACACAGTAGGTTATTCAACTTCTCTTTAGGCCCATAACTTCTTTCGAGTGTGATGAAACTGCCAAACTATTATACTCTGTAATTCCCCCAATTTTTTTGAATGCACTTCTTTTGTGATTTTTACGATCATAATTAATAAAGTTTATGTACAATCAGTACATTCAGCTAAATGATTATTAACTTCTTTCATTTTGATATTTACCGTCATTGAAAACACAGTTGGCTTTTCAACTTCTCTTTAGTCCCATGAATGTCTCCAACTGTGATGAATCTGCCAAACTATTATACTCTGTAACACCCCAATTCTTTCGAATGAGCTTCTTTTGTGAATTTTGCGACCATGATTAATAAAGTTTACGTCAAATTAATACATCAAGCTAAATGGTGATTTTTAACTTCTTACATTATACTTATTAAATTTAAAAACAAAATAGTAAATAGATATTTCTGCCAGTGTGGCCACTTCTTCCATTTTACTATTTACCGTCATGGAAAAGACAGTTGGTTATTCAACTTCTCTTTAGTCTCATAACAGCCTCTGACTGAGATGAAGTCGCCAAACTATATGCATGTTGTGACGCGACGCTTATTTAAAAATAACGCTCCCAGCACACAGAAAATGTACACACCTCTCTAAGAAATGAGAGAAGGAAAAAAAGAAGAAGAGTCTTCTGGCAGAAGGGACCTTATAAATAACGGTCCTGAAAGTCACATTGAAATCGTGGCCAAAACAAATTTATCATAAGACTTAGCCCTTCGCTCATTCCTGGATTCGCTGGAGACCACTTTGACGTGGGGCATGTTTATCGAGATGAAGCGAATGGGTCTTGTGTCAATCAGCTCAAAGGATTCGCTGTGTATATATTTCGAGAAACATGCGTTCCTGTATCGAGTAAAGCCCTGCTTGTTTGGATTCGTTGGCTGTTTTTTACGAAGAGTATCTTTATTTGGGGCGACGTCTGCGACCTTAAAAGCAAACAGAAATAATACGTATTGCAGTGAATACAATAACTTGTTAAGGATACAAGCGATAAAAGTCAGTTTAAAGTTTTGTATTTGAATTAAGGTTAAAATATCATATGAATATAAGCAATTTAAGAAGACATATAATACTTTCCCAAATTTGAAATCTTTACAACAGCCTCAAATTCTGCTTCAAATGGAATAAATTTTTTTAACGTTTTGTATTTGAATTAAGATTAAAATATCATATGAATAGAAGCAATTTGAGGAGACACATAGTAATTTCCCAAACATGAAATCTTCTTTACAACAGCCTTAAATTCTGCTTCAATTGAAATAAATTTTTTTAAAGTTTTGTATTTGAATTAAGGTTAAAATTTCATATGAATAGAAGCAATTTATGGAGACATATAGTACTTTCCCAAACTTTAAATCTTCTTTACAACTTCCTTAACTTCTGCTTCAATTGGAATAAATTTTTACAAAGTATTTTACAATACACTAACATTAATTTTTTTTTAGTTTTATCATTTAAAGTATTATATTGTTTTACAAAACGTAATAAATGTACATTAAATTTTAAAAAAATATATATAAATTCAACTACACACAAGATGACTTTTGAATATTTATATTAGAAACTAAATTTTTATACCAGTTTGAAGATAAATATTTTTTTCCGTTCTGTAAATGAAATTATCTCACAATTTAAAATTAAAAAAAATTAAAATTTAAGTTAAAAATTTTTAAAAAATATATCCTATATCATGCTATAAAATTAAATATTTTGTTTGTATTTATATAATTAAGGTTCATGGAATAAAAACGATAATTATTTCCTATTTAATATAAAAAAATAATTACAAATATAATATATATACAAATTAATACAATATATATATTTATAATACAATATAATATATATACAAAAAACATAATATATATATTTATATATATATATATATATATATATTATAAAATATATATATATAAAATATATATTATATATATAATATCATTTTCGCAATGACAAATAAAAAATTTTAAATATAATTGATTTTTTTAATCAACTTTCCGTTCTGTGGTTCATCGACTGATGTAAGAAATAGTTTTTATTTGTCTAAATTTTTAAAATTATGTGTTAAGAATTCGGCTTCGTTTTTTGTATATAGATATTTGTAAAAAACAATTCAGTTGTTATAAAGTACTATACGTGACTCATCAAGTATAATATCAGAAAAATGTTTAAATTTTATTATTATAATGCCCAGCGTCATGTTATCTGTGTGTAGAGATACTAGGAAGTCAAAATACAGTTTTTCATATTAAACGTTTATTTTTCATCGAGCATATAAAAGCAAGCATTTTTATGTACGTCGTATCTTACGACTGTTAAAAAACAACATTTTTAGTAGCACCAAAGAATCAGAGTAACAGAAAAAACCAAGGAGCTAACCAGGAAGCTCCATTTATACCACGGCTCATAGTTAAAATACATTTGCATACGAAGAAATGCGGTTACGACCAAAATGAAAATTGTATCGATATTTTTATCGATAAACCTTTCCAATAAAACGTACTAGTACGTGACTTGCGCTCAAGTATCAATCGTCAGAAAACGTACTGTACTAGCATGCACTGTGTTAATTCAGATATATTATAAAGTAAGATCAACGCATATACTGTTCATGAAAATATGTAAAAATGGATTTCCGCTTCTGGGTACCAAAAATGGCTAAGTTTAAGAATTAAAAAATTTAGAAGTAAGCTTTTGGAATTTCATATATGTTTAAGAAAATTTTCTTAGCTCTAAGATGACACGTATGTCAGGATCATATAATTGCTCGATTGATATCCACAGAAACAACTGTGTGATAAACATTTGGAATATCATTTAATAATAATTCTGAAAAACTTCAGTGTACTTGAATATCTATGTATACAAAATATGTAAATGTTCTGTGATTATATAGTTATAGAAAATCAGTGATATTTTCTGCACGAATAAAATAAGATTTTCAAATACCTTATTTAACACAGAATAACCGTAGCAAAGAACGAGAATACAGCTAGTGTTATAAAAAATATCTGTTAGTGATTATTTTCTTTCTCGTAATCTGCATTAGGAAATAGTGTAAATTCTTTTATTGTATATTATTTTTTTTCAGAATTTACATTTATTTTATAAAATTATAGAATAAGCAATTATATATTTTCTCTTTTTGCAACCATGTTTTTTTGCATATTTTAAAATATTTATTATATTATAATCACTCTAATTAAATGGGATATTCAACTTAATTTTTTTATAGACCAACGCTCATTTTCTGCTATCACTGAATAAAAAAAAATAAAACTTCCTTTTACTATACAAAATTTGTGTAAAGTTTCAGATTGTTTGTTAATAGACATTACTATTATTGTGTCGCACCAATAACAAATATTTGCATCTAAAAACTGTTTTTTATGCATGTGCATTTTAATATAATTGTCTCATTTTTATTATATTATCAATCACTTTAATTAAATAGTATATCCAACTCAGTTTTTCCATACACCAGCACTAATTTTCTGCTATCACTGAAGAAAAAAATAAAACTGCACTTTTCTTTTACTATGCAAAATTAGTGTAAAGTTTCAGATTGTTAATAGACATTACTATTATTGTGTCGCACCAATAACAAATATTTGCATCTAAAAACTGTTTTTTATGCATGTGCATTTTAATATAATTGTCTCATTTTTATTATATTATCAATCACTTTTATTAAAAAGTATATTCAACTTAGCTTTTTCATAGACCAGCACTAATTTTCTGCTATCACTGAAGAAAAAAATAAAACTGCACTTTTTTTTTACTATGCAAAATTTGTGTAAAGTTTCAGATTGTTAATAGACATTACTATTATTGTGTCGCACCAATAACAAATATCTGCACCTAAAAAGTGTTTTTTATGCATGTGAATTTTAATATAATTGTCTCATTTTTATTATATTATCAATCACTCTAATTAAATAGTATATTCAACTTAGTTTTTTCATAGACCAGCACTAATTTTCTGCTATCACTGAAGAAAAAAAAATGAAACTGCACTTTTCTTTTACTACGCAAGATTAGTGTAAAGTTTCAGATTGTTAATAGACATTACTATTATTGTGTCGCACCAATAACAAATATTTGCACCCAAATTGTGTTTTTATGCATGTGCATTTTAATACAATTGTCTCATTTTTATTATATTATCAATCACTTTAATTAAATAGTATATCCAACTCAGTTTTTCCATACACCAGCACTAATTTTCTTCTACCACTGAAGAAAAAAATAAAACTGCATTTTTTTTTACTATGCAAAATTTGTGTAAAGTTTCAGATTGTTAATAGACATTACTATTATTGTGTCGCACCAATAACAAATATTTGCACCTAAAAAGTGTTTTTTTATGCATGTGCATTTTAATATAATTGCCTCATTTTTATTATATTATCAATCACTCTTATTAAATAGTATATTCAACTTAGTTTATTCATAGACCAGCACTAATTTTCTGCTATCACTGAAGAAAAAAAAATGAAACTGCACTTTTCTTTTACTACGCAAGATTAGTGTAAAGTTTCAGATTGTTAATAGACATTACTATTATTGTGTCGCACCAATAACAAATATCTGCACCTAAAAAGTGTTTTTTATGCATGTGAATTTTAATATAATTGTCTCATTTTTATTATATTATCAATCACTGTAATTAAATAGTATATTCAACTTAGTTTTTTCATAGACCAGCACTAATTTTCTGCTATCACTGAAGAAAAAAATAAAACTGCACTTTTCTTTTACTATGCGAAATTAGTGTAAAGTTTCAGATTGTTAATAGACATTAATATTATTGTGTTGCACCAATAACAAATATCTGCACCTAAAAAGTGTTTTTTTATTTGTATGTCTATGTATATAAAATAAACAGTTCTTTACGTATAATATACGTATAATAAAGTTTTAAAATAAGAGGCAATGTGTATAAAACTTTTTAAAATTTTCTTCGAAAAGCTTAAATTTACTTTTCATAGAATTTTTGAAGGCAATACTTGTTATAATATCTAAATACAAGAAGCATTAGTTAAAACGTATGTCATAACACCCCATACTATATATCGAAGTTAAATTTAAAAATTAACAGTAAATGCAATTGAATTTCACGTGGCACGCTACTACGTTTTATAAAGATATTAATTTATAATGATGTATGTATAGTTTCCCTGCTATGGTAAATGGTAAGTTGCGAAAACAGATTTACAGAAACATTTAAATGTCTGGATTTCAAACTTATATTTTACTTAAAAGTAACAAAATATATTAAAAATATGCATTTTAATATAATTTTCTATGCATTTTTATTATTGTGCATGTTGTTGGTAATGCTAATTCTTCAACTGTAATTTCATAGTGGATTACTCTATAAAATTATTTCCCCCTTGCCTGTGACACAAAAGCGCTAATTTTGGATTTATTCTACCTAAATAACACTAATATTTTTTTATGATAATAATTTGTGAATTTTGGATTTATTCAACCTGAATAACAACGCAATAACTTTTTTTATGATAATAATTAATGAATTTTGGGTTTATTTAACCTGAAAGACAACGCAATAGCATTTTTTATGATAATAATTAGCTGATTTTGGATTTATTCAACCTAAACAACAACGCAATAACTTTTTTATGATAATAATTAGTTAATTTTGGATTTATTCTACCTAAATAACAACACAATAACTATTTATGATAATAATTAGCAAATTTTGGATTTATTCAACCTAAATAACAACGCAATAGTTTTTTATGATAATAATTAGCTACTTTTGGATTTATTCAACTTAAATAACAACGCAATAACTTTTTACATGATAATAATTTATGAATTTTGGATTTATTCAACCTAAATAACAACGCAATAACTTTTTTATGATAATAGTTAGTGAATTTTGGATTTATTCAACCTAAATAACAACACAATAACTTTTTTTATGATGATAATTAGCTAATTTTGGATTTATTCTACCTAAATAACAACACAATAACTATTTATGATAATAATTAGCGAATTTTGGATTTATTCAACTTAAATAACAACGCAATAACTTTTTTATGATAATAATTTATGAATTTTGAATTTATTCAACCTAAATAACAACGCAATAACATTTTTATGATAATAATTAGCTAATTTTGGATTTATTCAATCTAAATAAGAACGCAATAACTTTTTTATGATAATTATTATCATATTAAACATTAAACAGAAAATATAAATCTTAATTTCACATATTTACCTTTAATTCCGCCTTTCCTTCATCAATATATAAATATGTTATTGATATGTTAATTTTTTCATCAATATGATAATTGTTTGATTTCAGAATATATCAATAAACTCGGAAAGATTTAAGATTATCATATCAGAGCATCATTTATTCTAAACTTTAAATAATTATTTTTAAAGTAAATATTTATAAACCTGTTTGACTAAGTTTGACTAAGAAGTTTGATTTGAGATTGCGTTCTGCTGGTGATGAATTCTGACGAATGCAATTGCCAGTAATATAGAAGGCCACTAATTGCCTTTTTGCTTCTTTTATATGCATCTGTTAAAAGCAGGATAAACAGTGTATTTAGCATTCTTCATGAAATTGGATAATTTGAAATGTTTTACTTCTCCTTCGAAATCCAAATTAACCAATATTAGCTCTGTTTTATCTACAAAAGATAACGTTTAGACTATTCATGATGTTCTCATTTTGAGTTGTTAAAAATGTTCTCTATTTCCTATCTTCTTAAAAATTAAGAACAATCAGAAAGTACTTCCCCTATCTTAACTTCTTCACTACCATTTCCAGGAGGTGAAGAGTGACAGTAGATACCATTCAGTAATGGATAGTTTCTTTTAAATAAACAGTAGTTTATTATCGGTAAAGGAGATAAGACCAAGCAGATAACATTGAAGGACAAGTTAGAATAGCCTGAAATGTTTGTGAAAAATGTAAAACTTCGCAGTTTTTTCAAGTAACCTTTTGTTTATCAAATGTTTTTCTTCGCCTCTGGCAACGGTTTATTTTCTTCCGTGAATATGTTAATCGTATAATTTCAGAGTATATCAATAAACTCAGAATGATTCAAGATTATCCTATCAGAGCAAGATTCGATCCAAATTTTTAATAAAGATTTTTAAAGTAAATATTTATATAAACAAACTGTTTTAAACAGACTCTAAAGGTTTCTTCAAAGTAATCGAGCTATTTGATTTTCTGTCTTATACTAAAATTATAAATCTTAATTTCACTTATTTACCTTTAATTCCGTCCTTCCTTCATCGATATATAAATATGTTATTAATATGTTAATTTTTCCATCTATATAATTGTTTGATTTCAGAATATATCAGTCAAATCGGAAAGATTTAAGATTATCTTATCAGAGCAACATTCATTCTAAACTTTAAATAATTATTTTTAAAGTAAATATTTATATACCTGTTTTAAACAAATTCGAAAGATTTCTTCAAGGTTATCAAACTATGTGATTTCCTGTCTCAAGTTAAGAAAAATATAAATCTTAATATAATACCACATTTACCTTTATTTCCGTCCTTCCTTCATCAATATATAAATATGTTATTATTACGTTAATTTTTCCATCAATATGATAATAGTTTGATTTCAGAATATATCAATAAACTCTGAAAGTTTTAAGATTACCGTATCAGAGCAACATTCATTCTGAACTTCAAATAATTATTTTTAAAGTAAATATTTATATACCTGTTTTAAACAAATTCGAAAGATTTCTTCAAGGTTATCAAACTATGTAATTTCCTGTCTCCAGTTAAGAAAAATATAAGTCTTAATATAACACCACATTTACCTTTATTTCCGTCCTTCCTTCATCAATATATAAATATGTTATTATTACGTTAATTTTTCCATCAATATGATAATAGTTTGATTTCAGAATATATCAATAAACTCGGAAAGTTTTAAGATTACCGTATCAGAGCAACATTCATTCTGAACTTTAAATAATTATTTTTAAGGTAAATATTTATATACCTGTTTTAAACAAACTCTAAAGGTTTCTTCAAGGTTATCAAACTATGTGATTTGCTGTCTTATTTTAAGAAATATATATATCTTAATTTCACTTCATATTTACCTTTATTTCCGTCCTTCCTTCATCCATATATAAATATGTTCTTAATATGTTAATTATTCCATCAATATGATAATTGTTTGATTTCAGAATATATCAATAAACTCGGAAAGTTTTAAGATTATCTTATCAGAGCAACATTCATTCTAAACTTTAAGTAATTATTTATACTTTAAGTAAATATTTATATACCTGTTTTAAACAAACTCTAAAGTTTTCTTAAAGTAATCAAGCTATTTGATTTTCTGTGTTATAATAGTACGCTGAAAATATAAATCGTAATTTCACATCATATTTACCTTTAATTCCATCCTTCTTTCGAAAGTATGTTAATATGTTATCAATACGATATTCCTTCCGTCAATATGCGAATCGATTTAAGAATATATCAGTAAACTTGGAAAGATTTAAGTTTACTTTGCCAAAGTAACATTCATTGGAAACTTTATTGATTTTCAATCAGTGGGCTTCTTTCTGTCTTATAGTATATTAAAAGTATAAAAGTTAATTTCACATCTTATTTATCTTTAATTCGATGTTAAAAATTCTCTAGGGGTAAATTTTTAATCATAATAGTAAATACATACCCATATAAAATGGATTAATATTCTTAAACTCAAAGTATTTCTTTTAATTTCCCTGAAATAAAATTTGTTATTTATTTTTAAGTGATGCAAGGTATGCAATTTAAATTTTAAATGCGTAAGAATTCATGGAAGTTGGCTTCTTTACCTACAAGAGCGTCTAATAGGAAAGGCGCATTTACAGGTTTATATGTAAAAACACACTTTAAAATTATTTACAATAAAAAGATGCGTACGAAACAGCAAAAAAAGAATGAAGATAGTTCTAATGCCGTAAAGGCAAATCAGCTGTCCTCAAAGCAGGGAAAATACGACATTTAGGCAAAACCCACAAGTAAGGTTACAGACTTTTGGGGTTGGAGAGCTAAAGGATATCAAGAAATCCCTACACAGGTTTTCCAAAGATTTAAATAACAAGAACCTGTTTATGGTAAATAATGGCAAATCAGTTAAGACTAGAATACGCAAAAAATACGGCATTTCAGCAAAATCCACAAGTGGTTACAGACTTTTTGGGTTGAAGCGCTAAAGGATATCAGGAAATCCCTACACTGATCTTCCAAAGATTTCAGTAACAAGAACTTGTTTATGGTAAATAATGGCAAATCAGTTAAGACTAGAATACGCAAAAAATACGGCATTTCAGCAAAACCCACAAGTGGTTACAGACTTTTAGGGTTGGAGCGCTAAGGAAATCCCTACACAGGTCTTCCAAAGATTTCAATAACAGGTACCTGTTTATGGCAAATAAAGGCAAATCAGTTAAGTCTAAAGTGGTTACAGACTTTTAGGGTTGGAGCGCTAAGGAAATCCCTACACAGGTCTTCCAAAGATTTCAATATCAAGAACCTGTTTATGGCAAATAAAGGCAAATAAAAAAAATAAATAAATAAAATAAATAAATAAAAAAAAACGCCATTTTGACAAACCCACAAGTAGTTAAAGACTTAGGGTAAGTGCACCAAAAGATATCATCAAATCTCTACACAAATCTTCCAAACTTTCCAAGAACCAGAACCTATTTATGACAAATAAAAGGAAACCAGTTAAGCCTCGAAAACAGAGAAAAACGACATTTCGGCAGAACTCTTAAGTGATTACAGACTTTTAGGGATAGAGCGTTAAAGGATATCATGAAATAACTACGCAGGTCTTCCAAACAATTCAAGAACCAAAACCTGTTTATGGCAAATCAAACTTTATGTTGATCTATAGATCTGTAGATAATATCTGTACATCTATAGTTTCAGTTTTAACATTTCAAACATCCTATGGAGGGTATGTTGAAATTTTGATTTTTAAATATATTAAGATGAGTTTCTGTATTTAACATTTTAAATACCTGCTTGTTTTTTTGTCCAAAAAAGAGAAATTTGTATCAAGAGTTGTCTGTGTAATAAATAAATCTGTAACTCATATTTGCTTAAAGACTTAAATTCTTTATAAAGCATAAATCGTCCTCCTTTTCTTGTAGAAATAATAATAATTTAATTTTTTTTATTATTAGATGCAAGAGACGTGCCTTTAGTGGTCAGTCTTTTTTATGAAGAAGATGAAACTCTGCAACCCATATCTGAAACTCAAGTCAATCTAGCTAAAGCTCATCCTGTAAGTTAAAACAATTTTTTATTTTCGAGTAATAATTTTTCAATTGGTATTGTATTATATTCATTCATTTATCTCTAGTGATTGTGTAGCAAGATTTTTATTATGTAGCAACAGCCTCTTGTTGCGCTTCTTTATGCGCAAGTGATTCTCCGCATTTTTCCATCGCTCGATTCGCATACGGGTGTATAGGACAAGCATGTCTTGATTTGTTTCACGTGTAACGGAAAGTAAACTATATTTAAAAGTCTTTGAAAACGCAACCCAAAGGTAAGATAAATGTAGATAGCTGAAACACTTCAAACCCTCACCTGTGATGCCCGAACAGAGTTCGGTCAAGACAGTATTTCAATTCCGTAAAGCCCGAAATCGGTTCATTCAACGCATAATATTTAATATGCCATTTTCTTAATAGATATAGATACTTTCTCTCGAAAAGTTCGCCAGTTTCGCGTCGTTTGTCGCTATTTCTCGGATCTGTAAATGATTTGTGAAATTCAAAGGAATCAGAGGGACATGGAATTCATGACAGTTGATAGAGATAATAATATTGTTGTATTAGTTTATTATATTCATTCACAAAATTATGCCATTTGGTTTATTATGGGCTTACTATGCTGGGATTTAAGCTGAAATTATTGTAAACCATTAACATTTCCCATGCATGTAAAAATATAAAAAAATATAGTAATTATTTCGATTATTTTGTTAAATAATAATATTTCTAACATTTTGATAATAACAAACAAAAATTAAAGAGAAAAATTATTCAGAAAATTATGTTATTTGATTTATTGTGTTGTAATTGAAGCAAAAATGACTGTAATCCACTTCCCATTTATGTGAAAATATTGAAAATATTAGTTATTTAATTTTTTTTCCCAAAAATAACCTATTTGTAACATTTTTATGATAATAACAAATAATATTAAAGAGAAAAAAAATTCCATTTTTGGCACATTTTTCTCAAATATATTTCACAGGTAAGGGGTTAAACATAATAGCTCAGTATAGTATGAAACATTGCAAAGCATAAAGTGCCTATCCTCCCATCCGTTACAAAATACTAAAAATTGCGTTTCTAATCAAATGTTCCGTCCGAAAGATAGAGTTTTCAGTATTTTTCATTAACACTTCCACTGCCACCATAGGAATGAAAATGTTATCTTGCTGTGCCGAAAAAAGCTAATTTAATTGTATTGAAAGGGTTTGTGTGTTGCTTCATATGTATGGTACAACTGAAAAATTATTTATATATCGCAAAATATCAATATAACTAGCATATAGCCCGTCATATGACGGGATCAGTAAAATTTTTATTTAGAATTGTAAGCCCATTAAATCAGTAACTAATTTTCTTCATTTTTTTTTCTGAAAATATAAATTTACAAAATAACTTATCATTATTTAATTAATTATAAAGTCAAATAGAAAAGAAAATTATTTAGGTAATATCTAAGTTTAGTGATAAAACGTATGAAAATAATGCAGAAAATATTTAAATAATTTAAAATAAGAAATGATTAAATGAGATGGTTAAAGGAATGAAGTCATAATGCTAGAAAAAAATTGTTATTTTTAGCTCGAAAAGGTTACGGGGTGGATTTCGAACGTTTTAAAGAGAACAGTATTTTCCGCTGTGATACGAAGCTTATCTTAGGCTATTATTACATTACGAGAAGAAAGTTTAAGGACACACAACATAAAATGTTTATGTGGTCAGGGACATCCGTAAAGCAATACGTGTATTTAATAAAATAAAAATTATAAAAAGTTGAAAAAATAATAAAAATTTATTTAAAAAATAATAAAACAACTTTCGGAATAAGAATTTAAAAGAAAAATCAGAAAATATTAAATTTTATAGACAGTAAAAAAAAATTGGTTGCGTCGGGGATAGAACCGTCAACCCGAGACGTACGACGATCAAGTGGGCGGACATTTTAACAAACATACAACGCCTGCACATAACAAGCGAATTAATTAGAGTATATGTAGGTTTAAGTAGAAACAGTCCAGAAATTTAAATATTACTCTCCGCCTTTGCCATCCTATCAAGAATGAATTTCGCATAGAATAAGAGGAATGATAAGGTTTAAAATAATAGCATTAAACGCTCGAAAAGGGGGGATGGGGTGGATTTCGAACTCGATTTCAATTTTGCTAACCCTAACTCATGAAAAATCCAATATGGATGCTGTATCCATTCCAGGTACAACCGCTTCAGAAATTCACGGGAAGACAACTTAGGCTATTATTATATAGGGGATATTTTGTATCGGGACTTCGATTTTCAAATTTTCAGTTCGGTGATGTATCACGATGTGGAACGAACGCCGATATAGCTAAATCGGTTTAAGCTTTTTCGCTAACCGTCTTTCTACTATCATGATTTTCAATATAGCTAAACCGATATAAGCTTCCCCGCTGATCTCCGATGTGAAATCGTCTCTCCGATATACAGGTCTTTCGAAATGGGTAAATTGATTTAAGCTTCTAATAACCTGATTATAAAAGTAGAATATAAAAATGAAATGGATAATATATATAATACATATAATATTTATATATATATATATATATATATATATATTATATTGATATATATATAGTATACTATATATGTATATATATATGTATATATATATATATATATATATTTATATACAAGCATACATACATTTATATATATACATATATATATATATATTATACATACATACAAGCATACATACATACATATATACATACATACATATATACATATATATATATATATATATATATATATACATACAAGCATACATATATATATATATATATATATATATATATATACATATATATATATATATATATATATATATATATATATATATATATATATATATACATACATATATATATATAATTTACACTGTAAGAACAAATCTATAGTACCTATATGTTTTCATAAATTACACTTAAATTCTTTACTTTCTAGTAAGCTGGTTATAAAACTAGAATATAAAAATGAAATGCATTTATGTGTGTGTGTGTATTCCCTTCGACATTCTTGGAAACAGCAAGTAGCTAGATGTTTTAGTATAAGACAATATGGGCTTATGTGCTCTGTCCAAGTGTTCATAACTGCTTTAATGACGGTGTCTCGTCCTTTCTCTATTTCAGGAGTACAACAGTGCGACGGTCAAGCTAGACCTATCTCCCCGGTTCCAAGAGCGGCTGTCCAGCGGTAAGTTCGAGCTGCGGATATCTTCCAAGGACGGACTTCGCTACCAGAGCGGCCGCATCACTCCCAAGGTCACGTGCAACGGTAGGCACCTCTGATATACATATATATCCGGGTTTGGCCTGTCCCTCATTATAACAAGTCCCTAATTGATGGTCGAAGATGCGAGGCTTCGATAATCGAACCAAATAATTAGTCAGGGCTCCTTTCTTTTTGAGGTTTCTTTTTCGTTCGCGTTAAATATTCATGAAGGGAGTCAGACTGACTCCATAGCAGACGCCAGAGGTGTTGCCCATCATGGTGCCAGGAATTTATAGGAATTTCTCTACGGTCTTGATTCGCAATCTATTCCTATAGAAATTGCCGCCATCAGTGGCTTATTGTGGACCTTGAAAAGTATTCAAGCTATTCATTAAATAGCTTTTTCTTATAAACCTGCTGAAAATATCCAGTATAAGCACAGAATTTCTTATCCAAG
The DNA here is from genome assembly GCA_032207245.1 of Pardosa pseudoannulata. Classification (NCBI taxonomy): domain Eukaryota; kingdom Metazoa; phylum Arthropoda; class Arachnida; order Araneae; family Lycosidae; genus Pardosa; species Pardosa pseudoannulata. Next base: position 98,880,561 of record CM063509.1, read on the forward strand.
ACCGACAGCTATTGAATTAATAGTTCTTCTGTTTCTCGTGAATTATCAATTTTAGTAACAACAATAGTCGGTTTTAAGAAAAAAGTATTAACTAGCTTGAAACTAGTTGCCAATTCTTTTCTTCTTGTGATTAATAATTATATGTTCCTTTCAATACCATATTAAATAAGAGAACACAATTTCTTATCCAAGATGAATTAATAGTTCTATTTACATGAATTATAAATTGTAACAACAATAATTAGTATTAAGGAAAAGGTATTAACTAGTTTCAAGCTAATTGTAAACCTTTTTCTTCTTGTGATCAATAAATGTATGTTGCTTTCAATAGCCTATTAAATAAGAGAACACCATTTCTTATTCAAGATCGACAACTACTAAATTAATAGTTCTTTTTACATGAATTATCAATAGTAACAACAATAATTTGTATTAAGGAAAAACTATTAACTAGTTTGAAGCTAGTTGTCAACCTTTTTCTTCTTGTGATCAATAAATATCTGATTCTTTTCAGTATCCTATTAAAAAAAAAGAACACAATATTTTATTCAAGATAGACAACTACTTAAGTAATAGTTCTTCTGTTTCTCGGGAATTATCGATTTTAGTCACAACAATAGTCGGTTTTAAGGAAAAAGTATTAACTAGCTTGAAACTAGTTGCCAATTCTTCTCTTCTTGTGATTAATAAATATATGTTAATTTCAATATCCTATTAAAGAAGAAAACACAATTTCTTATCCAAGATCTGCAAGTACTGAATTAATAGTTCTCTTTACATGAATTATAAATTGTAACAACAGTTATTAGTATTAAGGAAAATGTATTAACTAGTTTGAAGCTAGTTGTAAGCCTTTTTCTTCAAATTTTAATTCGTCTTTAAAATTTACTTAATAATAAGTCTTTCCTGCTGCCAACTCATACCTAACATCCTGTGATTGTTAGTTTTCAAAAGCTTGTAAAACCTATTGAACTTAAAGATATTAAATAACCTTTCTATCACTTCAGAAAAATAGATCGCAATTATCTATTAATATTATATACTGCTACATCTTTTTCATTTGATTTTATAGTGTTTGGTTAAGATCAGTGGCACATGAAGCTAAAAATGGTAGCTGAAATGCCAAATTTATCGCAGTCTTCAAATTTTACTTAATCTATATATATAAAAATGAATTTGTGTCTGTCTGTCTGTACTCGATAGACTCAAAAACCATGCATCCAATCGCCGTGAAAATTTGGGAAATTATTAGGTATATCCCTGGGAAGGTTTTTGTAAATTTTTAAAGTTCGAAATCCATTCTTTCCCCCTTTTTCGAGCGTTTCATGTCATTATTCCAAGCATTATTTTCCCCGGTTAAACGCAAACGATTATCTTTTTAATTTATCGCATCATAACTAAGTGAAAGAAGCAATAATTTCTAGCAATGTGACGTCATTCCGTTAATCCCATGTAATTATTTAAAGCGCGGTTTTCCTCGGTTAAAAGCAGGAGATTAAATTTTTTAATTTATCACATAATAAATAGGTGTAAACGATATTTTTCATCATTATGACGTTATTCCTTTAAATATCTCATTTATTCATTTCTTATTTTAAATTATTTAAACATCGTCTGCGTAGTATCCATTCGATTTGACCTGGAAATTTAGATATAAAGTGATTAACTTTCATTTCTATGTGACGCAAATTATAGAATTTTTATATAAGAACTAATTTTAAATTTAATTCTTGGTTAATTTTTACAATGAAATGTTTATCAACAATATTCTAATAACAAAAAGTACAAATTTTAGTGACTCTCATAGGCAAATAAAAATCTATCATTTTATATAGTTATCTTTATATTCATATAGATGTCGATATGAATGTGTGTTTCTGTTTCATACAAAACCATGTGGTCTGTCATAAATTTCCTTAATTTTGAACAACATTTATTAATACCAACAAAATTACAACGGTTTCTGTCAAAACTTCTGCTTCCTATTCTACCACGTCATATGGCAAGATCCATTAACGTTGCTAATCAACGTACAGTAGTCATACAGTAATGTAATTCAGGGTTAAACTTATATTCTACCATAAAAAAGTTTGAGCAAATTTAATAAGACACAAATTCTATTAAAAAACTGATTAATGTTATAATACGCTTATGATAGAAATATATAAATATGTCAATGACTCGGAACTGCACTGTGACGAATTTAGAGAGTTATTCACGAAAAATAAATCTTTGTTTAAAAGTAATATGTTAAGTTCACCGTAGCAAAGCACGGGCAAACTTGCTAGTATATTATATAATGACACATGGTAAATGACAGCTATTTCGGCATTTAATAACATCTGTCGGTAATGGAAATTTCTTTTATTTATATATAATCTTGGTGTGATTAATGACTAATCTATGTTACTTTTTTTTCAGTGTTCGAAGCCGTCATTACTCCTTCAGAAGTAACAGATCCTTCAAAAGATCCGGTTACCGGATTTATTTTGTTAGACATTGGACCCGAAGGTTATATAAACTATAAGGTAAGAAAACTAAAATAGTAAAGAATCTTCTAGATCAGCATTTTCCAATCTGTAGTATATGTACCATTAGTGATACACGAATAGATAGTGGGTAATTTTTTTTAAATACTTAGTTATTAGCAACAACTAAATTATGTGTTCTGCTAAATTATTTTATTTACTAGCATATAACTCGTCATATGAAGGGATCAATAAAATTTTTAATCTTCCAGAATTGTAAAGTACCTCATGAGGCAGGTAAAAAAATGGTTTGTATTTTCGCTAAGAATTATCTGGTACACGCTTAATAATTTGTTTATCTTTACTGACCGCATGTTAGTTGCCAACTTTAATTTATCTTGTCATATTAACAGAGTGGACAGCAGAGGTCTTAATATTGACAGGGATTATTTGACAGTATATACAAGAATGATGTCCAAAATTTAACGAATCGATTGCACACCGTGTGGTTATGTATAAAAAACAAACACACAAACGGACAAACTTATTAATTTTCGAAGCTATATAACTTAAACGCTACATATTTATTAGTCTGTGAAATAGACTGCTAAATTTTTATGAAAAGAATTTGTTGTTAATGCTGGTGATAAAGTTTTCATTGCAACAAAAAATATTCGATGATTCAATTTAAAATTATCACATATGTATTTAATCTGTTATTTAACCCAAATATCAAACAAAATTATTTACGTAATATCTAAGTTCAGTGATAAAACTTAAACGCTAGATATTTATTAGTCTGTGAAATAGACTGCTAAATTTTTATGAAAAGAATTTGTTGTTAATGCTGGTGATAAAGTTTTCATTGCAACAAAAAATAATCGATGATTAAATTTAAAATTATCACATATGTACCTAATCTGTTATTTAAGCCAAATATAAAAGAAAATTATTTACGTAATATCTAAATTCAGTGATAAAACGTATGAAAATAATGCAGACGATATTTAAATAATTTAGAATAAGAAATGATTAAATGAGATGGTTAAAGGAATGACGTCATAATGCTAGAAAAAAAATGTTATTTTCATCGATGACCGATTGGTTAGGATGCTAGCCTTCGGTACTTACATTCGTGGGTTCGAATCCCACTGTGGCATAGACGTTCGTAGCCGTTCGGAATCGGCTTTAAACTGTAGCTCCCGGTCTAATTAGCCCTCGTGTTGCAAAAAAGTAGACCGTAGCACTCCAAACCAAACCATATTTTCATCTACTTACAATGTGATAAATTGATAAATATAACCGTCTGCCCTTAACCAGGAAAATAGATCTTGAAATAATGGCATTAAACGCTCGAATAGAGGGGAAAGGGTGGATTTCGAACGCTTAAAAGACGACAGTATTTTTCGCTATGATATGAAGCATATTTATACCAATTTATTGTAGAATCGGATCAATAGTTTTGAACGTAAACTTTACTCGCTTTGAATTTTACTAACCCCATGAATGCTTCTATCTATTCCAGATTCAACTGCTTCATAAATTAGAGGAGAGACTGACAGATAACTTAGGCTATTATTATAGAGGGGATAATAAGTTTATGGATATTAAAATATCTTTTTGGTTCTTTTGCTTAGTTATATTTCGCGATTTAATAAAGTAGAAATATCGAATTCTCAAGCAAATTTGGACCAGATGAGCATCCACTGTAGACTTAATATATTTTAAAAAGCTAATTATCTGTCTTTATCTATAAAAAGAGAAATTAAAATGGCAAAAGAATATTTAGTAGTTACCAGCCAAAAAGCAAACTTTGCAAGACCATCAAAACCGACAACAGAATAATACATCGTATCTTTCATTTACCTTTGTACTTTCAAGGAGATTGTTTCCAAAAGTTTATCTTAATTAGATCTAACAGACTGCTTTCACTTTTACGGTGTATTTAATAAATCCGTGAAACCATTTCGTGTTTCCTGAACGTGCTTGTTACTTGATTGGAGTGACGAACACATTTGTAATTCTGTTAATCGTACATCTGCTTCTCGTAGTTGCAAGAATTGTTTGTTATATAAAATGTTATATTTTTCCAGGCTTTAAATTACATTTTTCAGATTAATTGAATTATTGTTACGCGATTTGAGTTGTAGAAATTGCGCTTTTGGCTATTGGGTAAACGTAACAATGGATCGGCGGTCCGTACCATCTTGACAATAAATTATGTGTATATATATATATATATATATATATATATATATATATATATATATATATATATATATATATATATATATATATATAGTCAGGTATAAAAATGTGGGGTTAGGAAAATTAAGCGAGTTGTGGACAATTTAAAAGAGAACTATTTCATAATAACAAAATAAATGTAAAAAACATACGCTCGTGTAAGCTTTTAGGATCCTCCGGTCAAGCGGAAAGATATTTGAAGAATTCGATGAGTATGCAAACCGATAGTTGTCAGTTGGCACGTAAGCGTAGAGCTGTCAACACACTCCATGTGTGGCTCGCCACGAATAAATGGAAATGGCGCAAGCGACGCCTAAAACGGAAACTCTATAGTAAATAAAGAAGTGTTTAAACAAGAACGACTAATTATATCATTCGCCCTACATTGGATCTCGACATATATATATATATATATATATATATATATATATGTGTGTGTGTGTGTGTGTGTGTGTGTGTGTGTGTGTGTGTAATATACATTGTTAATCCTCAACCGGCCTTTTTTTCTTAACATTTGGTCTTGGACATATATCTCTAATTACCAAAATGTTTCAAATAAAATAAACACTCCTTTTATAGTATTTATAATTTAGAAAATTCCTTTTTTTGGGGGGGGGCGGGGGTGATGAAATTTAAATTTTTATTAAGTTTTCGCTTTCTTATCGTCAATTGGGTATGGTCAAGTTTTTTTTACACCAGAGGTTTCCAATATTAACCTAATTTTCTTAATTACTTTCTTTAAAAAGGATGGATAACGGCCTACACATTATTGTAAAAAAAAAAAACTACAGCTAGTTACATATTCTATGAAATAGATTCAATATAATGTACATATTATTATGCAATTTGTGTTCTCCACATTGTGTATCACAACGAATACAGCGTAAAAATCAGTCACTACAATTTTATAATGATTTTATTAAGTAATTTTATTTTTAATAAAATAATAATAATAATAGCCCAAGCGTAGCTAGTTACCAATGCTGTCTGGAATTAATTTTTTCGAAAACAAATTTTTAATACAAAACTAAAATATTTATATATAATAGAGTACTAAAATATCTGTTTGATTATTAAACACTTTAAACAAAATTTCCATACAAATTACGACTTACTGGATTGATATATATGAAACTGCTTATATTTTAAAAATCTATTCTTCCCATTAGGTTAAAAAAATAATGTGATGGTAATTCAGAGAATCAACAACAAATGACTGTCTTGATCTCATTGTTGCTTATTTAAGTGCAAAGTTGAAAATGCTTTTCACAAAGTATTATCCCAACCAATAAGAAATTGTCTGATGATAATATTTATTTGAAAAAGTAATTGTTCGTGGCCGTGTATGGGTAGCGCTTGTTTCACACTATTTTCTTGTATTCTATATATTACACGTTGTCATTTGAGCAAGTAAAGTATACCAGGTTCTAAACTATCTCTTTGTCCTTCAGCTTCATGTCAGCGACCCAAATATCGAGGCTGTGCGAATATCCTTGGAGACGGACGTCGAGACACCAACTGGCACGGGTATGAGACTCTTACAACAGATGTCGCAAAATCTTACTGACTCCTGGGTAAGTGACCAAGTCCTGAACTCAATCCACGAGGTGTTTTGTGGTTTCCACGTTAAGACTGACAAAATTGCTACACTGTATCTAAGTAAAGTTGAATCCCATTATGTTGAACTTCAAAGAACCAAAGTTTTGTTTGCTATATCCAGTGGTTCATTATATCCTATCTGTTAAAGTGTTAGATATCTCGTGTGTAATGCATTAAAAATTAGGTATATTCAATAGAGATTAAATCGAAAAAGTGATTAAAAAATTATTAAAAATTATCTTTTATGGATTAAATTAACTAAAATCGTTACAACTAAATTTATCAACCATTCATACCGATTTCTGATTTATTTCGCTTTCTTCGCTTCCGAAAGCTGAATACCAAGTACATATATTTTTCTTCTACTAGCAGCCATAGTAATAATAATAATTCACCATAATACCAATAATTAATATTTTTATTCTGCTAACAAGAAAAATAAAATTCCATCAGATACTCTGCAGACGTCGAATTTCAAATTTTAAACACGTATAAACCTTAGCTTATGTACCAGAAATTTGTCGTAAATATTAATTTTTAAAGTTAATTATTATTTCAAACGTAGTATCATTTGAAATGTACCATGCGCATTCCTTTTGCACGTTTCTTCAGATACGCCACAAACGTTAAATTTCAATTTTTAAGCATGTATAAGCTGCGGCCTGTTTATCTGACATTACAGTAAATATTAATTTTTTAAAGTTATTAGTTATTTCAAGTGCAGTGGTTTTAGAACTGGATCATGTGCATCTCCTTTGTACATAATACGCTCACTTTTATATATAAGATACCTTTTAGAATTTAGAATCAATCCAAATATTTAGTGCTACAGTCTATTTAACGACCAATTGATTCTCCATTAAACGGAAAAACATAATCTTAATTCCAAAAGACTAAAAACCACTCTCTTTTCTCCGATTCTAAATCTGCCAAGCAAATAACCTTTTAGAATTTAGAATCCAAGAAAAATATTTAATGCTACAGTCTCTTCTATTTAACGACCAATTGACTCTCCCATTAAACGAAGAAACGCAATCTAAATTCCAAATGATTAAAAACCCCTCTCTTTTCTGATTCTAAATCTACCAAGCAAGTAATCTTTTTGAATTTAATATCAAACAAAATATTTAATGCTACAGTCTCTTCTATTTAACGACCATTTGACTCCCCCATTAAACGAAGAAACGCAATCTTAATTCCAAATGATTAAAAACCCTTCTTTTTTCTCTGATTCTAAATCTGCCAAGCAAGTAACTTTTTAGAATTTAGAATCAAACAAAACATTTAATGTTAGTCTCTTGTATTTAACGACCATTTGACTCCCCAATTAAACGGAGAATCGCAATCTTAATTCCAAAACATTTCAAGCAAGTAACCTTTTAGAGTTTAAATTCAAATAAAATATTTAATGCTAAATTCTCTTCTATTTAACCATCAATTGACTCCCCCATTAAACGGAGAAACACAATCATAATTCCAAAAGATTAAAAACCCCTCTTTTTTCTCTGATTCTAAATCTGCCAAGCAAGTGACCTTTTAGAGTTTAAAATCATATAAAATATTTAATGCTACAGTCTCTTCTATTCAACGACCAATTGACTTCCCATTAACCGGAGAAGCGCATTCTTAATTCGAAATGATTAAAAAACCCTCTCTTTTCTTTGATTCTAAATCTGCCAAGCAAGTAACATTTAGAATTTAAAATCAAACAAAATATTTAATGCTAAAGTCTCTTCTATTTAACGACCATTTGAATTCCCTATTAAACAAAGAAACACAATCTTAATTCCAAAAGATTAAAACCCCCCTCTCTTTTCTCTGATTCTAAATCTGCCAAGCCAGTAACCTTTTAGAATTTAAAATCAAATAAAATATTTAATGCTAATCTCTTTTATTTAACGACCATTTGACTCCCCCATTAAACGGAGAAACGCAATGTTAATTCCAAAAAATTAAACACCCCTATCTTTTCTCTCATTCTAAATCTACCAAGCAAGTAACCTTTTAGAATTTAGAATCCAACAAACTATTTAATGCTACAGTCTCTTCTATTTAACGACCAATCGACTCCCCCCATTAAACGGAGCAACGCAGTCTTAATTCCAAAAGATTAAAAACCCCTCTATTTTTTCTGATTCTAAATCTACCAAGCAAGTAATCTTAGGATTTAGAATCAAACAAAATGTTTAATACAACATTCTCTTCAAGAAAACACACAAGTCTTAATTCCAAAAGGTTACAAAAAGCCATCTCTTTTCTCTGATTCTAAATCTGACAAGCAAGTAACCTTTTAGAATTTAAAATCAAATAAAATATTTAATGCTAGTCTCTTCTATTTAACGACCAATTGACTCCCCCATTAAACGAATAAACGCACGTCTTAATTCAAAAGGATAAAAAAAAACCTCTCTTTTCTCTGATTCCAAATCTGCCGAGCAAGTGATGTTTACCCTGGATGTTCATCCGATTCCGGATAAATGCGATATCCTGATAGCTTTTTATCGCAGCAACCGATAATATCGAGTTGAAACCTTGCCAGTACAAACAGACGACACGTGCTTTTTGAATAGCCTTCTAACTGGGAGGAGTGTATCTCCGATTACGCAACTAAAATAGAAAAAGAAATTTTTTTTGTCACCTGTTCGCCGAATTTTTTCCTTTGCTCCTTTAAGGACATTTTACTAATTTCTACCAATATGCCGTTTATTGACTCTACGGCATGCCCAAAATATTAACGGCAATTCTGCCTATGGACTGATGGCTGAAAAAAACTATAAATTTTTATCTTTTAACATAAACATTTCGGCTTGGCATGCGTATTTGCATTTTATTTTGACGTAAATATCCTCTTTATTTTTTGCATAGCTTCTCCTTATTTCAGTTCCCTTAGTAAACAATATCTCTGTATTTGTGCTTAAGGTGTTAACAGCCTTCCTGCTATGAGCCAATGGCTGAAAAAAGTATACATTTTTAAAATTTAACATAGAAGTTTCGTTTTTTCTTAGGTATATTTGTATTATATTTTGACGTAAAATCCCCTTTATTTTTTGCATAGCTTCTCCTTATTTCAGTCCCTTTAGTAAACAATATATCTATGTGCGTAAGGTGTTAACAGCCTTCCTGCTATGGACCAATGGCTGAAAAATGTATAAATTTTTAAAACATAACATAAAACTTTCTTTTCGTACGTATTTGTATTATATTTTGACGTAAATATCCCCTTTACTTTTTGCATAGCTTCTCCTTATTTCAGTCCCCTTAGTAAACAATATCTCCGTATCTGTGCGTAAGATGTTAACAGTCTTCCTGCTATGGACCAATAGTTGAAAATAGTATAAATTTTTAAAATTAAATATAAAAGTTTCGTCTTTTCTTATGTATTTGTATTATATTTTGACGTAAATATCCCCTTTATTTTTTGCGTAGCTTTTCCTAATTTCAGTCTCCTTAGTAAACAATATCTCAGTATCTGTGCGTAAGGTGTTAACAGCCTTCCTGCTATGGACCAATGGCTGAAAAAAGTATAAATTTTTAAAACTTAACATAAAAGTTTCGTCTTTTCTTACGTATTTGTATTATATTTTGACGTAAATATCCCCTTTACTTTTTACATAGCTTTTCCTTATTTCAGTTTTCTTAGTAAACAATATCTCTGTATCTGTGCTTAAGGTGTTAACAGCCTTCCTGTTATGGACCAATGGCTGAAATATGTATAAATTTTTAAAACTTAACATAAAAGTTTCGTCTTTTCTTACGTATTTGTATTAGATTTTGATGTAAATATCCCCTTTATTTTTTACATAGCTTTTCCTTATTTCAGTCCCCTTAGTAAACAATATCTCTGTATCTGCTCGCAATGTGTTAACAGAAAAAACACAACTTTTAACATAATAGTTTCGTCTTTCCTTACGTATTTGTATTATATTTTGACGTAAATATCCCCTTTACTTTTTGCATAGCTTCTCCTTATTTCAGTCCCCTTAGTAAACAATATCTCCGTATCTGTGCGTTAGGTGTTAACAGGCTTCCTGCTATGGACCAATGGCTGAAAATAGTATAAATTTTTAAAATTTAATATAAAAGTTCCGTCTTTTCTTATGTATTTGTATTATATTTTGACGTAAATTTCCCCTATACTTTTTGCATAGCATTATTTGTCATTGTTCTCTTAGCATATCTTTCTTACACAAAGGGCTCTATTTATAACACAAACTTTTTAACATAAAATAAGAATTTCAACCTATGTACCTGTATTTTTGATTAATCTCCTCCATGTATTTTTCTTAGCTCCTGCTTTTCATAGAACTGGATTATACATTCCCACTTTTTTTTGCTTAATATTTCATTTTAAGGGCCCCACTACTTAATTTTTGTCTTTTACTCCTTATTTTTAAATTGAATGTGATCAATTTCTCTCTCGAAATCCACAGCAATTTCTTATTTTCTTATTGAAAAAATCTTTCGTATACTTAAAAGGTTTAAATTTTCATGCTTCCTATAGGTAACAGTCATGCAGATTTTAATGAAACGAAGCAAATGTTTGTAGATATTTCAGTTACATATGGTGTTTATTTTCCTTGCAGAATGTAATAGAACTAAAACTTTCTTTTAATCAACAGGGTGTCCCCTAATAACATATTTTAAGAATATATATATTTTATATTTGATTTATGTTTTATGAAATATATATATATATTTAATATTATAAAAGGTCTTAAAATATATATATATAATTATATATATATATATATATATGTAATGAACTGACTTCTATTTGTCATGGCCATAAAAATTTCCGTATCAGCTATTTATAATATTATAATTTCACTTCATCTTAAAAGTTGTATCTTCTTTTCTTTGGAAATTTCCTAAATAACAGTCATGTAGGTTTATAATTGGCCATTTCTCTGATTGTAGAGTGAATTTTTAGTTACATATGGAAGTTTAATTTTCCTTGCATTGAATGTAATAGAAAAGTCTAAAACTTTCTTCTTTCCCAATCAACACCGGGTGTAATGCGCTAGTGTGTGTATATATATATATATAGGCATTTTTAAAAACTTAATTTTGAAATATTGTCGGGTATTTATTGAACATGCCGTGTCTGGTTTATAATCATTAAAATGTGTTACTCAGGAAATAGGGTTTATGCCGTTATGTCGTGTATTTCAAGTAGGTCCTTATAAAAAATTACTTTGGTCCTTAGAAAGTCCTTAATTTTTGTTCTGGAAAAAGAGTGGGAATCCTGACCTAGCTCCAAAATTCTGTTTCATTTGTTATGAATTCTGGAAATTCATCTAAAGGTGTTTTTCAGAAATTTGTTGCTCGAGTAGAGTTTGTGAGACACTTAAAGAATACGCAAAACACGTACATTTTCTCACCATTGTAATTATTTATTTAGAAATACTAGACATTTGGTAACTAAACTCTTACCCCTCTAGCTTCCCAATATTACTGAACAGTAGAAGTAATATTGCATGTGCATATTTCCAAATTTTTCCAGTTCATCGGTCATCCAGAATTACAAAAACTACAATTAGGAGAGTCACTAAGTTCAATCCTAAACAAATGAACTCTAGTGCAGCCGTTTTTTAATTATACTTTCCAGATGTGGTGCATGCCCTACCCTAGATAGCATGCATACTTGCAGCAAGTTTGATGTTTTTCTGGATAATATCTTGTCACAACAAATTTGATGCGATAAACCTGCAGCAAAACTCCTTCAAGTTGGACGGAACATAAAGCAACCACTCCTTTCCAACGCTATTTTGCTGCAAAACTGGGCAACCTTGAACCAAGCGAGAATCCTTAAGGCGCCTCCACACTATGGTCCACTGCAAGCCATCACCACCGTCTGGAGGGGCTTTGGCTTATCGTGGCCGATGGCGGCAGACGATAAAATAGCCTTGGCGGACGATGGCTTCGGAAGCGGTTTTTCTCCAAAGATCAAAGGCAGCCAGATGCGCAACTTAAGTGCGCAGTAGACACTATGGACGAATCGATGCGCTCATCTCATTCAGTGGCCCAGCGTGTGGATGCGGCCCGTGAACCATCGTTCGAGGTCACCATCAGGAAGGGGTGAACAACTGGCCATAGTGTGGAGGCTACATTAGACTTGCTGTAGCCTTGATTCAAACTTGCAGACTTGGCATGCTGAACTTGCAAGTTTCAGGCTTGCAAAGCAAAACTGCTGCAAATTTGCTGCAAACTAAATTTGCTATCTGGGATACATAGGCCGCATACTACATGGGAGGTAAAAACCCCAAAGTTTGAAAAGGTTTTTCCAGTATTTGAATTCAAGACTATTATAATTAAAAAAAGAAATAACTTAATGATGCTAAATCGTTTTAGTAATTAGTCTACAGATTTGTTTAAACAATTCTGTCTGTTGACACATGACTGATTACATTTGAAATAATAAAAAGAAATACCTGCCTCCGAGTTCGCGTGCACTCTCTGCACCCAAGAATAAATTTAAGCTTTTATCCCTGTGAACTCGCCGCGATGGCATTAAAAACTCAGTTTCCAAAACAGCTTGATCTCTCTGTTGGCAGGATTCTTGTCTGTCTATCTAGAATGTCTCGCATCTGTTTTGTTCACGTCCCTAGTGTGAAACATTTCGGATTGCCTCTGTGTCCCCGCTGAATGCCGAAATTGCTGTTGTCACTTGGTATGAGTTTAAGCGAACTCTAAATAAATAAATAAATTCCCTTACGACAGCTTTGGAGAGATTTGGGCACGAGTCAAATACTTTAAGTACAACATGAGGTGATTTTTATGTGAATGAATTATAAGGGTGAACATGGAAATTTTCATGTGTGTACATTACTCCAAGAATGAACTATTATACAGATTTAAGGATTTTGTAGCGTAACAAAAATTTTCATACTTGTCAGCCATCCTAAATAATTTGTTATCTGAATTCTTTAATGTATTTGTTTTGAACTTTGATGTTAGCGAAGAATATAAAGATCGTTAAAATTATTTATTTTATATACTAATACGTAAATTGATAATTCTTTAGTTGGATCACTTTGAAATGTAATCCATAAAGCAATTATGATGGTGAACATGAAAGCTTTCATTTGTGTACCATAGTTAAAGGATGAGGGAATTACATGATTTTGTAGCTAGCAAAAATTTTCATAATAGTCAGTCATCCTAAATAATTTGCTACCCGAATTCTTTGATGTACTTGGTTTGAACTTTTATGTTGGAGAGGTTGGCGAGGAATAAAAGGTTCATTAAAATTATTTATTTTATACTCTACTATCAAAATAAAATAATTAATTTTAATGAACTTTATATTCTTCGCTAACATCAATGTTCAACCAAATACATCAAAGAATTCAGATAACAAATTATTTTGGATGGCTGTCAATTATGAAAATTTCTGTTACGCTAAAAAATCTTTAAACCTGTAAAATCATTCATTCTTGCAGTAACGTACACCCAAAGAAATGAAAATTTCCATGTTCCCCATCATAATTGCTTTACGGATTACATTTCAAAGTGATCCAACTAAAGAATTATCAACTTATGCATTAGTATATAAAATAAATAATTTTAATGAACTGTATATTCTTCGCTAACATCAAAGTTCAAACCAAATGCATCAAAGAATTCATATAACAAATTATTTATAATGTCTGACAACTATGAAAATTTCTGTTACGCTACAAAATCCTTAAACCTAAAAAAATCCTTCATTCTTGCAGTAACGTGCACTCACACAAACGAAAATTTCCATGTACACCATCATAATTGCTTTATGGAACACATTTCAAAATGATCCAACTATAGGATTATCAATTTACGTATTAGTATATAAAATAATTAATTTTAATGAACTTTATATTCTTCGCTAACATCAAAGTTCAAACCAAATACATCAAAGAATTCAGATAACAAATTATTTAGGATAGCTGACAACTATGAAAATTTTTGCTACTCTACAAAATCCTTAAACCTGTAAAATCATTCATTCTTTTAGTAACGTACACTCACACAAATGAAAATTTCAATGTTCACCATCACAATTGCTTTATAAATTACATTTCAAAATGATCCAACTAAAGGATTATCATTTTACGTATATTACGTGACAGTTCTTTATTTGGATCACTTTGAAATGCAATCTGGAAATGTAGCCAAAAGGATTAACACAATTCCTAATTTTTTTTCAAAGCAGATTAAAAACTGACGCTATTCCTTACAGAACCTTTTCATTTGTAGGGCAATGGAACTTTCAGTCGTAGAAGCGGTCAAGAAGTCGAGATGTTGCTGAGTGACGATTTAATAGTTTCAGTCTATGCCGAGAGTCAGCACCTACCCTTATCTCAACTGACTGGATCTTCCTATATTCACAGGACTTCGAGTCCTGAAGAAACTACGGTGAGTATCTCAATGAATGTGTTTACATTTTTTACAACATCTACCAGTTAGTAAAGTTAAACTAACTTTTAGGGAACAGAAAAATTAAAACCTTAAAGGAGCCATACGACAGACTCGTAGAATTCGTAGAATAAATTTAAAATATAAATGCTTTTATTTTTCACTCTCTAAAATCCACTCTTCAGGAGTTTTCTCCATTCGTGTAGATGAAGACAAGATTCTTGTGTTAAGTACTTCTCCTTTTTGATTAATTTGTTTGTCTTTGTGCCTTTGTATAGTAATAAGTAGAATAGAAGGAATGAAGGGATATTTTAAAGTGGAGTGAAAAGTAATCGTACAAAAATAGGACTTCTTTTTCTTCTTCAGTGGCGCTCCAGCCCAGAGTGGGCCATGGCCCTCCTCAGAATCGAGTTCCAGACGTCTCTTTTCTTGGATAACTCTTCCAGTTTTTGATTTTTAGGATCTTTAAATCTATTTCAAGGCAGTCAATCCACCGAATTCTTGGTCTTCCCCTTTTACGAGCTCCCAATGGTTTGGCCTCGAAAATCCTCTTGGTGGTTCGGTCGTCATTCATCCTAATCACGTGTCCTGCCCATTTCAAACGTTGAATAGAAATGAATTTTATTATATCTGGCTCCTTAAAAATCTTATAGATTTCGGAATTTGTTCTTCTCCTCCAGGTGTCGTTGCATTCCAAACTTCCCAAAACGCTGCGGAGTACTTTTCTTTCGAAAACAGCCAGAGTCTCTTACAAAAATAGGACTAATAATAAAAATTATTAATGAGGATGCCAATGGCAAACCCTTTATGAAAGATGAACAGCGGAACATGGAGGAAGGAAGTACTTGTTACTCGTAGCTGAGAGGTTGTGGGTTCTCAACTCGAGCCGGCCTAAGATCAGCCGTGTTCGTTATAGTTGACTGGGGCACCTAAAATATGTTCGTGGTCACAATGTCCTCCAAATTCTCAATTAATACCTCTGGGGTGGCAGGCCACAATTATGGGTCTTCTTCTTGGTCTCTGTTTCAAATTTAGGAGGACCCATTTGAGAGAAGTCGTTCTTTCACCTTAACGGTGCTCATTAAAACGAAAGGCGCACCTCTTTGTCTTAATACGAGTAGCTTCTGGCTCAATCGTGCTTGGTTTGTCCAAGTGGCATTAGAAACAATAACAACAGAGCATATTGCTTATCTCGACCCAGCCCGCACTTTTGGTCCACTTGGTTGAAATATCGACTACCTATGTCCAAAAGGTTAGCTCTAAAATATGCATGAAATATAAGTGTGTTTGATCATTTGACCAGTAACTTGCAAATTTCTGCGTACTATAAAATTTTATTTTAACTTAACTGTTCCTTAAATTTTAATCTGGGAATAAAATGAGAGAGAATCTCTCAAGTAGATTGTTTGATTGGTTATACAAGAATTTCTTTGTAATGCAAACTTATTTTTAACCTGAAATATTTACTATATTTATAAACTGGGAAATTTAGTGAGCAAAATACCTCCATCCAGGAATTTTAATAGGCCAGAATAAATCATTATTTATTTCCAAAATGGTTCTGTAATTGTTTTTTTTTTTCAAGCAAAGCTTTCTTTCAATTTACTGCCTTGAAAAACTAAAGGGAACGGTTATTATAGATGTGAAGAACAAAATAAAAGATTTATTCGCTTAATCACTTGGAATATGTGCTATGAAATCTTTTTTTTCTCTCAACCAAAGTGTTTTTTTTAATTTGTAGTCTTTAACGAAGCCAAACCTTGAAAAATTCAGAGAACTCTGTCGAATTATCTCTGTTAATTTCATTTTCCCATTCCAGGAGAGATCCAGAACCACCCGTTCTGACAAGATCCCAATGCAGTTGCGTGGCCAGGTTAGACAGCGGCTGTACACGGAGGCGTTACTTAACGGTAAGAAAATTATTTTAGAACTGTGTTGTTGTCTTTTTTATTCATTATTTATCTAAGCCTGGAGTCAAGGCCGGCTGTAGACATCCGCAAATGTTTTCAGGCGTCGTATGTCTGGAGGTGGTGTTTTACTGCGGTTTTTCCGGCGAGAAATGCTATTAGCAAAGTTCGATTGAAATGGGTGGTATAAAAAGTTATATTAATTGCATGTTGGATATGGTTGTCACCCAGATAATGTTTTTCACTGTGCAAGAGGTACTCTTCTCAAAACTAGATACCAAAACGATGTGTTATGTGCAAATGCTAGTCCAGAAAACTGAAGACTAATGTGTACCTCAATAGTTATATTAATTACTGCTGGATATTTTTGTCATCCAGCTAATGTTTCTCACACCCAAGAGGTACTTTTCTCAAAACTAGATACCAAAACGACGTGTTTTGTGCGAATATTATTCCAGAAAAAATATAATAGAAAATTCCATGTACTTCAGGGCACAAAATACTGAAGAATAATGTGTACCTCTAAGGTTATATTAATTACTGTTGCATATTGTTGTCATCCAGATAATGTTTTTCACTGTGCAAGAGGTACTTTCTCAAAACTAGATACCAAAACGACGTGTTTTGTGCGAATGTTAGTCCAGAAAAAATATAATAGAAAATCCCATGTACTTCAGTGTACAAAATACTAGACTAATGTGTACTTCAAAATTTATATTAATTACTGTTGGATATTGTTGTCATACAGATAATGTTTTTCACTGTGCAAGAAGTAATTTTCTCAAAACTAGATAACAAAACGTATTTTGTGCGAATATTAGTCCAGAGAAAATGTAATAGAAAATCCCATGTACTTCAGTGCACGAAATACTGAAGAGTAATGTGTGCCTCAAAATTTAATTAATTACTTTGAATATTGTTGTCATCCAGATAATGTTTTTTACACCCAAGATATACTTTTCTCAAAACTAGATACCAAAACGATGTGATTTATGCGAATATTCGTCTAGAAAAAATATAATAGAAAATCCCGTGTACTGAAGTGCACAAAATACTGAAGACTAATGTGTACCTCTAAAGTTATATTAATTACTGTTGGATATTGTTGTCATCCAGCTAATGTTTTTCACTGTGCAAGAGGTACTTTTCTCAAAACTAGATAAAAACAAAAGTGTTTTGTGCAAATATTAGTCCAGAAAAAATATAATAGAAAATCCCATACATTCAGTGCACAAAATACTGAAGACTAATGTGTACTTCAAAAGTTATATTAATTACTGTTGGATATTTTTGCCATCCAGCTAATGTTTTTCACACCCAAGAGGTACTTTTCTCAAAACTAGATACCAAAACGACGTGTTTTGTGCGAATGTTAGTCCAGAAAAAATATAATAGAAAATCCCATGTACTTCAGTGTACAAAATATTAGACTAATGTGTACTTCAAAATTTATATTAATTACTGTTGGATATTGTTGTCATACAGATGTTTTTCACTGTGCAAGAAGTAATTTTCTCAAAACTAGATAACAAAACGTATTTTGTGCAAATATTAGTCCAGAGAAAATATAATAGAAAATCCCATGTACTTCAGTGCACAAAATACTGAAGAGTAATGTGTACCTCAAAGGTTATATTAATTACTGTTGTATAATGTTGTCCTGTTGCACTATCATATAGGCCTTGTATGATGTTACAGCACTATAATATATCAAAAGTATTTGTTTTATGCAACATTCCTTAGAGAGAATGCAGATGTTATAAAGTTATTTAGTGAATGATGTTGTTTCCTTTATTTTAGATGTGCCTTTCTTGCTGTCTGGTGGCAATATCACAGCTGGTGGTATTGCTTGGCTGTCCATTGATAAAGACTGCGTGCTACATTATCAAGTTTATTTATCCGGCCTGGATAACAAAGAAAGACACATTTTGGAGCTCTTCCAGATGAAACCTGGGAAATATAGCAATCCTCTGCAACGGGTATTGAAGAGGTTCGAGGGGGAACAGGTAGTAACTCACTCGTAATTTGCTACTTTAACGCCTTTCCTGTGACGCCCGGACTCAGTTCGGGTAACGCAAATGCTCCAATTTGGAATGCCCGGTCTGAGTTCGGGCAAAAGAAAAACCGGTTTTTCAATTGCATGAAGCCCAAAATCGGTTTGTCAAATGCATAATATTTAATTTTCCATTTTCCCAATAGACGGAAGTACTTTCCCATAAAAAATTCTGCAATTTGTTGCTATTTCTCGGACACTGTAAAGGATTTATAAAATTCAAACGAGTCTGAGGGACATGGAACTCATGACAATTGATTTAGATGATAATATTGTTGTATTTGTTTAATATTTTTCCAGAAAATTATGTCATTTGATTTATTTTCCGTAATTTTAGCAAAAATTACTCTAATCCATTAACATTTCTCATACCTGTGAAAATATTGAAAATAGTAGTTATTTCGTTTAAATTTTTGTTTTGTTTTGTTTTCAAAAATAATCTATTTCTAGCATTTTGATTATAACAAACAAAATTAAAGAGAAAAAATTTTCTATTTTTGGCACGTTTTTCTCAAATATATTCCACAAGCAAGCGGTTAATATCTATAATAACTGATTAAAATTAGCAACAGACTAACTTTTCACAGTGTTTAATAGTTCTTTATTAAGGCACTAAAATTTTCTAAGCCTTACACATTTTTCGTAAAATATGTTTAACAACTATATTTATTCGTTTAAAATTAGCTCATTTATTGAAGATAAGCTACTAATAAATAATTCTTTAGAAATTTTTAACAGATAAATATCTAGTAAGCTTTAGACCAGATGTAATTCAACCTTTTACACTTTGGGGAACTATTTGAGCTTATCGTTTTCCTGTAGGAACCTCTTGATCAAAGAGCAAAATAAAGGATATCAAAGCTTTATCCTTCTCATATTTACTAAATTACTATTGTATCTTTATTTTATCGCAATGCAAACATCTTGCTATTGAAAGGTAAAGTAGAGAATGGGGGTTTATTGGTTTTCTAAAATATATTCTATGAATATTAAACAGAATATGTTTGGTTCCGTAATATGGGATATATGCTGCAGCTCAAGGAGTCGGCTTTATCCCAGATAATCCAGATGCGTAAGCATCTTTAACGTGCACTCCCGAGTTAAATTGAGCGCGCTAAAGTGGCCAAACAGTGCACACGCTAGCGGCGTTGTACTTTATATTGCTATAATTTTTCACACTCGATTGCAATCGAGAATTGAAACCAATCATTTTATTGATATTTATCATTTACATGGAATTTTAAGCTATAACACTTACTTATTCAAGTATTATATATATATATATATATATATATATATATATTTCCTAAATTCAACGTTCTAAATTGTGTTTTTTACATTAAAATTTTTTTTTTCTTGACCGGCCTTTTTAAAGTAAAAGTGTGTATTAAGGGGTTAATGTATTTAATAAACGCGACTTTTGCGATGAAATTTAAGATTTTTATTTTGTGCTTAAAATAGTTATTTTTACAAGTAAAACTGTCTTTAAGAATTCAACCTTTTAAAAAATTAAAGTTTTAGAGCTTTGATGAAAGTAAATAGTGATCACTTCAGAACCCCTGTCAAAGTTCCTGGGAACCTCAGGGTCCCGGTTGAAAACCTCTACTTTAGACAAAGATGAAAATATGTTAGAAACTTCAAACTGTAAACGTGATAATCACTAATGGCAAATTAACAAATTTAAGGGGTAATCTAACTGTGGTATTAATAGGAGAATCAACAGAAAAATCCCTGACCAACATTTTGAGATATTTCCCTTGTAGAAATTGGATTAGGACAGTGACTTCATCTAAGTGGTGGATATGGAAGGTTATAACCCCCTCAATAAAGATTGCTTTATGCATATTTATGTAAGTGTTGCTGTATTAATTTTGAGATATGATTTGAAAGGGATCATATCTCAAAATTATATAAAAATTAAAAAAATCTCTTAAATATTTATTATTGGAAAATTTTGTGTTACACCTCTTAATGAAAATACTCATTGATTGATGACTACATATGCATTACGTAACACAGAGTCATAATACATTGTACTTGACACTTCGTTTGCGGACAAAGTATTTTTACGTTTTTTGCAGTCTGTCCCTGGAGCGCGGGTCACGTAAAAATACGTATTTAGTAGATTTGTGGTGGATACCCGCTAACCACCACAAATCTACTAAATACATATAATTATATGTATGTGTGACATTATATGCGTGTTGTTTGCGTTGCTATGCAACGCTTTGCATTTTTTCTTTCCACAAGTTATGATTGTCGAGTTACTCGGTCTTTTGTTGCGTTATTTCGTCTTCAATCGAATTCCTAGCTCCAGAACGTACAAGTCGTGTTTTGTCAATTTGAAGCTTGGTTTTTTTATTGTTGAATACAAAATTGATAAAATGAGCCGTTGTGACAAAGATAGTGATGAAGAAATATGCGCTGACAGATTATCGGACTTTAATTTTAAAAATCGTTTATTTTTGTGATTTCGTAAAAATATTTTTTTAATAATCATATAGTATATATTAAAGTGTAAAACAAAAAAGTTTCGTTTATAAAAACAAAGTAGTTTTCGATTTACTGCGATTTTTCTGAATAACTAAACTTTCGCACGATTCACGAATAAACGCTCGCTGCACGCGTAAGTTGGCGATGAAGCATGCCAAGTGTTAAAGAAAGCTTGGTTTGGGTTGGAGCTTTAAAGTCTACTTTTTTGCAACACGAGGATTATTGAGACCGACTTAGGAAGGGTGGGAAAAAATAGTTGGATTCATACCAGAAAATTATGAAAGTAAAGATTTATAATATAATAAAAAAAGATATTTAAAAATATAAAATATTTATAATGCTAATTACTTAGGTAGTCTTCCATTAACATCACAAAGCTCACTCTTCTTCTTTTGTTCCTTTTTTTTTCTTTTCTAGAATAATAAGACATCTAAAGATAGATGAGTTAAATGTTTCCTTTTATTTACCAAATGCAAATTTCCGAGACTTTTCTATAAAAATACAACTTATATAGTCACGGATTTCATATACATATTTATGACAACATCTACAACATAACTGCCATTCATAAAATGTCACGCATTTAAGCTAGAAGCAAGATATGATCGGTATCTCGTGAGTTTTTAACATCTGAAATATTTCTTCAATTACACACCAGAGGCTGAGAAACTTTGTAGCTGAACTTCTGCTGGCTTGATTTATTTATTTAATTTTTTGCGCTTGGCAGTAAAATACAATTCCTACTTGGCACAACATACATTTATGATTCAGTGCGAAACCGAAGTGAGTAAGAAATTTAAAATAATGTGCGAAAAGAAACAAATATAAAAAACCATATTCATCATCTACCCCTTCTGGAGGGAGGGGTGTCTACAAATGAAGACCGATGGGGTGAGATTGAATGCCGCGACATCTTTCTACTACCGTCTTTTGGCAACAACGCAACTTTACCTATTGCACTTCTTTGATGTTTTCTTTTCTTGCTATATTTTTTTTTCGAATTTTTGCCTGACGATTGTCTGGTTCATTCTTTTTTTTTCCCATTTCAGGTGGAAGATTTGGCAGACGATCTGGATGGTCGCAGTTTGGCTTTCCTGCAGGCGGGCTTCACATACCTGGTGGTAACGTCGAAGTTAGCTGGGAAGGGCAGGGCTGTACAGTTGAGGGCCAAAATAACAAAGGTCGGTGAAGATACGCAAATATCCAACTGCGTTTCACCCTTTTCAAATATCTTCTCTTTTCCCGGAAATAGCCGGCTTTGTAGACATTCCGTAAAGACAAATGCGATGATGTAAGCATTGAGCAGAACAAAAAGTGCGTATTGCACATGAGATGGTATCGCACACTTTTGATGTCAGTTGATGTCTCATCTGTGTCATTCGTTTTACTCAGAATTTGCTTATCAGTGTTAGCGATTGTACCTTTTTCTCTTAAGTTCTACTTACTCTTTAAATAATTACTCGTTTCAGACCGGCGCGTGAATGCTCAATATTAAAAACGGTAAAAAAAAAGGCCCACCTTTGTTCCCTCCTTTTTCGTTACGTCATCATAGATTTCTAGTGACTGTATTCTAGCTTCTTGTGAAACTTTTATCCTTTTATCTTGTAAATTTTTATTCTTGCCTTCACGATACGAGTTTTCGATAATTCAATTCAGAATTTCATTATTTTCGCGGGTGCTCAGTATTAAAAACTGCAAAAAATGTCCTCCTTTGTTCCCTTCCTTTTCGTTACGTCATCGTAGATTTCCAGTGACTGTAATCTAGCTTCTTGTGACATTTATCCTTTTTCTCGGTTTTAGCTTACGGCCCCTGTGAGCTGCGTCCCTCGTTACGACGTGTCTTCTATGCAGAGGAACGGCCTGACGTACCAAGACGGCTACAACGACGTGTATGGACCGGACGCCCTGCACAAGTGCGTCTACGAAGATTCCCTGTTCGACGACGGGGCTCAGTGGAAAGCGGAGCACGAGGAGTGCACCATGTGTTCTTGTCATGTATGTAGCTATTTCAGTGAAAGGGACATACAATTCCAGACATGTGTGTTCTAGAAATAATTAGAAGACAGTTTATTACAAAATGCTTTTTTAATTATGATTCAGTGACTGTTACTTATTAAAATTTAAATACGATCAAACATTCTATAATTTCCTTGTATTTTAGATAAGTTAATTCATAATTTTAAGCGCCTTTTTTCAATTTAATAAATGGTTTCATTTGAATATTGTATAAGTAAAATGTTTAACCTATATTTTTCTTCTAGCGAGGTGAAATTGTCTGCGAGAGGATGGTGTGTCCAGAACCTAACTGTGACAACCCCATAACGATACCAGGAGAATGCTGCCCATTTTGCGCTGGTGAGTTTGCATTTTTTACTTCATATCCCGCTATACAAAAAATAATCAAGATACAAGTTTGCGGTCTCAATAAATTTAAACCGTAGTTTTGATTGATATTCCCCAAATCCTAGCGAAAATTACTTTTGCGTAACGCCCATGTGTTAGTTACCTATTAACAAGTTGGCTGTCGCTCATTTAGAGTATTTTAGTGTCTTACGCTATCTCCGAACACTCCGATGGTAGTGGCGTAGCAGTGACAGTATTACAGTCAGACTTATTTTGCTTAACGGTCATGTGTACGATGAAGTTAGCTATTTGCCTTCCACTCATTCCGAGTATTTCAACGAAATTATTAGCTTCTTACCGAGCAAGGTTTCTTGCACAACTCAGGCGCAGTTTGGATAATTTTATATATCTGTGTGTGTGTAGGAATTTAGTGTCCCGCATCCTCGCAAGGTCGCACCCTCATCACTCGAAGAGTTGGGTGTGTAAAGGACAAAGACGGAGTCGAGAAGAAAGGAGTGATCTGGTCGAGTGAAGGAACGTGGCACTTGAGCTCCTTCAATTTATAAACAGCGAATAGGATCTTTTGTCTATGTTAAACTTCAAGTAGGATATCTTATCTATGCCTCGTCTTCACCGTGGTTTCTTTATGCTTAAATGTGTTTTCTGTGTTGTTACGTCTTTAAATGTTTGTTATCGCTAATTTAGTCTGTCATTGAATTTGTCTAACGACACCCCTGGACACCGAACCCTACACACATTTATATATAGTACATTTTCAATGAGACTAGGGCTCAGTCGTCAAAGGCAACGTTTCCGTAACTGCATGGTTGCGGGTTAGGAGCCGAAGCCGGCCTAAGAGCTGTCGTGTTCGTTAAGGGTGACTGGGGCACGTATTTATGTTCATGGTCTCGATGTCTTAGAATTCAAGTTTCTTTGAACATCGTTTTTCATTCACTAGTATTAATATCCTCCTTTCAACACATAAAAAGTTATGTTCATTGATAAAAGAAAGCGATTTCTGAGAGTGGAAGTATTTTGGAACGTCCGCTGACCAGCTATGCCAAATTCATAATCTAGGGAAGCGGTCCTAAGATTTACAACTGGGTCCAAACCCTGTACCTAGTCATCATTAAAGATAAATAAAGTAAATAAATAATTTCCATATAATGACCGATGTTACCATTTACAGAAAATCCCAAAAGAACAAATGGGATAAAAAAAAACAACACTCTGTGACGTCTTTACTATTACAAGTTATACGGAGCTGCGGTAGCTCAGTTGGCAAAGGTAACGCTCTCGTAATTGTAGGGTTGCGGGTTCGAAGCCCGAACCAACCTAATATCCACCGTGTTCGTTAAAGGTAACTGGGGCACGTAAAATATGTTCGTGGTCACAATGTCCTCCAAGTTCTCAATCAATACCTCTGGGGGTGGCAGGCCAAACCTATGGGTCTTCTGCTTGGTCCCTGCTTCAAAATTACGAGGACCCACTTGAGCATAAGTCGTACTTTCATCGTTGAGGTTCTCGTTAAAAACGAAAGGCGTACCTCTTTGCCTTAATACGAGTAGCGTATGGCTCAATCGTGCTTGGTTTGACTAAGTGACATCAGAAACAACACATTTTCTGTGTATTAGTATTTTTAAAGTTAGAACAAATATCTGCGGTTTTATTTCCATACTTGGAAGCTCAATCATGAGCCATTTTTCGCATAGGCACAGACTCTTCAATATTTTATTCCTAGATTTTTATGGATATAAAATTAGTAAAAGTCTAGAAATGTATTTCGTTTTCGGTCGTAACTTTTTGAGAAAATTGGGCACAAAATAGTTTTCTGGTCAAAATGACTCATTTCGTGGTGTTAAAAATAGTTTATTAAATAGACTCTCAAACTGAATGACTATCCTTCATTACGTGTGTAAATATTTTTCCTAAATACGACCGATTCTTTAATCTCTCTCCCATTGTCCAGGAAACAACACTGGAAGCCACGAACTGGGTAGCCATCGGTCACAGCGTTTGTGCTTCTTCGAAGATGGAGACAAGAAATACCATGTAGCTGGAAGTCGGTGGCATCCCTACGTTCCTCCTTTCGGATTCAGCAGGTGTTCTCTTTGCACTTGCGAAGTGAGTCTTTTTCAGTCTTAACACCTTATGATCCATTTTCTAATTTTACATAGACTCATAGAATTGGGTTTTTTTTCCATCAGAATATTAGGTATTCTATTGATTTATTTTGCTGGTTTATAAATCTGTTAAACTCGATTACTTCTAGATAATTTGTTCCGATATTATTTTTTTAAACTATTTTAATATATTACTTGTTTGGATGTTCATTATAAAAGGCTTATTAGGACTTTAGGAAGTCGAAGATTACAGTTTTCCCTCTGGTTTGTGTGATTTGGGAAAAATAATCAACTTTATGTGTGGGTTATATCATAATTATCGACATATTAGAGGAATACGTTCTGGATTTAAAATAATTAGCAATATATATATATATACGGCTACAAATGATAATTCCTGACAAAGGACAGTAGAATGTACTACTTGATAATCAGAGCAACGACGCGAGATTTTATACTTCTAACAAGTAGTGTATAATTACCGTAAAAGCACGTGTGAGTCATTAGCTGGTGAATTACAAATACAGAAAGTTATTTCGACGTCGTATAGATATTGCGGACATTGATGAGATGCCCAATCTAACATTGTGGTGTTAGGGTATGGCAACTACACTGCTTGATGATCAAATTAATAGCACGAGATTTTATACTCCTGACCAGTAGTTGCGTATGGTTACCCTTTTAACAAGCGCCATTGGCCATTCGGCCGGATTTAAAATAATATACGGCTACAAATGAAAATTCCTGACAAAGGACAGTAGAATGTACTACTTGATAATCAGAGCAACGACGCGAGATTTTATACTTCTAACAAGTAGTTGTGTATAGTTAGTTACCTTAACAGCACGTGTGATTTATTAGCTAGTGAGTTACAAATCCAGGAAGTCATTTCGACGTCGTATAGACATTGTGGACATTGATAAGATGCCCAATCTAACATTGTGGTATTACGGTATGGCAACTACACAGCTTGATGTTCAAATCAATGGCAGTTTTATACTCCTGACAAGTAGATGCATATGGTTACCCTTATAACACACAAGCGCCATTGGCCATTCGTCCGGATTTAAAATAATATAAGGCTACAAATGAAAATTCCTGACAAAGGACAGTACAATGTACTACTTGATAATCAGACTCACGACACGAGATTTTATACTTCTAACAAGTAGTGTATAATTACCGTAACAGCACGTGTGAGTCATTAGCTAGTGAGTTACAAATCCAGAAAGTCATTTCGACGTCGTATAGATATTGCGGACATAGATGAGATGCCCAATCTAGCATTGTGGTGTTAGGGTATAGCAACTACACTGCTTGATGTTCAAATCAATGGCAGTTTTATACTCCTGACGACTAGATGCATATGATTACCCTTATAACACACAAGCTCCATTGGCCATTCGGCCGATATTCAAGATATCAAGAATATCAACTGGAAGTTGTGTAGACATTGTGGACATTGATAAGATGCTCAATGTAACATTGCGCTCTTAAGGCTAATGTACAGAATGTTAACGATCATTTCTAATTATAGTTTTTGTATGTTTTGTCGCTAAAGCACCCATTTAACTCCTACTTCTATGTATTTACTTGTTATATTATGTTCCTTATGTTTCTTTCAGATTAGTTGTTTGATAATAATTGTCCTTTCATTTTTCAGCCCAAGACACTGATCGTGAAGTGTGAACGAATCACTTGTCCACCCCTGACGTGTGCTGAAAAGGAATCTTACCGGGACCACCCTCGAGCTTGCTGCAAAAAATGCCCGAGTAAGGCTCTTTGGTTTTACCGCGTATCGAAAAAAGCTTTAGTGTCATATACACTTAGGAACAAATATCGCTAAATCCGAGCTCCAAGGAGGTTAAAAGTAACAAGAAAAGGCTTCTAAGTGTTGTTTGCTTTGCACTTAAAGCTGCTAGGAACTGAAGGAGAAAATATCTCGGACTTTCGCCGTTTTCTAACTCTTATGATGGAAAATCTCGGTAGCGAAGCAACGTTGTCAATCATTTCAAGATATATATTTTGACCGATAATTATGTAGATTTCCTCTCAGGGGGTGATCCCATTTATTTTCGAAACTATATCTTTTTTCTCGGTGTTAAACTATTGCTAATTTTAATGAAAAGTAATACTTTTAGATAACCCAGATTACCCTAAGTCCGAGTAGATAATTCGTCCTGACATAATATGCCTCTAACGTGATAATCCACTTAAAAATAAGGATAGTTCGTCGGATAAATCGGAATGTGGTGTACGCAGCACACATGATAATTGTCTGAAAGAAAAAAGTTAATCAACGCAAATGAGCCAATTATAAGAATGCCCGACCTGAATTCGGCCAAGATAAAAAACGGTATTTCAATTCCATGAAGCCAGAAATCTGTTCGTCTAATGCATAATATTTAAATGAATTTTGATTTATACATATCCGAGTATTTTAAAATAGACTGGATACCGGATATCCATTTTATCCCTAGTCGCAGTTTATAGATTGATTATTAAAAATTCATTCATTTAGCTGGCTACTTTTACTCTTTATTTAAACTTCCTAAACTGTTTGGAAAGTAGCCATGTTAAAAAATGAACTTAGTAAGAAAATAACATTTTGGATTTCGTAAAAGTAGTCTTTAAAAAATCGCATTTATCTTTTTTCAAAACTTCTGCATCTTTTAATTTGAAAATCGAATATGAACCCAGTCATCAGATCATTAGGTCTCCATCAGTTTTCAATTCTCTTGTTTTTTTTCCTTTTTTTTATTAAAATTATTTTTGCTGGAAGGTAAATTTTATCTGTTCACACTATAATCCCTTTCCCCTCTGATCTATAGTCAATTTCACTATATAGTCTTCCAAAACAGACCAATCCATTACACCATTCTTATCAAAATACTGTAATGTTCGGCCTTCCCATAGCCTAAGTCGACTCTACATCACGTTGGTATAGTACTGTACAGTAGGAAGAAATCTATACGTTAACATAACATCCTAATCAAACGATTTAATATAACTTCCTTCTCTACCTGTAGAGTTTCTTGCTAGTCTGTGGAGATGTAGAAATTCTGAGCTCACGATTTAATATAACTTCCTTCTCTACCTGTAGAGTTTCTTGTTAGTCTGTAGAGATGTAGAAATTCTGAACTCACGATTTAATATAACTTCCTTCTCTACATGTAGAGTTTCTTGTTAGTCTGTAGAGATGTAGAAATTCTGAGCTCACGATTTAATATAACTTCCTTCTCTACCTGTAGAGTTTCTTGTTAGTTTGTAGAGATGTAGAAATTCTGAGCTCACGATTTAATATAACTTCCTTCTCTACCTGTAGAGTTTCTTGTTAGTCTGTAGAGATGTAGGAATTCTGAGCTCACGATTTAATATAACTTCCTTCTCTACCTGTAGAGTTTATTATTAGTTTGTAGAGATGTAGAAAGTCTAGGCTGATCACAGAAGAGAAAAAGACGTCCTATCTACGCTTGAAGGGAAAGTATTAACGTCTTGCCTTTGACGCCTGAATTCAGTTCGGGCAACACAAATACGCCAAGTTTGGAAAGCCTGACCTGAGTTCGGGGAAGAGGAAAAACGGTATTTCAATTCCGGGAAGCCCGAAATCGGTTCACTGCATAATATTTAATTTGCCATTTTCCCTATAGAGATACTTTCCCGCGAAAAGTTCGGCAGTTTAGCGGCATTTGTCGCTTTTTCTCTAATACTGTAAAGGATTTGTGCAATTCAAAGGAATCTGAGGGACATGGAATTCATGGCAGTTGATATAGATAATAATATTGTTGTGTTAGCTTATTATATTTATCCAGAAAATTGCATCATTTGATTTATTTTGCTGTCATTTGAAAAAAAATTACTGTAATCCATTAACATCTTACACATATGTAAAAATATTGAAAATAATAGTCATTTCGTTTAAATTGTTTTTCATAAATAATCTATTCCTAACATTTTGATGATAATTACGAACAAAATTAAAGAGAACTTTTTTTACCATTTTTGGTACGTTTTTCTCAATTATATTCCCCAGGCAAGAGGTTAACTACTTCAGTCGTTATAAGTCTAACATGAGAAATTTTTGGTAATTGATATTGTATTTTATCCAATACCTTCAAAGCATCCATGATTTCAATTCTTGACATTGTATATTGAAATATTTTTAATGCTTTATTACAGATTCTGTAGCGGTCAAATCTCACGTATTAGGACCACCACCATCTATTGGTCAACTGGGCGACCAAGGCGGTGAAAAATTGACAGCTAAAGATATTTTGGCTGCGGGAGGTAAGATTTTACTCGTTTTTTCTTTAACTGATAACTTCCAGAAGTAGCCTAATTGTAAACATTAATGTTTACAATTAGGGTACGCTAGGTCTCTATTTTGTTCAACTCCTCTTCTTAGCCCACTCTCCTGTTTCTAATCATGGATCTTGTTGGTGCTTCAACCACATTTGGCGAAATTGGTGTGCTTGCAGCTTGCGTGCGTGGCGTGCTTGCAGCGTGGCGTTTGAAATCTGGCGAGGGGATCGTAACTCAACAAATTGATACATAAACAAAAACAACATTTTGAGGAAAAATTTTACAAAAATTGAATATTTAAAATCTAATTGAATTAACAAAGAAAACACAAACGAAACACATAACATTCATACTAAATAGACTGAAACATTCACTTAATCACAAATTAAATAAACTGAGTGTGATTTTCATCACAAATTTGTGATTTAGTGTAAATTGTAAAATTAATTTAACTTTGAAAATGGTGTTGGAGAACATGTAATTTATCCAGCCATTAAAGAATTCGATGCGAGTGGAAATTCTATAGCCGAAAGATATATGCTTCCGCTTGTTCTCTCATGGGCCTCAACCGGTCATAAAATGCAAGGTAGCACCCTAAATAGAGAAGTAGCCTATTTATCAAACCTTTGGAATTGTAAAGGCTTAGCATATGTCATTTTAAGTCGCGCTCGATCATTGCAAAGCATAAGACTTGAAGCATTAAATCCAATTGAATTAGTTGGTACAAGACCATGTAATCTTGCAGCGAAAGAGGAAATGGAACGAATGAGAAATGAAAATAACATCGATAATAACGAAATTTAATTTTTAATAGAAATAAATTCACAAAAAAATTGGAAAATACCAAGAGAAAGTTAGTCCAAACTGATGAGGGAGGGTAGGCGGGATCTCATCCAGCAAAAAACTCTTTGACTTAAAAGAAACTGTATTTTGAGTGGAGGTTGAAGAGGAGTTGTAAAATTGAAAATTTTTTTTCAAATCTCTTATTAGCTCTGTAGCCACAAAATCTGTAAAACTAATCACGTCGATGTATCTGTCATAAGTTACATACTTAAAAACAGATTTTCAAGAGAGCGTTAAAAGCATCCTTGCCTATATGTGAATTTGAATTTAAGGTTCTAAAATTCACTGACGTAAGAATTTCGTCAACATCAAAGGAACTAACGCTAAATGAACTACAGTAGAACCTCGATTATCCGAAGTAATTGAGACCAAACCTACTTCGGATAATCGAGAATTCATCAATAATCATATAGTTTAATATATAGTATCATCACTGGTGCAATAATATTCGATTGTTCTGGAACTCAACAGTATGGCCGATTGGTTAGGTGATGGCCTTCGGTACCGGAGTTCGTGGGTTCGAATCCCACAGTGGCATGGATGTTCGTAGCCGTTCGGAATCGGCTTTAAGTTGTAGGTCCCGGTCTCATTAGCCCTCGTGTTGCAAAAAGTAGAAGACCGTAGCACTCCAAACCAAACCAAAACTCGGCAGTATGACCATACAAAATTTCGAAATGGGGTGTATTTTTGTTTAGAACAAGGATGTTTAAAAGTTCGAAAGAGTATGTGCCTACCGAGAACTGTGCTTGCGAGAAGGAATTCTAAAAAAAGGGAATTCCAAAATATTTATCTGCACTCGTAGTTTGGAAAGGATGGCTTGCACACGAAAGGAATGTGGGAAAAAAAGAAAGCTTTAAAAATGCATGTTTGTAAATAGAAACTTCTGGATGATAATAGAAAGTGAAAAAAATATGAAGAAGAAACCGACTTCGATCAACCGAGAATTTGGTTAATCGAGGTCCTACTGTACATAGTCCTCCTGTTCTGAAGTAACCAGAAAATTTGCAGTGTAGGTCGCTTAATGCTCGTAGAGCATCAAACATTCTGCGTTTGTATAATTAGACTTATTCTACTCTAGGTGGGAGGGATATTATTGGTCATTTATTTTAAAACATATAGTTTGTAATAATTTAAAAACATATATTTTTTCCTTTATTTAGGCTGTAAATTCAGAGGTCACGTGTATCCGAACGGTGACGAATGGCACCCCACGATAGAACCGTATGGTGCAGAAAAATGCGTGAAGTGCAATTGCAAAGTAAGTACCTGTTTTATACATAGTATACGTTTTAAAATCTTTTAATGTTGTCGTGCATCACGTTATTTTACGTACTAGCATATAGCCCGTCGTATGACGGGATCAGTAAAATTTTAAATTTTCCAGAATTGTAAAGTACCCTATGAGGCAGATAAGAAAATGGTTTGTGTTTTGGCTGAAAATTATCTGGTACACGCTCAATAATTTGTTTATCTTCATTATGCAACAATATGCAATGTTTTTCAATGTACAACTTAATATACATGGTTGAACACAGAGGCTTTATTGAACCTCTGTTTTAGAAAGTGGAAAAATTATGAGTTACTCCATCGACTGATCTGGAAAACAGGACAGTCAGTGGTTTCTTTCTTTTTATTCCCTTTTTTCCTATTTTTCAACTCCTCTTCTTAGCCCACTCTCCTGTTTCTAATCATGGATCTTGTTGGTGCTTCAACCACATTTGGCGAAATTGGCGTGCTTGCAGCTTGCGTGCGTGGCGTGCTTGCAGAGTGGCGTTTGAAATCTGGCGAGGGGATCGTAACTCAACAAATTGATACATAAACAAAAACAACATTTTGAGGAAAAATTTTACAAGAATATTTAAAATCTAATTGAATTAACAAAGAAAACACAAAGGAAACACATAACATTCATACTAAATAGACTGAAACATTCACTTAATCACAAATTAAATAAACTGAGTGTGATTTTCATCACAAATTTGTGATTTAGTGTAAATTGTAAAATTAATTTAAAGTATTTTAAGTGGAGGTTGAAGAGGAGTTGTAAAATTGAAATTTTTTTTTTTCAAATCTCTTATTTCTGAATTGGGGATAGTGAGTAAGCTTTTTTTCTTAAAGGGGGCGGTGGGCCAAAAAAAAAAGGTAGGGAACCTCTGGGTTAATGGATTGTATCCAAAAGGTTATACTGTTCTACAATTTTGGCTCGAACACCGCGTGACAAATTCTACGCATCCACCTCGTTGCGTTTTTGAGTGATCGTGTTCACACATGCGCGCACACAGACATAATTCTCGAGATGATATAAAAAGAAAAAGTGTTCTCGGACTTCAAGAGATCGAAAACATCGATATTTCGTCGAAATCTCGAGCTGGAATATTTTGAGCTGTCCGCCCTCGGAACGAGCAGAAGTTGCATGTAAATTGCATTTATTGTCTGGAGCGCATCGATTGTAAGATCCGATGTCGCCCCAGTCGGGGCTGTTTCTGGGTCATTCCCCTTGCTAGTGAAGCGTCACGTTCGCATTTCAAGGGTGCACGAGAGAAAGAAGGAAAGGAACACAAAAAAATAACCCGATTTTGTGCCTCTCGTGTGCCCGTGTCTTATCAGAACCATTCGGAGAGAGGCCTCTTCTCGGGGAGGCTTAAGTGTGCAAAGAAGAAGAAGAAAAATAAGGAGGTAACTTTTGGAGACTTTCGCCCGTCATCTGATACGGCAGCGAGATGCGGCTCTCAGATGCCGACTAAAACAAATGGATGCTGCTCGCCGGTCAGGGTGGTACATCGACGAAAATAGAACAAGGTAGTTTTGTGGGGGCTGTGGGCGGAGGATTCGCTTATCCAGTTCGTGGTCCATTAAAAAAAATAAAGAAAATGAAACAAGAACCAAAATCATCTTCTCTGGACGTTGAGGAGGACTAAGTTTACTGGGCAATTATTCCTTACTTGTTAAAGGTTGCATCAGCTGTTTCCAATCGTAAAAATTTGATCTATTTCCAGGGCAGGCGCCAAAATATGTGCTTATTAAATTATTTTTTATATAGAATAGAACAAAAGACTCTTTAATAGTCTATATTTTACTCTTTTGCAAGATCCATAAATCGCATATCCATTTAATCACATTTTCTCGGGCTGTCTTAGGTTTAGCATACCCCAAACAAGCTTTTGATTGCCGTCACATTAAATTTTGATGTGATAGAAATAATGGGATTCAAAAATAAATATGCGTGCTATAGCTAAACCTTGTCATTTTTGTTTCTAATTATAGCTTTAAGGTTTAGGGGAGTTGTAATAAAGGCTTTATTGTATAAAACATACCTATAATCCTATAATAATATCTGTTAAAAAGTAAAAGATAGGAAGCCTGGATTTGTTTTCTGGGAGACTTAGTAGAAGGAAAGAGGTTGGGAACCATTGAGTTAGGTGATAGAGAAAATCCTTTTTACATTTTAAAATATTTTTTGCGTTATCTTGGACTTATAAAATGCTTTCTATTTTTAAAATGGATCAAAACAGCTGATTATTTTTCCTAATTCCATAAGTTCCATTTTCAAACATAAATTAACTTTTTCGGCAGGTACATAGACTGAAATCATGACAACTGGTTTATCTATTATATAACTCCATTGTACAGTATTTATTTTACAAGCAATACCAAATAAATCTCTTTTCACGAAGTTTTTTTAAAATTCATAAAAGCTACTTGTGATGCTTAAAACAATAGCGATTCACTAACGTAACGTGCTGTTGTATTCTATGTTTTATGCCACTTGATCAAACTAAGCACGATTGAGCTGGAGGCTCATATTAAAGCAAAGGGGTGTACTTTTCGATTTTAACGCTAGATTTACGGATGTTGATCCTATACCTATTTTTACTGAAGTGAGCCAATTTGAGTCATACAACAAAATTAAAGTTTTTTGCAAAGAAAATAGATCCAAATTAATTTAAATGAAATGTTTATTATCAAAAAATTCACGGAAATCATTTTTTACAAATAAAATCTGTTTTTGAAACACATTTTCCGCAAACATTTCTATTACATTTAGCACAATGGTTTCTACATCTGTTTCTTTTGCACGATTGTGGAACTTGGCAATTCTTCCGTACGTCAGTAGCATGAATTTCTGTCATTGGAATAGAAGTGTTCTCGACTTTTTCTCTATATTTACTTTATACTATACTTTATATACTTTATGTTTACTTTATACTATACTTATTTATTTTCATATACATTCTATGAGTCCAATTGGCTCACAACCGTGAAAATAGGTATACCCCATTTTATAATGCGAAATGAAGGGGTCTGCGGAGAAGAGGGATGAAAGTTTATATATATTTTATTACTTAACTAAAAACCAACGTATGTTTTTGTAAAGTGATATTAAAGTTTTATGTATATATAGTGATAAAATTTTTAATTAGTCAAATTGGCTCGATCTGTAAATTGTGTTAACGAGCAGAACAAGGGTGAAAGTACGACTTATGCTCAAGTGGGTCCCCGGAATTTTGAAGCAGGGACCAAGCAGAAAGCCATAGACTTTTCCTTCCACCCCCAGAGTTATTGATTGAGAACTTAGAGGACATTGTGACCACGAACCTATTTTAGTTGTCTCAGTCACCTTTAACAAACACGGTGGATCTTAGGCCGTCTCGGGCTCCGAACCCGCAATTCTCTAGTCACGAGAGCGTTGCCCTGAGCCGACTGAGTTACCACGGCTCTTATTCTAAGTTGTTTAACACTAAACGTACCATAACCGGTCAAATGATCGGTAATGTATGTGGGAGGTTTATTCCCACGGTGAAAAGATGCTCCAAAGCTTAACAAACACTAACTTATTTAATTAAAACTATTTACAACTTATGTACAAATTATATGGTGTCTAGGGAATGAGAGTTGACATCGGTGCCCGTCTGGCATAACATAAGCGCCCGTCTTGGCGATCAGTCAGTAGTAATTAATTAAAATCTGTCAATCTCGGCGTTCCACTAGGGTTTAAGTGAATAAAATAATTAAATAAAATTAATTAACTAAAATAAAATAAAATAAATATGTATGTATTAAGTGAATAAAATAATTAAATAAAATTAATTAATTAAAATAAAAGAAATAGGTATGTATTAAGTGAATAAAATAATTAAATAAAATTAATTAACTAAAATAAAATAAAAGAAATAGATATGTATTAAGTGAATGAAATAATTAAATAAAATGAATTAATTAAAATAAAATAAATAGGTATGTATTAAGTGAATAAAATAATTAAATAAAATTAATTAACTAAAATAAAATAAAAGAAATGGGTATGTATTAAGTGAATAAAATAATTAAATAAAATTAATTAATTAAAATAAAATAAATAGGTATGTATTAAGTGAATAAAATAATTAAATAAAATTAATTAACTAAAATAAAACAAAAGAAATGGGTATGTATTAAGTGAATAAAATAATAAAATAAAATTAATTAATTAAAATAAAATAAATAGGTATGTATTAAGTGAATAAAATAATTAAATAAAATTAATTAATTAAAATAAAATAAAAGAAATGGGTATGTATTAAGTGAATAAAATAATTAAATAAAATGAATTAATTAAAATAAAATAAATAGGTATGTATTAAGTGAATAAAATAATTAAATAAAATTAATTAACTAAAATAAAATAAAATAAATATGTATGTATTAAGTGAATAAAATAATTAAATAAAATTAATTAATTAAAATAAAAGAAATAGGTATGTATTAAGTGAATAAAATAATTAAATAAAATTAATTAACTAAAATAAAATAAAAGAAATGGGTATGTATTAAGTGAATAAAATAATTAAATAAAATTAATTAATTAAAATAAAATAAATAGGTATGTATTAAGTGAATAAAATAATTAAATAAAATTAATTAACTAAAATAAAATAAAAGAAATGGGTATGTATTAAGTGAATAAAATAATAAAATAAAATTAATTAATTAAAATAAAAGAAATAGGTATATATTAAGTTAATAAAATAATTAAATAAAATTAATTAACTAAAATAAAATAAAAGAAATGGGTATGTATTAAGTGAATAAAATAATAAAATAA
This sequence comes from Pardosa pseudoannulata, assembly GCA_032207245.1. Taxonomy (NCBI): domain Eukaryota; kingdom Metazoa; phylum Arthropoda; class Arachnida; order Araneae; family Lycosidae; genus Pardosa; species Pardosa pseudoannulata. Next base: position 98,917,415 of record CM063509.1, read on the forward strand.
AATTAATTAAAATAAAAGAAATAGGTATGTATTAAGTGAATAAAATAATTAAATAAAATTAATTAACTAAAATAAAATAAAAGAAATGGGTATGTATTAAGTGAATAAAATAATTAAATAAAATTAATTAAATTAAAAGAAATAGGTATGTATTAAGTGAATAAAATAATTAAATAAAATTAATTAATTAAAATAAAAGAAATAGGTATGTATTAAGTGAATAAAATAATTAAATAAAATTAATTAACTAAAATAAAATAAAAGAAATGGGTATGTATTAAGTGAATAAAATAATTAAATAAAATTAATTAATTAAAATAAAAGAAATAGGTATGTATTAAGTGAATAAAATAATAAAATAAAATTAATTAATTAAAATAAAATAAATAGATATGTATTAAGTGAATAAAATAATTAAATAAAATTAATTAACTAAAATAAAATAAAATAAATGGGTATGTATTGGGCGAATAAAATAATTAAATAAAATTAATTAAATTAAAAGAAATAGGTATGTATCAAATGTTGGTATGTTTAGTATTAAACTTTTATTTATTTTATTCTTTGAAGTCTATAATAACTTTTATTTAAGGGATGCGTCGATATGTAGTCGGCAGAAATGAATCAGGCATTAAAGGGTTAAGAAGAACGATCTATAAGTTTTGATATCCTTTAGCTTAATATTATCTGGATCAGATAACGAAAAAGAGACCGAAAATGATGCTTCAGCCGTATGTATAATATATTAGAGTTAAGGTTAATCTTCCTGATATTTAAACTTTTAGAATGTCTAGTTACTAGTGTTCAAGTTTCTTTGAACTTTGCTTTTCATTCTGTAGTATTAACCTCCTCCTTTTAGTACATAAAAATTTTTATTTATTGGTTAAAGAAAACGATTTCTGAAAGTGGAAGTATTTTGGATCGTCCTCTGACCAACTGTACCGAATTCATAACCGGCAGAAGAGGTCTCAAGATCCATAACAGGGTCCAGGTCCTGTCCTTAACACATTGTGTGCGGGTACATTTCGCAGCGGAATTGTACCGGGAGCAGGCGTTTTGCGCTTAAATTTAAGTTTTATATTCCTTTGTTTGTAAAACGCTAAGTAATAATAGTCCTTTAACTGTAGTCAGAAAACATAATTTTAAAAAAATGTCCTAAAACTGTGTTTCTAACACTTTATCCTTAATTGTGTGCATTGATTTAAAATTTATGCTAAACATTCTCAAACTGTAGCACGCTTGAAAAGAAACGGGGAGAAAATTTGACAGTCACTCTTAATAATTAATGTTAGTTATTTTTTATAGTAGTCAAAAAACATAATTTTAAAAAAATGTCATAAAACTGTGTTTCTAACACTTTACCCTTAACTGTGTGCATTGATTTAAATTTACGCTATACATTCGCAAACTGAAGCGCTGTTGAAAAGAAACGGGGAGAAAATTTGACAGTCACTCTTAATAATTAATGTTAGTTATTTTATATAGTAGTCAAAAAACATAATTTAAAAAAAAGTCCTAAAATTGTGTTTCTAACTCTTTATCCTTAATTGTGTGCATTGATTTAAAATTTACGCTAAACATTCCCAAACTGAAGCACACTTGAAAAGAAACGGGAAGAAAATTTGACAGTCACTCTTAATAATTAATGTTAGTTATTTTATATAGTAGTCAAAAACATAATTTTAAAAAAATGTCCTAAAACTGTGTTTCTAATACTTTACCCTTAACTGTGTGCATTGATTTAAATTTACGCTATACATTCGCAAACTGAAGCGCTGTTGAAAAGAAACGGGGAGAAAATTTGACAGTCACTCTTAATAATTAATGTTAGTTATGTTTAATCGTTGTGAAGCATCGCTGCGGCGCACGTGCCATCGTAAACAACCCAGACTTCTAGCCAAGAAAATCATCCTTTTAATATCACAACTCCCGGTTGATGTCTCTTCCGTCAAGTGCTGAATCGAAAGAAGGAAAAAGACTGTCTAGTGGCGAAATTAAGATGACTCACATTCGCTAGTAAAGGTGACCTTGCTGGTGGCGCCATCTTTCGACCTCGGACGGAATCAGATATCACGGGGAAGGAAAACTTAATATCGCTTGCTGAGCAAACTCGACCCTTGACTTCTTGTTATAGATGGACTTGCTTGTTAATTTGCGGTCGGCACCTTTTTTACGTGGAAGATTCATTTCTCTTCAAACTTGTCTTACTTTTGTAAGAATAGCTGATGTCGGCAGTTCGTATTAATAGTTTTGTTACGACGTTATTATGATGTTGCTGGAATATCCTTGGACTCTGCCAGGCGGATTTCCGTCACCAAGCTTCTGTGTCTGTCATTAGTGGTATACTTTTCCTGAAAACACCTTACAGTGCTGTCTGTTTAATGGATTTACGACCTCATTTTTTATTAGTTCTATTTAAATATCTAATTGCTGCTTACATTTTGCAGTGCAGGCGCTCGAAAGGTTTTTGAAAACGTTTCAAGCCTTGCCGTTCCCACAGATAAAGGGCGTCAGTTAGTGCATTCGGTTACATTGTATGTCACGTTATTTGGCCTTTGAATTTATTTCAGTTTTAACAAACAGAAGATTTTGTTAACAACCTTGTTTATATTTGCGTCGTTTTTTCGTTTTTTAAATTTAAAATTTTCAGGAAAGATTTTAACCCAGGCAACGTTATTGTTAGAAATGAAATGAGACTAGGTTTATTCTGGGAAGAGTTTTATATGTCTGTAATTTATCAAAAATTATTGCCTCTAAAGTTTCTCAAAATTCTGCTAAGATGCATGAACAAAAGAAAATAATTCACTGAGATTTAATTGTTTCCTCGAATCTCAAAAGAACAGGTTGAAGTAATTAATGCTCAATGGGTATTTAATCATTATAAAGTTCTGCCTACATTTTTCTAATCCTGATGTCAATTCTCCCAAGAAATAAAGCATTCTTGAGAATTATAAATAGGTGTGCCAAATCAAAGAACTTCTACGCGATGCAATATAAGGCAGAAATCGGACTTAATCGTCATCACCAATGGGCAAATCTGCCTACATTTTTCTAACTCTGATGTCAGTTTTCCCAGGACATCAAGCATTCTTGAGATAAATGGATGTGTCAGATCAAGAACTTCTACTCGATGCAATATAAGGCTGATTTGACTTTATCGTCATCACCAATGGGCAAATCTGCCTACATTTTTCTAACTCTGATGTCAGTTTTCCCAGGATATCAAGCATTCTTGAGATAAATGGATGTGTCAGATCAAGAACTTCTACGCGATGCAATATAAGGCTGATTTGACTTTATCGTCATCTCCAATGGGCAACTCTGTCTACATTTTTCTAGCTCTGATGTCAGTTTACTCAGGATATCAAGCATTCTTGAGATAAATGGATGGGTAAAATCAAGAACTTCTACATGATACAAGATAAGGCAAAAATGACCTTACCGACCTTATGTCATCTCCGTTGTAGAAAACTTTTTGTCGTTCTTTTTGGAAATATTTTCTTCGTATAAAATCCCCTTTTTGCTAGTTAAATTCTTCTTGGACTATAGATTATGCACAACAACCGACATAAAAATTTAGCTCACGTAATATGACTCCTAGAACAAGGTAATCAAGAATTATTTGATCAGTGACTTCGACATTTTTACATGCTCAGTATACTCGATGTGAGTCTTGTAGCCATCAGACGTATTTTGCGTCTTGGATATAGATATATGCACAACAACCGACATAAAAATGCTAGCTCACAAACTAGAATCATGACTCCTAATCACAAGAATCAAGAATTATTTGATCAGTGACTGGTGTTAGGGACATTTTTACATGCTCAGTATACTCGATGTGAGTCTTGTAGCCATCAGACGTATTTTGCGTCTTGGCTATAGATATGTACACAACAACCGACATAAAAATGCTAGCTCACAAACTAGAATCATGACTCCTAATCACAAGAATCAAGAATTATTTGATCAGTGACTGGTGTTAGGGACATTTTTACATGCTCAGTATACTCGATGTGAGTCTTGTAGCCATCAGACGTATTTTGCGTCTTGGCTATAGATATGTACACAACAACCGACATAAAAATGCTAGCTCACAAACTAGAATCATGACTCCTAATCACAAGAATCAAGAATTATTTGATCAGTGACTGGTGTTAGGGACATTTTTACATGCTCAGTATACTCGATGTGAGTCTTGTAGCCATCAGACGTATTTTGCGTCTTGGCTATAGATATGTACACAACAACCGACATAAAAATGCTAGCTCACAAACTAGAATCATGACTCCTAATCACAAGAATCAAGAATTATTTGATCAGTGACTGGTGTTAGGGACATTTTTACATGCTCAGTATACTCGATGTGAGTCTTGTAGCCATCAGACGTGTTTTGCGTCTTGGCTATAGATATATGCACAACAACCGACATAAAAATGCTAGCTCACAAACTAGAATCCTGAATCATAATCTCAAGAATTGTGATCAGTGACTGGTGTTGAGGACATTTTTACATGCTCATTATACTCGATGCGAGTCTTGTAGCAATCAGACTTGTTTTGCGTCTGGGCAATAGATATAAGCCAACAATCGACATAAAAATGCTACCTCACAAACTAGAATCATGAATCATAATCACAAGAATCACTTGATCAGTGACTGGTGTTGTGGACATTTTTAAATGCTCGATATACTCGATGCGAGTCTTGTAGAAATCAGACGTGTTTTCGTCTGTACGAGAACTCAGATGATGAAATAAATTTGACATTTCACGAAGTATCTGCCTGATCTCCATTATTCCGCGATTGCGTAAATGGACTATCGGCATTGCAAAGCGAAATTGGAAAAATCTGTTTGAGAACTCAGATGATGAAATAAATCTAACATACACAAAGTTTCTGTCTGATTACAATTATTGTGTCAATGTAACTCTTCGTGATTGCGTAAAGGGACTATCGTAATTGCAAAGGGGAATTGAAAATGTCTGTTTGAGAACTCATATGATGAAATTCTAACATCCACGAAATTTCTGTTTGTCTCAATTATTCAGGAAATGCAACTCTTCATGACTGTGTAAACAGACTTTCGACATTGCAATGCAATGTTTTCGCTCTCTCTCTCTCTCTCTCTCTTTTTTTTTTTTTTTTTTTAAATTAAAGGTTAATACTAGTATCAATAGTGTGCTTTTATTATTACTTTTTTTCTTTAAATGTGAGAATTATCTACAGCAAGTAAAACTATATTTAAACTTCTTTTTTAACATCCCGTTATTATTATGAAGAGTTATTAAAATACTAAATTTCAGATGTAGTTGAATAATTTTCTCTCTTTCTGATTCATTTTTTTAAACTAGAGGTTAATACTAGTATCAGTAGTCTGCTTTTATTATTACTTTTTACTTTTTTATTATTACTGTTTTCTTTAACTATGAGAATAATTCATTATCCAAGATCACATTAGTATTGTGAAAAAATTTTAAAATGTAGTTGAAAAATTTTCTCTCTCAACTATTTTCTTTTTCTAAACTAGGGGTTAATACAAGTATCAATAGTGTGCTTTTGAAATCGTTTTTTTCTTTTGGATAGACGTTTAAAAAACATCAAACTAAATAGGAAATTTATCGTTAGGTTTAAAAAATTTTTAATTCTTATGATTGTCAAACTTCGTTATCTATTCAGAATATGTACTGGAGGTCTGATATGTTAGTTAAGGGTATATATAAAAAGAAATGTGACGGTTCAAGTTATAAACTGGAATCAATATACTTCTTTCTTGATTAATTATTTTATTTGAAAAAATAACTGAAATATAATCAGAAATATTTAAAATTTTTGGATAGTTTAAGTATTAATGATAATTTTGCTTTCTTTCAAATTCAGTTTTGTATATCATGAATATAATAAAATTAGAACGATTTATTCGGTACTTTCTTTATTTGTTAAGTCATTAGTTAATGAAAGAAGCATCTATTTGATTTTGTTAATTTTTGTATTTCATTAGAATTTTTTTCATTAGTCACAGTGGCTGTAGTGTCTTTATATGCACTTAAGATAGTAATTAAAAAAATTTTCATGTTCTCAAAACCTTTATATTTTCTATAATATTCAAACTCTAAACTTTAACTGTAGTTGGCATAAAGATTTAATAACTTATAGGAACTTGTAGACTTCATAATTTATAGAATTATGTGTTATAGGAACGAGTTTATCAAGTTTTTTCGTTCCTCATTGCAATTTTAATTGCTTTGTATTTAGCAACATATTCATTTCCATTCTAAATAAACGAACTGTATGTTTCCTAGTAAACAAATGTGTAGTTTGTAAAATAATTCAATTTCCCCCTTTTATTTTACAACTGGAGACTTACCCGTCAGATGGCAGCACTAAAATCTTTGCTTATTACCAACAGATGGCAGCACTATAAATCGGTTTTACGAACTTGAGAGGACTTTCAGAAACTTGTGAATGAATAATTTTAAATTATTGTATTTTACGCAATTACAGATCGTTTTATTTACTGCTTCTTTCACAATAAACTCTTAACTAATTATAACTCTTGCTTTTACAACAATTAAAAGAGATTTTAATTATTTATAAATATTCCAATAGTTTTGGTAGAATAAAATTTAAATTTTAAATTTTTGAAACAAGCTTTCACTTTGTTATATAGAAAGTTCCGATTTTTTAGAAACAAAGTGAATTCAGCAATTTAAATTAAATAAAAATGGAGAACATCCCGTATTACGATATATAAAGGAGAACCCATGTATTTACGATAATATGTAAAAAGATAAGATAATGAGAAAAATAAGAAAAAAAAAATTCCATTTAAAATTGTTTAAAGTTCATGTACTCCTTAATGTATTGTCATTCCAACTTACGAAAATTCTTTTCAGCTTTCTGAACATTTCAAAATTAATATTTTCATAAAATGAATTTATATGTATTAAAGAATATGAAATTCATTTGGTATTAAAGAATATGCGATTCATTTAGGACAAAAATTCTCAAAAATTTGTTTAGTTAAGAAAATAAACTTTTATTTTTTTATTTTTTAAATATTCATCAAAAATATACGATTCGGGTAACTAGTATTTATTTAAAAAAATAATCCTATACTATAATACGAGGAATGGTTGTCAAGTTGAAAATCGCCCCAGAATTAATAAACTGTAGTAAACTTGGGGATCTGGGGTTTTTGGTCACGAGGAATCGATTGGCATCGGTTTTGACGCGCTAAGGTCACGTAGTTCGGCGCTACAGATAGGGCCGGGTTCGAACCCCGGTGCGGGCAAACTTTTTTTCTCATGCGTCCAAACCAAGTGAAAATTGGTACCCGGGGGTTTTCGACCACGAGGAATCGATTGGCTGTAGTTCTGACGAATTAATAATAATAATAATAAAAGTCTTTATTGATTTGTCTTTATTCCTTGATATCGGTTTCCATTTTTATTTTCTATCAACTCTAAATATTAAATTAATGTAGCAAAGTATATATAACACATAAACGATATAGTAAAAAAAAATAATGCAAACAAAAATTTTGAAAACCAACCACAAAAAATTAAAAAATAATGCTTCACTAACGTGCCGAAACAACCTCGCCGTTCAATTTCCAAAGCCACACTAAACACAGAGCATATAACTTATCAAAGTCCGTCGCCGCGTTAGTGCGTCGTCGGCATACCAGGAGGTGCCGCTCTGACGCGCCAGTGCGTCGGTGGCAGCGAACGTGTTAAGGAACTGATTTCGATTTCAAATCACCGTCAACAAAGTTCGACATTTCAACATTCATCAGATTTCAAGCTACATTTTCAACATGCAGAACGCACCTCTACATGAAATGCTTCAAGGAGCCGGAATTTTGGAACAACAAGCGATCAACTCAATTATACCCGCAAATGGACAACTAGAAGATACCGTCATTGTCAGAATGCTTCTCCATTCAACACACTTCAATCTTTACACTGCTCACTTTGTACCATTTCTTTAATTGTATAATTTTTTGTTATCAATTACATTTTATTTTCTATGACTTTTCAAACTTTACCTTTGTATAGAATAGTTCCCTTTCCAAACAACTTTGTTTAGAATAGTTTACAATGGTGCACTTTAACCGGTTATCTTTTCACTAATGGTTTCACAAATTTTCTTATGGCATGTATTGTTTTGATAAATCACAATTGAAAATTTAAATCTTCGAGTTAGCTTCGATACCTGTTTTCTCCGAGCGGAGCTCGGTCACCCGGTACTTAATAATTTATCAATATAAACCACAGTAGAGCGGCGATAATCCAAACCGTTTTGACTGAAACGTATCCGGTAAATTGGACCACTTTAAAATACTGCTTTGGCAATGTTTTTACTTTTTTCAAGCTTAGGACTAGCAGTTGAAATGATAACTGATTGATATTTTCGTATATTACAAATGGCGTATTTAATAAAGTTAACATTTTAAAAATTTTCATTTCCTACGAAATTGGTAGAAAGACGAAGATACCAACAGATACAGAAGTTTTGAATAATGTTTTAAATGAAGCCTGTGTTATGAAAGAATGGATAAATAAAATACTAAAAATTATGAAATAGTCCTATGATTTTTAAAATGGACAAATACTTTGTATGAGAATAGGAAGAACAGATACTGTTAGAATTTGGGTACTATTAAAAAAAAGAATTGCAGTAAAATACTGTAAATAGGAAATGAAATGGTAAAGACGGTTTAAAAAGGAGAATACTTGAAAGATATAGTTTAGATGGTTATACATATTCTGTCATGTTGTTTTCTGGATGAATCAGATTTCTTTTATCTGTATTATGTTTTATAATACGTTGTAAAATGTAAAAGGATGAAAATTGTTAGTTATAAAATGTTTAAAATCAGTATTTGATTCAGGCATTTTTTTCTAATAATAAAAAATGATTAATGTCTTTACTGGATTTGAAATATATGGATGTCGTATTCGGTAGTAAGCAGTATATGTCTCATTATTTTATGCTGTAACCTTGTATCTTACAAATGCAGTTTTATGTTATTTAAAAACAAACTGTTTTAGTTGATGTCTGTTTCTTTATCTGTGATTTTTTTTATTGGACGTGAAAAAAAAGGATGTCCCGAAATAAAGGTCTGGGGAAGCTTTTAAATCCAGATGTTTGTACTTTCGTTGTTTTGTTTTCATTAAATTTTTTAAATAAAAATTAATTAATTGAAATCTTCGATCTCGAAATCCCACTATCGACAATAGTTGAAATTTTCATTAGCTGATGCACGTAAGCAGTAGTAAAATAAAAAATTACATAAAACTGTCTAAAAAAAAAAAAATATTAAATAACAGCAGTCAAATATATTATAAGCAAAAAAAATATTTTTGCAGACAAAAATGAGTGTAAAAAAAAATAAGTTATATTTTAATTATATTTTGTATAAAAATTAAGACGAAAAAATTGTTGTCTTTTTTTAAATTTAACATTTTGAATTACTTAAAATGAAATTTATATTATTGCATAACTCAAAACAGTTACGAAAAATTAAATTTTGTTTTAGGACTAATATTAATTCAGTTCAACTCTCTATTTGATTGCAATCTGCACTCTATATAACTAAAAATTCAATTCATAAAATTGTATCGTTATTTTTATAATAAGCCTTTAAAAATATAAATACGTATAATTACGTTAAAGGAAATTTAACAATAAGTCAATCAAAAACGATTAACCGTAAAATGTTGAAATTTTGTAGGACTATTATATACACATCATTCATTAAATATTTATATAAAAATTCAATACCGAAATGAAAATTGTATCGATATTTTTATCGACAAGCCTTTCCAACAAATATAACGTGCTGTAATATACGTTAAAATGAAATTTATCATTATATGGGCATAACTCAAAACAGTTAGCCTTAAAATGTTGAAATTTTGTATTTAGGACTATTATTAATATCTAGTTGCGCAGCTCTCTATTTGATTGCAATCTGCACTCTATATAACTAAAAATTCAATATCGAAATGAAAATTGTATCGATATTTTTATCAATAGGCCTTTCCAACAAATATAACGTGCAGTAATATACGTTAAAATGAAATATATCATTATAGGGGCATAACTCAAAACAGTTAGCCGTAAAATGTTGAAATTTTGTATTTAGGACTATTATAATATCTAGTTGCCCAGCTCTCTATTTGATTGCAATCTGCACTCTTTATAACTAAAAATTCAATATCGAAATGAAAATTGTATCGATATTTTTATCAATAGGCCTTTCCAACAAATGTAACGTGCAATAATATACGTTAAAATGAAATTTATCGATATGTGGACTTAACTCAAAAATGATTAACCGTAAAATGTTAAGGTTTTACATTTAGGACTCTTATATCTAGTTGCGCACCTCTCTTTTTGATTGCAAACTCACTCTATATAACTAAAAATTCAATATAGAAATGAAAATTGTATCGATATTTTTATCAATAGGCCTTTCCAACAAATGTAACGTGCAATAATATACGTTAAAATGAAATTTATCAATATGTGGGCTTAACTCAAAAATGATTAACCGTAAAATGTTAAGATTTTACATTTAGGACTCTTATATCTAGTTGCGCACCTCTCTTTTTAATTGCAAACTCACTCTATATAACGAAAAATTTCAATATAACATGCTTTAAGGCAGTGGGGCATATAATAGACGTAAAAGAAAGTAATGTAGTATACAGATAAAAAAAAAAAATTTAAATATGTGCATGAATATAACTGGAAGATTTATTTGTGATATTTAAGTGACTTCTTTTTTGTAGCTGGTGAATCGACGAATAGGTCATCGGAGGGACAAGGCAAAGGCAAACGACGAAGAAAAGACCGCGAAAGGAGACACCGGAAAATTCGTCAGCCGAAGGAGAAACAACAGTGAGGGAGTAGGCCGGTGATCGCCACTTTTGAAATCTCCTCCGAACAGCAGCAACACTTGTACAGTAACTCATGGGACTGCAATCTTCTGGCCTGCTGCTTCTTATAGGGTGCCGGGCCCGCATCATCCAGTCGCCGGGTGCATCTTCGAACTTTGGAATTTTCCTCTCTATTCGATTTTAGACAAATTAGGAACTTTTTCGTTTTATTCTTACGCTTCGAGTCCATCAGAATGTGTGAATATTTTTTAATGTTGTGACTGTGTGCTGGTGCTCTGTATATATCTATATTACGTATTATATTTGGCTGGTTCTTGCCAGTGATGACTCCCAGAGGAGTGGCCAAAGATCGGGACGGTTACCTGTTCTTCAATTATTTATTGACTGTGCGTTGGAGTTGCTGAGAGGTTCTCCTAAGCCTCCAGTTACGACGGGAAGAGTCCAAAAGTAAACTTCAGCATGCTTTTTGAGAGTTCCATAAACACTATTGTAGTAAAGCCAAAAATAAAAAATTCCCCGTGATTATGTACGAAAAATTGGATGAATATCAAATTAAAATCATATTTAAATCTGTGATCAAATATAAAACAGCTTGAACTGTAAGAATATTTGATTTTGACAGAATTACTTCTGAATATGCTATATTGGTGTTTTGATGTATTACTATATCCTTCAACCACATTCATCCAGCATCTGGTTCAACTGCACTGTTTGATGTAAGCAAGTGTTAAAGTAATCATTGCTTTTGAAATGACGTTTAACCATTATAGTCTGCAATATAGTGATTGTAATGCATCCATCCAGCATTTGGTTCAACTGCAGTGATTTGATATAAGCAAGTGTTAAAGTAATCATTGCTTTTGAAATGACGTTTAACCATTATAGTCTGCAATATAGTGATTGTAATGCATCCATCCAGCATTTGGTTCAACTGCAGTGATTTGATATAAGCAAGTGTTAAAGTAATCCTTGCTTTTGAAATGACTTTTAACCATTATAGTCTGCAATATAGTGATTGTAATGCATCCATCCAGCATTTGGTTCAACTGCAGTGATTTGATATAAGCAAGTGTTAAAGTAATCCTTGCTTTTGAAATGACTTTTAACCATTATAGTCTGCAATATAGTGATTGTAATGCATCCATCCAGGATTTGGTTCAACTGCAGTGATTTGATGTAAGCAAGTGTTAAAGTAATCATTGCTTTTGAAATGACATTGAACCATTATAGCCAAACATATAATAATCGTAATGCATTTGTACCTTAATATATAATATTAAATGTCTAGAAGATTGTTAAAATTTTGTCAGTAATCGCAACAGACTGCATTGGATTTTTCCATGTGTTTGAGTAAAGCAGTAGCTTTTAAGTAATATCATTTTATCTGCAAGTGTCCATTGAAATCATGTACTACTGTCTATGGTAAATATATAGCTCCAAACATGAAAAATGTGAAATTTTAAACACCACAATCAGTAATTTTTTAAACAGTATTATTATCACACCAGTGCAACTCTATAAATTTGGATTCTTCTTTTATCAATACCACTGTGAACTTTTATAATTCAGAATTGTGAAGAAAAAAAGCAGAAGGTGCCCATGGAAAATAAATGCTTTTCAAACTATAAACGATATTATCTATCTGGTTCAATAACAGCAATGTTTTAGTGCATTTCTAATAATAGTTGATGACATGAAATGCATGCTTTTTTTTACATTTTAACCATTTATCGAATGTTTTGTATATTATTTGAATGAGCTTTATCAGCACAACAGCAACTGTTAATATCCAAAAGAGAACCAGTTGAATTGTTTCAACGTTGAAGAGGCCACCCTTCTTTTTACCGTGTGAAAAGTTTCTTGACTTGTATTATAAAGTTTATTGTTTGCCTGCGCCTGCGCTGTGTAATTTGTTGCATTACCAATTTTGGACCATATACTTAGTGCCATTCTGTCATGTGCATTTTGTGTTAGTATCAAATATATTTTGTGCTTAGTGAGTCCTAATAGCTACAAATTTTTTTACATTATTTTAAAGTACTTGGAATTTTAGCTAAAACCTTTTCATCAGTTTTTGTACCTTTTAAAAATTTGAAGATAAAAAGAGTTTTCATTGATGATTGCCATGCAAAAGTCTTTCTGAAGTTTGAAAACTCTTTCAGCTTTTTATTAATATGTATTGCATAATTGATATTAGCTGTAAAATCAGTGATATGTAACCAGGAATTTAAAAAAAAAGCATTATTAAAAGTCCAACCTACCTCATAAAAAATCACAGGTTTAATCACAATTATTCTTAAAAACATGCAGTTTTCTTAAGGAAACTTTAGAATCTTGATTTCTTTTGGAAATGTACCTAAATTTATCTCTTTTCAATTAAATCATATTCAAATCTAACTTATAAGTTTAATGTTTAATAGTTATTTGTAGTAGCATGTTTGCATAGATGCAACTACTGCAGCTAGACATCTTTCATATTATTAAAAATGTTATATTTATTTATTAGCTTATTAAATATACCTCACCAACATATACATCATTCTTGTTGAAAAAAAATTAACACTTATTATGTCATTTTACTATATAAACATTGTAATAAAATATTGCAGCTATCACTGAATGAAAACAGGCCAATTTCTGCAACAAACTCAACTGAGTGTACTAAAAATCAAGTTAAATCAATTCAGCCTAATAATACTACAACATTCTGATATATAAAAAAGTTACTTAAAAGTTTAATGTCTAATTATTGCTTTTTAGTACCATAGTTGCATAGATGCAAGTACTGCAGTTAGATTTTTTTCATGTTATTAAAAATGTTATAATTATTTATTAGTTTATTAAATATACCTTATCAATGTATACAGCATTTTTGTTGGAACTTAACATGTGTTAAGCACAATTATATGCATTTTATTACATAAACGTTGTAATAAAAATATTACAGTCTCTGAAAGTTTAAAAAAATATACTGAATATATTTAAATTTGTTTTCTAAAAATATCTTTATGGAATAACTTAAAAATACAAAAATGATTAGCTTATTAAATATACCTTATCAATGTACACAACTTTTTTGTTTAAACTTAACACTTGCTAAGCACAATTATATGCATTTTATTACATAAACATTGTAATAAAAATATTACAGATATCTCTGAAAGGTTAAAAAAAAATACTGAATATATTTAAATTTGTTTTTTAAACATATCTTTATGGAATAACTTAAAAGTACAAAAATTACTTGAAAACGAAGCTGAGATTAATTATTTTAATACTGGTAATTATAATAAATATCATTTTGTCTATAAAGTTAAAGTTATGATTTTACTACAATAAATTCTGAAAAAAAAATCATTTTGATAGGAAGTTGATATTTTTCAGGTGACATCATTTGAAACCTGTGAGTTTTTATGGGTTAGACCTACTTTAACAAACCTTATCAAATTCTGAATACGGTTAGAGAATTTTTGCATAATTTACTTGGCAGTTTTTTAATTATTATTTGAATAATTATTTATTTTAAATACTTTGTTTTTTGTATAATATTTAAAAAAAAAAATTTTTCAGATGTATAGAGAGGCTTCTGCTTGTGTATTTAATGTAAGAATTATTTAATATAAGGTATATAATACATTAATCAAATTGCTTAGTTTCTGCTCCTACAAATTTTCATGTTCAGTGTAACATAATTAAGTAAAATGTAATAAATTACACTATTACACAAACATTTATTAGAATATTTATACTGCTTATAAATAAGAAGAAATATTTGGTATGATATTATTTGCCTCACCACAGATATAAAATCTAATAATAAAAATATTTTTAAAATTAATTATGCACAAAATATTTTAATATAAAATAACGTAGTTATAGTGAAATCCAATTTCTATTTGAAGAAAAAGAAATTACTTTTGATGATTTAAGTATCTATAATTTGTTTGTGTAATCATCGTGAATACAAATAATTAATGTTAATTTACTTCTGAGGTGTCCGTATTAATTCTGAACTATTATACCCTGCTTAATGCATGATATTTTTATTTTTGTCATCTGTTGCCAAACATGTATTTTGCCAAAAAATTTTCATATGCTCATCTCTACCTATATTTTTTCCATGTCAATTATAGTTTTATAATGGCTCAAATATTTCATAGTCTAAACAAAATCATGGAAATAATTTAGATCAAATAAATGCACTTAACATTTGTGTTGGTAAAGGTGTAGCTTGCAATTTACTACTTTTTAGTTAAATAGTTGTTTGGTAGATGGCAGCACTGAAATTTGCTGTTAGTAATGTTTGTTATTAAATCATACAGAGAAAAAAATATATTTAACTATGAAAATAAAAACAAATAATAAATTTTGTATGTATTATAATATTAATGATATATTTTATAACATTGTGCTAGCAATGTATTATATAACAATATTAGTAATATAATATTACAATTGCTACATATTTATTTTCTGATGGAAGTAATTCATGTTAGTGAAGAGTGTTTATTCTTTGGTAGCTGTGACTGGATAAATGACCTCCATATTCAAACTTGCTATTAAAAAAAAGGGGAAAAACATATTGATTGAATTTACAACCAATTTCAATGGCCATCTAAGAAGCAACTAACTAAAAAAAGGTAGATTGTTCCCTACATCTACCTATGTATTAATATTTTCATTGTGTAATATATTTCCGTGCTTCCTTTTCTTTTGATTTGCTGATCTGTATATTGAGTTGTAAGTATTTTTATGAGACATGTGGAAAGCAGTATAGTACTCAGGTATTTACTTTGGAACCACCGTTGACTTTGTTTCGGATTGAATGGCTTAAATGTTCTACGAGAAGAAAAGAAATTTCTCAACTGTTCCTCAGAAGATGATATCATGTTTTATATATGTCTTAATATATGATTATAAACCAGGAATTGAAAAAAACATTAAGAAAAAAAATTAATTCCAACCTACCTCATAAAAAATCACAGGTTTAATCACAATTATTGTTAGGAAAGGTTTATGTTTGTTTTTAGGCTCTTTATCATTTGAAGTGCAGTGATATTCAACAACAATTTAAATGAAACAGGTCCACTGTCTAGTGTAATCAAACATTGGACAAAATTTTTATAGATGATAATATTACATTTATTTCATATAATATATATCCCAGATAGCTCAAAAATATTGTCCAATAATAAAATTATAATATCAGCCTACATCAAATGGATCTACCTCAATGATATCCTTAAATATCATTTCTTGATATTTAGTAATTTTAGTCAATATACCCAGATATCCCTTTTTTAATAGTATTTAAGATTGTTAGTGAATATTTCCTTGATATATTTTTATATAATTTTTCAATATTTAGCAGTGTTGGTCAGTATTCCTTGATATCCCTGAATATCATTTTTTTGATATTTAGCAATATTCACCATGAGGTAATTTTGTCATGTGAACTAATTCCTTCATTTCTTGAAGTAAGGCCTTTTTTATTTATTTGGATGTTTTACTTTTAAAAGTTTCTGTTACCTGGCATTTTCTGTCAGAAGAAAAATCTGTAGCTGTCCAGTTCTACTTTCCTTGCCTTGTAGTTTTCCAAAAAATTTCAGTACCTAATTCAATTTGTTGTATTGCTTGCTATGTGGAGGAATAACAGAATTGATTTACTTCTGTTCACATTCAGCTAATGTTGTATTGCCATTCAGCTAATGTGCTGAATGTTGTAACGTCATTGAGGTGTCTATGTGCAGAAAGCACTTGTCAGATGCTTAAGGTCAGGACATTCACATTTTTATTTACATCACTACACATAGTATACATGTAAAAAAAATTTAAATTAAAAAAAACAAAAACAAAAAAAAAACGAATTGACTCATCATTTCTACCTAAAACCTCTTCATTCTCTTTCAAACCATCATCAATCCACTTACTTCACTTCGTTTTTACTTTTCAGAAATTCAGGGAGGAAAGAAAAAGTGGATGTTACAATGTCTTGAGATAGCATTTGATGTCAGAAAATTATATTTATTTTTATGAATATTGATATGTATTATTTAAATAATATTATTAGGATGTTGTTAGCAACATTAAGAAAGAACATTAAAAATGTGGGTTTCATAAAAACTATCTAATATATTAAATTTTACCGTTTAGAATAATATTGCTCTTATATGCAATACAAACTCTTTTAATTGCTTTCTTTTAAACAATTTTAATTTTATATTACATCTGTCAATATTGGCAGATGTCCCAAATTTGATGTATGACATTCAGTGAGATTCAAAATATTGGACAACATTTGTACGATATTGATCATTGTATTTGTGCTAACTGGGATATATGTTATGAAATTTAATAGATACCTAAATCATAATTCAAAGATATAGCGAGTTCTACATGTGAAGTTTCGATTGTATTTACACAAAGTATACTAGAAATGTGAAAACACATTTAGAAAATCATAAAACCATGTTCCTTAAAATGAATCCCTGTTTACAAATATTGTTTTAAATTTTCAATCTTTCAGTCTAATTTTTTAAATCTCTTTTAAATTTTTAAAAATCTTTCTTTGTCTGTGTCCCCTTAACTATTAATGCCAGCTATTTAATAATATCTATCTCTAGTATTTAGAATAGATATATTAAATAAAGTTATAATGACAATAAATCCTTTATTGTATTGACATTCTGATTCAAGAACAGAAATAAAATTCATACTTATACTATGCTTGAATTAAAAATTCAATAAACTGAAGCATTATAAGCTTTGAATAAATCCTTCTTAGCTAATCTTCATAACTAAAAAATAAAAAAAAAACTACCTGCAGAACTTTATAGTGATTTTATTTCTTCTCGTCTTACCATTAAAATTCATTTTAAATGTATTTTGTGTTGCATTTACCTCTTTACTAACAATTTTTGCAGGGTTATATGTCAATATATGTTACAATAATTTTGATGACTTTTTGATGCTGACTTCTTAGTATATTATGACCTAATTTATAACAATATATTCTGTTATCTCATTTGCGTATTACAACTTTTTTGACTTAAGAATTAATGTGGATATTTAACAACTTTTAAACATTAAATCTTGATTATGTTGTAAATAATGGATACAGATAGTCTAATATTGATTTAATAATCTAATTTGTTTATATTTTTAAAAATTATCTATATATATAGCAGTTTAAAAACTTATAATTTTAATATCTCACTCATCTTTAATGTACATAAAATATCAAAAATAATTTATATTTGAATTTATCCTTTTTAATTTTCATGTGTTTCATACTTCAGAACCATTTTTATTAAATAGAGATTGATAGATGTTATTACATTTATTGATGGCTCAAGAATAAATTTTAAATTTTTGAAATATGGAGGCAGTAAGACAATTCTGACTCTCTTATTTTAGTCCCAACTTACTATTTATAGTGACTTTCAGTTATTTTTTAATAAAATTATAATTTTTAAAGCTTTTATAAGTATATAGGTTCGTATTATTTTTCTTATTCCATATACACTCACTCAAATTAGGATTCTATTAGAATCATGACCCTGCCACGACTATTTAGTAATTTACTACAGTTTCTGCTCTTCATTTTATTGATTTATTTTTTATTATTAAAGTATCAAACGTAATAGTGTAAATTTTTTTAAATTTTAGATTAGAATTTATAGTGCATTTAGGACAGTAAAGTTTATTTATAAGTCAATTAAACTTTTTTTTTATCCTTATAACTTTTTTAAATATTATAATCATCTTAGTTTAATTTTTTTTAGAATCTGTTACCATTATTATATTTATCTTCTACATAAGACTGTGCTTGGATTTTCAGATATCATTCACCTTAAATTTTATTAGAAAATTTTAGCAATTTCTTTCATATTTTTGAATATTTTTTTTAAAAAAAGAAAGAAATCTGCAACTTAACATTATGCACAGTTTTTGTCCTACACATTACAGAGAATGTTTGTAAAAATTTATACGCTTCTTTCTTAAAAGGAAAAAAAATAAAACTTTAGCATCTTTAATGCTTGTAACAAAACAAACAAAAAAAAAAAAAAAAAAACTAGCATGGCTGAATAAAGTCATATACATAATTATCTTTTGAAATTTTCAAGATACATATCTCAAATTGTGCATGCCTGTCTAGACAATAATTAGAGCTATAACTTAAGCTCATAGAGAAAAATATAACATTTTGACCATATTTGAGATACCATATCCCTTTATGAAGTGCTAATATAAAAAAGAAAAGAAACATAAGTCATAATCAGTGCATTAATGAATTTGTTTTTGAGTCTTCAATAAATATTTATATTTAAGCCCTTTACATAGATTCAGAAACAAAATTGAGAAAACCAATTCCCAATGTTTGATAATTCTTCTCGAGTGATAGTGATTTAAATTTTTCTTTTAAAGAACAAGATGTTTGTATCCAATAATATTCTGTGGTAAATTTATTATTTCTTTTTCAATTTTTCTGTGATGTTTATATCTGGGTAGGTACTAGAAGTCTACCCTTGTGAATTATTTTTCTACTAAAACACTAGATGTCAGTTTTCTAGTCAGATGTATTTAATTAAAAGAGTTTTGTAAGAGTGTTGTTTTGGACGTGGTATGTATGCTATTTTAAACAGTGTTTGTATTGTTTTATAAAATGTTAAATATTCGAAGGAGTAGTCAGTTACCTTCAAAAGTGACTATCAGAGAAAGTGTTATTATAAAAATAAAATGATGTATTTATTATCTTTGAAATTATTCCGTAGGATACAGTGAGGAGTATCTTTGTGTATCATAACCTCTCGTTCGAGGTTGAGAAAACTCAAATTTGTGCTAGTGAATTGTTTGCACTTTTTCCCATTGTGTTGTCTCACAAACCACTATTGCACATTTATGTTTGTCTCTGAGTCATTGATGACTTCACATTTGTCATATTCCACTTCCTCCCTCCTGATGAAAATTCAAAACACTTCATTGTCATTCAATACATTTTTGTTTCTTTAAATGTGACCAGCCTCTAGCGATGTCAAGAATCTGATCACTTTGCTTGCGAATCTCCCCTGTATATGTAATGTACGCTGTAGATAGCTTTTGAATAAATAAATGCTTTTATGAGATTGAACAGTGTCTAATTTTTCATCCATTAATTTACATGATACAAAATATTCTTAGCTGAGATTGAACAGTGTCTAATTTTTCATCCATTAATTTACATGATACAAAATATTCTTAGCATTATTCTTTCAAATTGTGTTTGGGCAGTTCCATTGGGGTAATGTTGAACCATGAATATAGATCAGGATGTCAGAATTTCACTGCAGGATATTATATTTATGAGATTGAACTGTGTATTATTTCTCATCTATTAATTTACATTATACAAAATATTTCTAGCATATTTGTTTCAAATTGGTGTTTGGGCAGTTCCTTTGGAGCATTGTTGAACCCTGAATATAGATCAGGATGTCAGAATTTCACTGCAGGATATTATATTTATGAGATTGAACTGTGTATTATTTCTCATCTATTAATTTACATTATACAAAATATTTCTAGCATATTTGTTTCAAATTGGGTGTTTGGGCCGTTCCTTTGGAGCATTGTTGAACCCTGAATATAGATCAGGATGTCAGAATTTCACTAGCAGGATATTATATTTATGAGATTGAACTGTGTATTATTTCTCATCTATTAATTTACATTATACAAAAATATTTCTAGCATATTTGTTTCATATTGGTGTTTGGGCAGTTCCTTTGGAGCATTGTTGAACCCTGAATATAGATCAGGATGTCAGAATTTCACTAGCAGGATATTATATTTATGAGATTGAACTGTGTATTATTTCTCATCTATTAATTTACATTATACAAAATATTTGTAGCATATTTGTTTCATATTGGTGTTTGGGCAGTTCCTTTGGAGCATTGTTGAACCCTGAATATAGATCAGGATGTCAGAATTTCACTAGCAGGATATTATATTTATGAGATTGAACTGTGTATTATTTCTCATCTATTAATTTACATTATACAAAAATATTTCTAGCATATTTGTTTCAAATTGGTGTTTGGGCAGTTCCTTTGGAGCATTGTTGAACCCTGAATATAGATCAGGATGTCAGAATTTCACTAGCAGGATATTATATTTATGAGATTGAACTGTGTATTATTTCTCATCTATTAATTTACATTATACAAAAATATTTCTAGCATATTTGTTTCATATTGGTGTTTGGGCAGTTCCTTTGGAACATTGTTGAACCCTGAATATAGATCAGGATGTCAGAATTTCACTAGCAGGATATTATATTTATGAGATTGAACTGTGTATTATTTCTCATCTATTAATTTACATTATACAAAATATTTCTAGCATATTTGTTTCAAATTGGTGTTTGGGCAGTTGCATTGGAGCAATGTTGAACCATGAATATAGATCAAGATCTCAGAATTTCACTGGCAGGATATTATATTTATGAGATTGAACTGTGTATTATTTCTCATTTATTAATTTACATGATACAAAATATTTCTAGCATATTTGTTTCAAATTGGTGTTTGGACAGTTCCTTTGGAGCATTGTTGAACCCTGAATATAGATCAGGATGTCAGAATTTCACTAGCAGGATATTATATTTATGAGATTGAACTGTGTATTATTTCTCATCCATTAATTTACATTATACAAAATATTTCTAGTATATTTGTTTCAAATTAGTGTTTTGACACTTTTGTTGGAGTTATGCTGTTGGTGCATTGAACAATGAATAGAAATCAGGATGTCAGAACTTTACTGACAGGATATTATATTTATGAGATTGAACTGTGTATTATTTTTTATTTATTAATTTACATGATGCAAAATATTTCGAGCATATTTGTTTCAAAATGGGGTATTGGCAGTTCGTTGGAGTTATGCTGTTGGTTGAGTTGAACTATGAATTTAGATCAGGATGTCAGAAGCTTGCTGGCAAGATATTATATTTAGGAGATTGAACAGTGTCTTATTTCTCATATATTAATTTACATAATACAAAAATATTTGTAGACTGTTTTAAATTGGTGTTTTAGCAGTTCCACTGGGGCAATGCTGTTGGTGTATTGAACCGTGAATATAAATCAGGATGTCAGAACTTTACTGGCAGGATGATATTTATAAGATTGAGCTGTGTAATATTCTTTTTTTTTAGGTGGAATTACCTCTAAAATGTCTCTTTTGGCCAGTCTTCTAAAAACTATAATGCAAAACTGATCAGAAAGTCCTAGCTTTTAAACCAAATAGAATACACTTCGAAAACTAACACCTTGCGGACATCTATACGACTAATTTGACATTAAAAATGATAAAGATGTGGCCAAAACAGTAAGAATGACAAAGAAATTAGATTGCCCGTACGCCTCACGGGCTAATCATTAAAGCAACCGCGCCCGTACGGTGTACGTGCAAAACGGGCAAGGGGTTAAACAAGCTTTACTAAGCGTATATTTTCAGGATTGGCAGAATTTAAGAAACCTATTGCTTATTTCATTAATACACATAGATCTTATTTAATGTCGAGTGTAGTCTCATCAGAACTAATAATTCTGAAAGTACAGATATAATATGGAGAGACATATTTATATTTTCTTATGAATAAAAACTTCTAGATAATCTGAGTTCAGTTACAACTGCAGTAAAAATACTTAGAAACAGTCATATGGAAAGCTATCGGCATCTTCGTATCCCAGAAGATAGGGGAGGGGGTACACATTAATAAACGTCAATCAAAGAGGGGTGCATTTCGCAAACAATTAACTCGACCCTCCTACTTCAAGGAATACAATGGGGGATGAAGAGCCAGAAAAGTGCGTGACTTGCGTTTTCGGAGCGAGTTTGAATAAAAAAAATTGTACGTGCTTACCCGTTTTGAGACAACATCTGATAGTGGGGAAATTACGTGTCTACCGCTTAGAAGTTTAAATTACAGAATTAAACAATACATTGGCTTAGAGAATTATCTGCTCTTTCCGAGTTAAAGTTTGTTTGGTGAAATACTGAATACAAGACGTGTACCAGTAGAAATATTCTCCTCATAAGTAGAGTTATGAGCAGTGGAAAAAACCGAGTTTTATGGGAAGAAAATTTACAAAACATGGGAATTTTGAAGTATTTTGTTTACTTTTATCCTAATTGCACAAGACAATTTTTACATTTCATAAATGATTCGATATTAATAGTTAACTGGCAACTGTAATGAATAAACGTGTAAGGAAGCCAAACAGCCAAAACATTGAATAATTGGGATTAACTAACTATATTTGGCATGAAAGTATGAGTATATTTTTCCTTTGAGAAATATCCAATATTTTTATTATTACATAAATATTAGGCAATAATCTGGAGTGTTACAAAACCCATAAATCATTATTTTTCTTGGATAACGTCTCTCTCTCACACACATTATATATATATATATATATATATATATATATATATATATATATATATATATATATATATATATATATATAATGTGTGTGTGCGTGTGTAGGAATTGGACACAAAATGCAACAGTGTCATTTGATTACACCTTTAAATGATATATGCATTACAAAAAAATAATAAACTGTTATTTTAAATTTAAAGACATTTTTATATTATAAAAGGAGGGGGAAAAGTTTAGCATAAAACAATTTACATAATAAATAATGATAAAAAAATAATGTATATAATTATCATATTAGCAATTAAAATTGAAGCAACCAATTATGTGTTTGATAGGACTAACAAGGTAATTAATTACATAAGTAATTTTATAAAATCATTTAAATACTCATTGCTATTATTTCTTGAATATATATATATATATATATATATATATATATATATATATATATATATATATATATTGCCAAAAGTAAAAAAAAAAAAAAAAATTTCTTAGAAATAATATGCTAGTTCTTAAATATCCACTGTTGAAAAAATAAATGTAAATATTTTTAAGATGATTTCTTCCCAAATTCCTAGGTTTATTCCCACCTCTTCAAAATTCCGGATTTTTTACATCTCTCCTCATAAGTGGTAAATATTAATCTACAGGAAATTAATATGGCCGGTACCTAGACAATTTAATCAGGGCCTGATTAAAGCACAGGCCTAATGGGCCTAGGCCGCCCTAAAATTTGGTACTTAATTCTTAAATTTTAAATAATTTAATTAAAAAAAATTTGGAAATGTTTTTTTGTTAATTCAAGTAATATTTCATGAAACCTTATTCAAACATTAAAAAAAAAAACAGTTAAAATGTTGATGAATTTTTCTCTTATTAATTTTGTCTTAAAATCTACGAATAGCTATTATTTGTTAATCTTACCTATGTTATTTTACAGTAGAACCTCGATTATCCGAGCTAATTGGGACCGCTAGTACCTCGGATATCGGAAATCTCGGTTAATATAAACCCTGTATAAAAACCTTCCGTGCTTGCGAATTTAACTAATTTTTAAAGTTAAAACAATAGAACGTTCTTTAAATGATAAAAATAAACATATATGAACTTATGTTTCATAGCTAAAAAGATATAAAGGAAATCAACTCTAGTAGTAAAAAGTAAAATGGAATTTTTTTTAACTATAATTAGTTAAATATCGAAAGGCGCATTTTCAAAAATAACACAAATCTCAAGAAAATATTGTATTTTTAAAATTTAATATACATTAATTTGTTAAATTTGCATTCTTTTGAATATTTTTTTTATTGTGGGGAAGAAGTGCTTGTAAACATGGACAACGAACTAAAATGTGTATCATTTTTTTTCCAAGCACATTTTGGAAAGGAGAAAAAAAAATTAGACTTCGTTATTGACTCGGTTAACAGAAACCTCGGTTAATCGAGGTTCTACTGTATTTTATTTTTATAATAAAATACGTCCTTTTTGAATATGACCCAGTAGGTGCGTTTACGATTAATTGAAGTATTAAGCAAGATTTTCTGTGCATAATCAGATTACTACTACAAAGGTATGTAAACTTAAAAAAATTAATATAAACTTTCCTCCAAAAATATTCGTTTGTATCCTCTTTTATAAATTACTTTTTTTTTTTTGCCTTAAAAGGAGGGTAGGGCGGGGGGGCGTAAGACTACCAGGCCCTGAGCTCAACTTTGCCTTGATCGGAGCCTTGAATTCAATAAGACTGTAAAATGACTGGAGTAGAGCGTGATTTTTTTGCCATGCGTCCCATCTCGTCTTCATAGAAGATACATTTGTACGCTGACCCGAATCAACTGAAAATTTGTAAGATTTTCTCTTCTATTACAAGTGGTTTTTAATTTTTCATACCTTTAAAGATTCTGTTTCATATCGCAGAATATTTTGTTGGTAGATATACAACTTAAATGGTTTAAAAACAAACAAAAAGCACAATTTTCATTTATAATGTAATTTAATAGAGAACCACTGCAATGTACAAACAAAAGTTCAATTCCGTTTCATAGTACACGCTATAAGTCAGATAAATATTTATAAAATACTTCGAAACAAAAAATAGTTCAGTCTTATTCTGTGTAAGATCTTGGGAAAGACACTGTAGACAGGAGAAACCAAATGAGTCGGTCAGAGAAGAGATGAGAGTTTAAAAAATATCTGAAACTAAAGAGTTCTAAGATATATATATGAATATATATACCTCGAAAGTTATCGCAGATGTCAGTTTTGATATCACAAGCAACCTCATAGGAAGTCCGTAATGGCCAGTTTCTTCTGACCACAGTTGTCGTTTATGTCGGCTTTCGAATTCTGGAAGAGCGGCCTCTTCTGGTCCTGGAACGTGTCGAAGGGAAACATCTCGCCGTTTTGTGCCAAGTTGCCGTTCAGCTTCCCGTACGTGATGAGTTGTTCCATCTTGGAGTGCTCGCGCTCGGCGGAGGTCTCGCGGTTCAGGTTCTGGATGTGGCTGAAGTTGTCCTCGCACTTGTCGCGGTATTTGATGAAGTCGTCGAAGTGGGTGTCGCACTTGATGTCGCTGTTCTTGGGCAGAGGCGGCGGCGGCCACTTCGGGAATTCCTTCCTTAGGATTTTGTTGTTGTCTGGTCCCGAGTAGTCTTCCTGGCTGAGCTTCTCCTTCTTCCCCCTGTGTTTCTGAGAGGGGTCGCCCCTGCCCCGGCTCTCCCGCCGAACCAGGTTGTTCTTCCTCGGAGACCTGTTCAGGTCGTACGCCTCTTTCCGGCTCTCTCGTTTTGGCATGTTTCCGTTCTCTTCTTCGTTGCCGTTCTGGGCGTGGAAGGGAATGGCGTTCACCCACAGCCCTTCGTTCTTCACCTCGCCGTTTTTCCGATTCTGACTGTCTCTCCTCTGGACACCCTCCCGGCGACCGTAGATATTCGAATCCTGTCTTCCACTGTCTTTCCTATCGACCACAGGATTGGGAGCGTGTCGCCCACTCTCTCTCCTCTCCACCCTCGGGATCCTCCCGCTCTCTCTTCGTTCCACGTTGGCGCACCTGTCGCTTTCTCGACGTTCGACGTTGGCGCATCTTCCGCTGTCCATTCGTTGGACGTTGGCTTGTCGAGCACTGTCGGACCGCTCCACACTCACCCGTCTCGCCGGGTCTCGACGTTCGGCGCTGACTCGTCTGCCGCTTTCGCTACGTTCCACACTGACGCGTCTACCGCTGTCTCTACGTTCTACTCGTGCTTGCCATAGAATGTCTTTCGGTTCGGCGTAGATCCTTTCGTTGTCACACACCTCGACCCTTTTCCTTTCCCTGCTGCATTCTTTGGAACGGCTCTGGCTTTCCCTTCGGATGATTTTAACCCCTCTCTCGTCCTGTATTTCATAATATTCTTGATTCTTAAGTTTCGATCTCCTACCTTCTTGGCTGTTTTCTCGGAATTTTCGTTCTTGACTTTCTCTTCGTGGTAGGTTGATTCTACACTCTTCCCCAGTTTCGAATCGACCAATTTTGTTATTACTACAGTTCAGGTCGTTTCTCCCGCACACATTC
This sequence comes from Pardosa pseudoannulata, assembly GCA_032207245.1. Classification (NCBI taxonomy): domain Eukaryota; kingdom Metazoa; phylum Arthropoda; class Arachnida; order Araneae; family Lycosidae; genus Pardosa; species Pardosa pseudoannulata. The sequence goes on from CM063509.1 coordinate 98,944,316, forward strand.
TTCATTTCTATTTCAATCTTGTTTCTGTTCCTGTCAGCCTCTTCACTCTCTCTGTTATCGAATTCTGTCAGATTCGGGTTATCGAAATGACTTTTAGACTTCGGAAAATCTGGTCTTCTGTCGTTTCGAGTTTTACTCTCTTTCCTTTTGATTCCGCACTTTTTACCTCTGTTGTCACTCTCTCTCCGAGAGACATCTCTACTGCTGTGATGGAGTTCGGGTAATTCCTCACTTTTATGCGTAAAGCTTTCTTTGCGGTCCACTTTTTTCAGCTGACCATAAAGGGAATTAGCCTCCAAGTGTTGAAAGGCAGTGTTTGGCCTCTTAAATCTTCCACTGTCTCTCCGTGAACTGAGTTTTCTTTCTAATTTTGATTCTTTCGGGTTAGCATCTGCTTTGCCTTTGTATTGATCACATTGAGCAAATATATTTTCTTTTGTACCAAATAGATTTTCGTAGTGGCCGCCATTTAACCTTAATTCACATTTGTACATATTGTCATTATTTGTCTCTTCACAAGCTGCCTTTTCTACACTCAAACATTTATCACTATTTACATTATTGTCTCTTACTAAAAACATGCCGTTACAGTCATTTTTTTTCACATTCAGTGGTTCATAGTAATTTTCACTTCTATTAATATCAGGAGGGGATCTATAATTTTCCCGGTTGGAATCACATATCGGCTTGTCCGAGTCAAAACTAGTATCAAATATATTATCGGTAGCTTCTTTGTTCCCATAAATAACATCTTTAGCTTCATATTGCACGTTTTCGCCGTAAAAATTCACCTTCACTCCACAGTCGTCTCTTTCTATCTTGCCGTAAGCGTTTTCCAGTAGGACACCGCTTTCCTTGGCGAAGATGTTGAGGTTGTAATCCCCGTTGAATATCGGAGTTCCAACGTCAGACAATTCCTCCTCTATGGTACTCACGTGATTGTCTAGAGGGATAGGAACGTCCGGGTTTTTCGTGTACACATTGCTGTTTTCGTTCCAGATTAGCTTACAGCTGTCTTTCGGCTGAACCTCCACTAACCGGGTTCTGTTGCTATTGTTGTTGTAGGATTCACCGCTGCCTTCGTCCAGCTTCTTCCAGGCCGTGATCCAAGGTATCTTTCTCATCCTTGGGTGGAGGATACCGGGGTAATTCCTGGTGGGCGTGACGGCCGCCGTCGGTTTCCTTATGTTCCAGAAAGGGTCGGATGGTTTCCGACATAAGAACCCGGACCAGACAGGATTTGTGGATTGAGCCCCGCTGCCGAACCCGCTGTCTCCATTTACGTTGTTCTCCGACTTGGACGGAGTGAGGGCCATTCGGTCCAGGTCGCGCTCCACGTTCAGCCTGTACAGCGACATCGTTGACTCGCTCTTCACGGGCAACATAAAAGTCGTCTCGATGTCTCCTCGATGTCCTACTCCCCTCTGTTGGATCAGGTCGAGGTCGTTCATCGAAAAGGAGGTCGACTTCTGGTGTTGTCGAGACATGGTCCCGAATTTGTTGCTAGAGGAGGAATCCCTGGAAGACATTTCGGAAGGGGAGGACAGGTCACTCTCTCCGCCTTTGTATTTCCATTCGGTCGTCGGCAGGATGAAGGCGTTCGAATCTTTTTGGTCCTCGTCATCTGGAGAGGTCACGAGATCGAATAGTTCGTTGCCTTTGTCCCGAGATATGTTAGTCAGCTGTATTTCTTTCTTTTGTATGCTCTCTGCAAAGATGTGGTAAAAAATAAATTAAACATTAGACAGCACAAAAAAATTGGTGTCAGAATATAATAAAAATTTGAAAGTAAATTCAGAATGAAAGTAAACATTTAAGGCTATTAATATGCATATACTGTTTTCTCGTGTAGTTCTGCTTCAACTACCTAAATCTGTACACACTAAAAAAAAATGCCTCGATCGAAAAAATATCCATTTGCTTTTTATTTGTATTTAACCACGAAAATTAAATTACTGAGGATCGTTGGATTTTAGGTATTAAGTATAATAAAACAGCCGAAAACTTTTAATTTTACTCTAAAAGCAGCTTAAATTTTGTGACATAACAGCAATTTGATTAATGTCACTATCTACAGTTCTAATAAAGGGAAAGTATAATTTTGTTTGTGTGACGTGCAGTCCTTTTAAAATATGTACTAGAGGATTTCTTGCAAGCTTAAAAATCCATAGAAACTAACTGCCTCCCTGCCTTTAGTTATGGATAAAAAGGGAGACTGATGTTAATGAACTCCTTAGGTAATCATTCATTTTGACCATATTGGAGGGAACATGTCTACTTAACCATTTCGTGTGCCGTTTCTTTATTTCAGTTTTTTACGTTTTATTATCAATTGAACAAATGCATTTAAGGAGATGTATTTTAATTTGTTGAATTTTGTGTTTATATTTAAATATTAGAGGTAGGAAGTATACTTTCCCTGCAACCATTTACGATCATCAGAAAAATCAATTTAATGGCAATTATTTGCTATGAAAAAATGAAAAGCATGTTGCAATGACCCAGGTTACATCACATTCTGCACACATATAGCAGATACTTTACTAAGATCTTTTAACTACATTTCCTACATCGTCTACAGTTAATGACAATTATTTGTCATGGAAAAATGAAAAGCTTGTTGCAATGACTAACATGTTTAAATTTTAGAGGTAGGAAGTATACTTTCCCTGGAACCTTTTACGGTAGTCAGAAAAGTCAATTTAATGGCAGTTATTTACTATGGAAAAACGAAAAGCTTGTTGCAATGACCAAAATATTTCAATCTTAGAGGTAGGAATTATACTTTTCCTGGAATCATTTACGGTAATCAGAACCATCAATTTAATGACAATTATTTGCTATGGAAAAACGAAAAGCATGTTACGATGACCCAGGCTACATCACATTCTGTATACATACAGTAGATACTAAGATCTTTGGGCTACATTTTCTACATCGTTTACAGTTAATGGCAATTATTTGCCATGGAAAAATGAAAAGCTTGTTGCAATGACCAAGGTTACATCCCATTCTGTACATATATAACAGATATTATTTACTAAGATGTTTGTCTACATTTCCTGTCCATCATCTACAATTGGAAACCAACTTTGACATATGATTTCCTATACTGATTGAGAGTACATCGTACGGAACCAAATCTTTCTTTGACTGAAGGCTAGCAAGAGAGCATTTCAATTTTCTTGGGAAATACCCATCTATTAGCTGACTAGCTGATACTATACGGAATGTTAGCTGGTCTTAATTGGTTTTTGCTTTCCAACAGGTGTATTTAATAAAATCATATAGGCGGGAAGTAATCTTCCCAACGCCAAATGAAGGATTAAAGGAAGGTATACTCCGATGTAATAACGGACCTGGAGGTAACTATTTTCACTTGCTTCTTTAACGGCCACAGATCGCATTAATTATCGCGAATACAGTCTTTTGTAATTACCATGGAAGAGAAATTTCACTCACCTCTGAAAGATACATTTCTGGAAAATCCGGCGTGGAAGCTGTCAGTGTGAGTGGGGGTGGAAGTGAGGGCTGGCTTCATCTTTACCTCCCCACCACAGGGCCGCGTGTCGTGGAACTCGAAGTCGTCGTTCGCGATTGTGGTGAAGGAGCCCCCGTACAGTTCCTCGCTGATCCGGATGTCCTCGCTCAGGGCACTATCGTCCGCGGACTTGCAGCTGAACGTGCTAAGGAACATTACAACAATTAGTCTACAATATTTATATTATATATATATATATATATATATATATATATATATATATATATATATATATATATATATATATAATGGTAAATTTTACCCACGACAAATGAAAATAGGTATCGATAATGAAGTTGAAAATTCGGTTATATATATCGATATATTATGTGGAAACGTTAAGACCTATAAATCAAAATAGAAGGGCACGCGGTATGCGGGTATGGAAGATTTATCAATGATGATATCAGTTTAGGACTTCGAAATGGGAAATCCCATGTAGTGAATGTCGGATGGATTTCTCCCAATTTAATGATAATAATGTTTCAGGTAAATCAGACGGCCTATCATACATCTTTACACACTGAATTTTAAAACTCTAGTGGACCCCTTAAA
>CM063509.1:98953411-98990911 GCA_032207245.1 Pardosa pseudoannulata
TATATATATATATATATATATAGATATATATATATGTATTATATATATATATATATATATATATATATAATATATATGTATATATATTATATATATATATATATATATATATGTATTATATATATATATATAGATAGATATAATAGACAGATAGATATATATGTATATGTATAATATATTATATATATATATACATATATATACATATAATCATCTATCTATCTATATATATATACATATGTATATATATATATATACATATATATATATATATATATATAAATATGTATAATGTATATATGTATATATATATGTATGTATATATAAATATATATATATATGTATATATATATATTATAATATATATATATATATGTATGTATATATATATATATATATATATATATATATATATATATATATACATATGAGAGAATATCTTGGAGTCAAAGTGTCAAGGTGTAGTCCACTTACCAACTAAGGGGGATAAGGCACCACTTCGTCTTTGAAAGGTTCTTCTGAGAGCATTGTGCAGGGCGTGATCCTTACAGAAGAGTAGCAGAGGAACAAACACTCCCTCGAGTAGTCCGAGCCATGCCAAAATAGCCTCGTGCCACGATGACCACAGCTGCGGTGACCAAGTGGCTATGCTCATAAGCACCTGTAAGAAACGAAAGATTCTCAACGTTAATAAGCGTCGATTTTAGGAAGCCCAAACTGAATGTCAAAACTGTAAATAAATCTGTTATCAGTAGTTCTCAAACTTTATATCCCATGGAACATTTTCTTAATACATACTTAATACAACGGAACCCATTGATAAATATTACTTAATGAAAAACTAAGGGCTTATTATTTATCTTTTATATAAATTTAATATATATATGTAGAAGTAAACGACAACTCAAGAAGTCTGAAACTACAAGAGAGAAACAAACTCTTTTTGTTTACTTTTGACAGTCTGAGGCAGACATCAACATGTGCAGACGGTAATTCTCACTGACCGCTTTTTGATAGCCAAGGAGGGCGGTGATGTTGTGCCAGACGAGCACTGATGTCCAGTTTTATTTTAATTATTCCTATACACCATTTTTGTACATAATTTGTAAATATCTTAATTAAATAAGTAACTTCATTTTAATTGAGCTTTTGCATCTGTTCCATTGTGGGAATAAATCTCCCACATATATAGTTATTATTATTATTATTATCATCATATATATATATAATTATTATATATATATATAATGTATATTATATACTATAGGTATAATAAATTAAACATAAAGTAAAAATAATGCATTATAAAGCAGTATCAAAATGTAGATAATATTGAAAATAGGACATGAAAGCAAAAATTCTTTTTATTAAAATGATACATTGATGAAAAGTATTAATGGGATAAGTGGGTTTGTTCTTGACTGTCAGGAACTTCTTCAAAGTTGGATTCTATTGTCTTAATCTCATATCCTATTCTGCATCCAATATATTATGGTATTTAGTTTTCATTAAAGCATATGCAGGAAAAAGCCACTATCCCAATTACAGATCGTTGCACGTGGTAACAGCTAGCACCTTTTCGGACAATGATGGATATTCTCTTTTGAAACAACACCAAAATTCTGACAGTGACACTGTTTTATAATGTGATGGTATTGAACAGTTCGTTGTCAGTTCAATAAGTTTTTCATGGCTTCTGTAAACACCTCTTGAAAGCAACCTCCATCACATGCATGGTATTCTAGTGATGGTAATAGTACTTCAATCGATTTTGAGGGTGACATGAGTGATCAAACTGCGTTGGTTCGACTGATTTCAGAGCATTTACAATCCTTAAGGTTTTCCAATGTTACTAGGAACTTCTCTGTTTACACCTAGTGTAATATTAAAGAGGCTTTTGAATTACACCTGATCAACTGCATTAACTTAACACGCCGGGATCTTTTGACCAGATCTACTTTCGTCTTGGATGTACTTGAAGAGATTAATATCATGGGTCTGATCTGATTTAGATGAGAGGAATAAGCAAGAAGATACGTTTTCCATACTCTGCCGAAGAAAAACAAGGTTTTTCGTTTATTACAAATAGATTTTCGATTCATAATCGCTTATTTAAAATTTCCAGTTGATAGGAGTGATTAAACTGTGTTGGCTCGAAGGATTTCAGAGCATTTAAAATCCTTAAGGTTTTCCAATAGTACTAGGAACTACCCTGTTTACACCTAGTGTAATATTGAAGAGGATATAAATCTTCAATATTACACTATTGAAAATTTATATATGAGAAATTATTCACTTAAAATAGTATAATTCACTAGAATATTCACTTAAAATAATAACTAAATAGCAGGTATAATTTCTAAGGGTGAGAAAAGGTTCTTAAAAAAACACCTTACATTTTTAAAGGGTCTATGACACGAGAAATCATTTACTTAAAACGGTATAATTTACTAAAATATTCACTTAAATTAATAATAACTAAAGAGTAGGTATATTTTCTAAGGGTCAGAAAAGGTTCTCTTGAAAATAAACCTTACATTTTTAAAGAGTCTATGGCACGAGAAATCATTTACTTAAAGTGATATAATTTACTAAAATATTCTCTTAAAATAATAATAACTAAAGAGCAACTATAATTTCTAAGGGTGAGAAAAGGTTTTCTGAAAAAACCTTACATTTTTAAAAGGTCTATGACTCTGAGAAATTTAGAAGATCACTCTCTGGTTTAACGCATACAACGTCGTACTGGGAATCAACAAGTCTCCCCGTTTAGTCATTTTGCGCTAATTAATGGAAACATCTCATCTTTACGAGTGTTTTGGAAATTCTTCCCGGATGTCAGCACAATTAAATTTAATCAAGGAATTACGTCATTTCTAAAACCCTGCCATAACCGTCGCTTCGAAAGAAGGACTCTTGTTAGAAATTTTTTCCCCCTTCGTCGTTCGTCTCTTATTTGTGCCACGGACTTGTGTTAATAGAATAAAATGGTGTAATTTCGTAACGTAGCCTTGTTCGTCTTGTATACTCTAGTTTTCAAGAATTCTTTTGTTGTGTAGCTCAGTTTCTTGCTAAGTGGTATTTTTAGTCTAGTAGTGGTACACACATACAGATTTAAAAATACATTTTTAAATATACGGATTTACCCCTAAATGCTCAAGTTCTCGAAACTTTACTGGAAAGAGCGATTTTAAGTATGTTTTTTATATTGCCTAAGTTAGAAATCAAATCACAATTTCTTTAGAAATTTAAAACAAAAGTTTTAAACTCGAAAGTGGTTATAATATTTTCACTCTTTAGTGCTTTTATTTTTATATTTTAAACTCCAAAATAATTATGATATTTTCACTCTTTAGAGCTTTTATTTTTATGTTTTTAACTTCAAAGTGGTTATAATATTTTCATTCTTTAGTGCTTTTATTTTTATCTTTTAAACTCCAAAGTGGTTATAATATTTTCACTCTTTAGTGCATTTATTTTTATCTTTAAAACTCCAAAATAGTTATATTTTCACTCTTCAGTTCTTTTATTTTTATCTTTTATACTCCAAAGTGATTATAATATTTTCACTCTTTAGTGTAATAAATACGTAACACTCTGTGTATAAGTATGTACTTGTGCACTTATACATACACTGGACTTGCATGTTATGATCACTTTGGAGCTTTAAAACTTTATTTAAAATATTCTAAAGAAATATTTGTTTATTCGTTCTAGTTTCGGGGACTTGTAAATTTAGGGGCCATCCATATATTTAAAAATACATTTTTCATTATCCTGTATCATGCAGAGCTAAAAACAATTTAAAACTTTTGCGTAACATTTAAGTATTGTTAATGTTTACAGGAATTTTCGGAAACACAGTTCATATACTAAAGAAGATAAAAAGATTTCCTTATATCTTGCAAATTCTTTTACAAGATTTTTCCCTCATAGTTCCCACAGCATCAGCTTAGAAACTTACAGAAAAAACGCAATTTTGTAAGAGAAAGTAATTGTGAAAATTAAGTAGTAAACAATTTCAATGGAGGCGAGATATGAGAATGAAAAGGAATTATCCTCTTAATGCGCAGGCGTCAAATATATTTATGATGTTATTATATAATTCTATAGCCAATACTACTAATCATCTTATTAATTTCTATACAACCCACTGCACAGTGTGTGCTGTTAAAAAAGAATTTTTCGTCTGATTTGAATTAAAAGTAATAATAAAAGAGACATGTCTGCTTTTCAACGTGGAAAAGTTACTGCCCAGAGTGAGACGATATTATTCCATACAACTAAGTGCACAGTACGTGAAGTTAAAAAGGATTTGTCGTCTGATTTGAATTAAAAATTATAATAAAGGAGATATTTCTGATTTCCATCATGGAAAAATTACAATCCAAAGTGAGACGATATTATTCCATACAACTAAGTGCCCAATATGTGAAGTTAAAAAGGATTTGTCGTCTGATTTGAATTAAAAGTTATAATAAAAGAGATATTTCTGCTTTTCAAGGTGGAATAGTTACTGCCCAAAGTGAGACGATATTATTCCATACAACGAAGTACACAGTATTATTCCATACAACGAAGTACACAGTACGTAAAGTTAAAAAGGATTTGCCGTCTGATATGAATTAAAAGTAATAATAAAGGAGATTTATGTTTTTCAACGTGGAAAAGTTACAATCCAAAGTGAGACGATAATATTCCACACAACAAAGTGCACAATACGTGAAGTTAAAAAGGATTTGTCGTCTGATTTGAATTAAAAGTCATAATAGAAGAGACATTTCTGCTTTTCAAGGTGGAATAGTTACTGCCCAAAGTGAGACGATATTATTCCATACAACGAAGTACACAGTACGTGGAAAATTTAATGCCCAAAAGAAGATATTATTTCATACAATTAAGTGCACAATACGTGAAGTTAAAAAGGATTTGTCGTCTGATTTGAATTAAAAGTCATAATAGAAGAGACATTTCTGCTTTTCAACGTGGTAAAGTTAATGCCACAAGGGAAATGGTATTATTCCGTAGAAATTTTAGACATGTCTGTGAAAATATTAAATATAGTAGTTAATTCATTTATTTATCGTTTTATTTTTATACTATTTTTTTATAATATTTACATAGATAAATAGTACAAATATAAGCAAGAAATTTTCCCCTTTTTGATGCATTTTTCTGAAATAGTTAAAGGGTATAGTTAAGGTGCAATAATACGGTAGTTTAATTCTAGGATTCCATAAAAAATTTAATAATATAAATTTACTGCCGAGCCACGCAGAGAGAAAAAGAATGTGTCAGACATTCATAAAAAATCCTTTATTCTGTTTTGAATGAGGTAACGCATTACCTACAACCATTCCTTTAGAAATATTCGAAGACACCTGAGGAGAGTGAACGACAAAACTGACGGATGTTCGGTGCTAAATAAGGACTCGGTGACATATGCTTCCGTTAGAAGTTCAAATACCTAGTAAAAAAAAATTTTTTTTTCTTTTGCTTGCTCCCGGCTTCCTATTACTACAATACTTCGCACAACAAACGGCCTTCGAATTTAAAAACACAACACCGACAACAAAATGAGAATGATAAAAAAAAAGGGAAACGTGCCGTGCGGAGGGGAGAAAAGACGGGACACAAAAATCGTGTCGCCGGCAGGCAGTCAGTCAGGCCTTGAAAACGCTGCGAGTGGAAAATTGTAGTATCCGCGCGTTTCCTGTCACTCCAGAAGAGAAGTGAAGAAACGATAATCGTTTGCACAATAACAGTAAACGGAATTCACGATGACACAATGAGGCGAAAAAACAGGGGGATTAAAAGCGATCAAAGCCAAGGTAAAAAGAGGAAAAAAATGGATCTATTCGGGGCGTTATTCGTGTGGGAAATCAGAGTTAAGACTTCCTCGAGAACGGGGCGGAAGCTTTTAAACATGCATGCTTATTACAGTGTCGCACGTGCGAAAGTCATATTTGTAAGTCTGAAATGCATACGTGCATCTGTAAAATTGTACGTGTATTTATATTTATGCGCACATGTATATACAATAGTACCTCGTTATTTCGTTTAATCCGATATATCGTGTTTTTTCTACGTTTTCTCCCAATTTTTTATTTTGTTGAATGAAAAGTGAGAATACATGTGTATTCGTAAAACTGTACAGTATTTATATTTATTCACACATATACAGTAGCACTTCGTTATATTGCGCTTTTACTAAGTCTTGCACTCAGATATATTGATTGAGCTATTTTTTTAACGTCTCTCAATTTTTTTCTATTGAATGAAAACAGCGAATATATGTGTATTCGTAAAACTGCATAATATTCACACATATATGAGTAGCACCTCGTTATATCACGCATTCAGATATATTGTGTGTGTTTTTCATCTCTCAAAATGTTTTATTCTGCTGAATGAAAAGTGTGAATACATGTGTATTCGTAAAACTGTACAGTATTTATAGTTATTCATACATATACAGTAGCACCTCGTTACGTCGTACATTCTGATATATCGTGCTTTTTTTTGGTCTCTCAACTTTTTTCTATTGAATGAAATGTGTAAATACATTTGTATTTGTAAAATTGTACAATATTATAATTATTCCGACATATACAGTAGGTAGCACTTCATTATAACGCGCATTCGGATATATCGTGTTTCTTTACATATCTCATTTTTCTTTCTGTTGAGTATACAGTATGAATACATGTGTATATTATAAAACTGTACACATATTTATAGTTATGTACACATATACAGTAGCATTTCGTTATACCGCGCTTTTTCAATGTCTCCCAATTTTTTTCTGTTGAACGAAGAGTGTGTATATATATATATATATATATATATATATATATATATATATATATATATGACACGGAGGAGTAGTTAAGGAATGGAAGACACATTTGATTTCATATATAAAAACTTCTTTATTACAATCCATCTGTCCATATATGTGTTATTTAGAAGTCCTTTGTTCTCATACTTTGCCACGACAAGCGTGGAGGATGTTATCAGCCCGAGTTCCCGCTCAGAATTGTTTTTCTTTGGCGTTGCTAAGTAAGCAAAATTTTTATGTCTACTTCCGCGTCAGCTCTTTAACTCTATAGATCAGCTTGAGGGTGTGTCTTTCTCCTATTACGTTATCGTTATTGAGTTCTAACTATTTTTAATTATAACTCTCTTAATTCTTAACCCCCATTTTTAAACCTGACACACACACACACACACACACACACACACACACACATATATATATATTATATATATATATATATATATATATATTGTGTGTGGTGTGTGTGCTGTACACACACACACACACCCCAACACAACAAATATATATATATATATGTGTGTGTGTGTGTGTGTGTGTGTGTGTGTTAGATCGATAAAGACAGATAGTTAAAATTACTTATTAATTATTTGTTTTTATCTTGTAAATATTAAACCCCTCCTCTAAATTTTAAAAATTCATATTTTTGGAAAAAATTTCTAAATTTCAAACAGCAGAATTCAAAATTTATAAAAACCAGTTTCATTCCTTTGGTTATAACTTATCCCGTCTAATACTTACCTATGTAACAGACACAGTTAACACATAGTATGCAGGAAGCGTACTAATACGTTTTCTGACGATGGATACTTGAGCGCAGGTCACGTACTAGTAAGGGTTACTGTAACAACATGGTTTGTTTGTGGGTTCAAAAATAACGGTATATACAGGAAAACGAAGCCGAATGTTCCTGTCTACTACATAGATTCTGGAATGTAGAAATGTTTATATATAACATAATTCGAAAAAATTAAAACTATATACTACTATTTCTATTTGAATTTTCATATTTACTATACTATTATAAATTTATTCACTAAAAAAAATATTTTTTTGTTTACAAAAATCTTATGGTTGTTATTTATATATTTCTATTTATATATTTGTTTACATATTTCAATATAAAATATGAATAGTTGGTTACAAAGTTAAATAATTTTCGATCTATTGAGATTTAACTGGATAACTTAAATTTAAGCGCAAAACGCCCGTTCCCGGTACAATTACGCTGCGAAATGAACCAGCACACAATGTGTTAACACAGCAGATTAGCATAGACACCTCTTTAACACGTACTTCGCAGAGCGACACTGTACAAAAACCCAATTTCAAAGCGGAAATTCTACGTGTCATATCAATGCAAGCACTTAAACGCTGCCTAGTAAATCACGGTCTAAGTCAGAAAAACCCACCCGCCTAGTTTGAAGCTGCCACTAGAAATCACTGGGACACGCACCAATAGTAGCCGAAACGGGACAAAAAATAAATAAATAAATAAAATCAAAAGAGAATGAAGACAATGTGCAATACGGGATTTTCTTTTATATTTATCGCGAAATAAAAGCTGACAGCTAGCAGTTCTCGCAAATAGGCCAAACGATTTTTGTTTATTTATGTTCGGAGTAATTTAACGTGACAGCTACCGCAGTTATTGTTGTTGATCGCTCGTGACCGTGTGTGTGTTTTATCCAGGGTTTGAAATAAGTGTGACGTCGAAAACAGGACTTCTCGAAAAGGATTAACGTCATAATGGCACACTCTGTTTTCGGCTGAGGTCGGAAGTGTACCGGTGTCCCGGAGGATTACCAGACGTAAATGATAATTCTTGGAAACAGTGATCGTTTATCACCATTCAGATTTACGGGGTAGATGTGAAATACATTTAAGGCAGATCTGGCCAAAATAAAAGGATCCATGGGCCGCATTGAAGTGCATCTTATATAGGTGGGCCGCATTGAAGAGCATCTTATATAGGTGGCTCGCAAAATAAGTTTTAAGTGACCTTAAAATCTAATTATCTACAATAAATGTAATGAAATAAGTGATTTTGGAAATAATAATGAAAGAAATACACTATTTCGAAATAATATTGATTAAATTAAATTTATAATGATAAATAAGTTTCAACTGAATGTAAAGTCCAGTTATATGCATTAAGCGTAAAGAAGTAAGTGATTTTGAAAATAATAATAAAAGAAATACACGATTTTAAGATAATATTAATTAAATTAAAATTTATAATGTAAAATAAGTTTTAATTGACCTTAAAGTTTAGTTACATGCATTAAAGGTTATGATTTTGGAAATAATAATACAGGAAGAAATATACTATCTTGAAATAATATTGATTAAATAAAATTTATAATGAAAAATAAGTTTTAAGTGACCTTATAATCTAGTTATCTGCATTAAAGGTTATGAAGTAACTGATTTTGGAAATACTAATACCGGAAGAAATATACTATTTAGTAATAATATTAATTAAATAAAATTTATAATGAAAAATTAATTTTAAGTTACCTTAATATTTAGTTACATGAATTAAAGGTTATGAAGTCAGATGTTTTGGAAATAATAATGCTAAAAGATATATACTATTTTGAAATAATATTCATCAAATTAAATTTGTAATGAAAAATAAATTTTAAGTTACCTAAAAGTCTAGTTACATCCATTAAAGTTTATGAAGTGATTTTGAAAATAATAATGGAAGAAATAGACGATTTTGAAATAATATTGATTAAATTAAAAATTTATAATGAAAAATAAGTTTTAAGTGACCTGAAAGTTTAGCTACATGCATTATAGTTTATCATTTTGGAAATAATAATACAGGAAGAAATATACTATTTTGAAATAATATTAATTAGATAAAATTTATAATGAAAAATAAGTTTTAAGTGACCTTAAAATCTAGTTATCTACAATAAATGTAATGAAGTAAGTGATTTTGGAAATAATAATACTTGAAGAAATACACTATTTCGAAATAATATTGAATAAATTAAATTTAGAATGCAAAATAAGTTTTAACAAACCCTACAGTCTAGTTATCTGCATTAAATGTAATAATGTAACTTTGGAGATAATAATACTGCAAGAAATATACTATTACGAAATAATATTTATTAAATTAAATTTTTAACAGAATAAAAGAAGTATTATTGTAAAAATAATTATCCTTTTTATAGTTTTTAGACTACTTATCTTATTGATTTAACAAACGTACATTAGACGGCTTTGATTCACCATATTGAAATCAATAAGCTCTATGTTAATAAAAAAAAAGTAAAGAAAAAAATAATAATAAAATAAAAATAAAAATAAGCGTATTGAAACTAGCTGTATTTTTACGGATCATGAAAATTTTCTTTTAAAAATACAGTCGAAGGAATTGTTTCTACAATAAACTAAAAGAAAAATATTGGAAAATTATAACAGTGATTATATCTCATCAGATTAATATTGATTTACCTATAAAATGCATCTTAACGTCATATTATGTTAAATAGCTCTATCACATTGAATAGCTTGGAATACTTGCTACAAAATGCGACTGCCTTTCATAGGACATTATATAAAAAAGCCGGTGTAAAATATATGAATTAAACATTAGATCCATTTTCTGAAATTTAATTACAGCACGAATTTTGATAATTAAACAGCAATGAAATACTCTAAAAAAGCATGTTACTTGTCCAATATATTAAGTACGCAACACTGATTTACTTCGTTACTTTGCCTTACGCATTTAAATGACGACACACTGTTGTATTATTTGACAACGAAATTTGACAAACTTGATTTAAAAACTGTCACTTTATTCAGATCAATAGAGCACAAAGTACCTTAAACATAATCATTGCCGCGTTAAGGTAATTTCAAATTAAAAATGATGAGTAATTAATTTTATTTAAAAAAATTTCTTTTCAAATATTCTAGCATTTCGGAGCAGTATAGATATAGCAGTTTGAATATGATTAGCGGAAATTTAATTACAAATGCATGAATTATTGAAATATCGATAAAGTCATAAGTCATTTATTTCCCCGTTTTGATAATGAAATGGAAATTTTAAACTTCCAGAACTAAATACCTAAATTAGTTTGGATGGATTTTTAATCCGATGTTAAATTTAATAACATTAAAATACTTTGAGCACAAGTTTAGAAATTTTGACAGTTTTTGAAATATAATGTAGTGTAATAGAAAGTTTATTAGGTACAAAAGTTAATTAGGCTTTAAATTAAGAAGTAAAAATAAGAAAGAAATCTTTGACATTTCTTATAACTAGGTCTTCTAGCCGAAAAGTGAAAACCGAAAAAAAAAAAAAAACGTTATTTTGGTCGGAACGAAAACCGGTACTGAACCGAAAAAATATCGGTTTATTTCAGTTCGATATATTTTCAGTCATTTTGCTACTGTAAAGAAATTATCAATATTTTCTAATTTAACGTCAACCATATAACTATCTTCATTATATGTACATTATGCCGGACGATGTTCAAATGATTAGGTTGCTGATCTTCGGTACCGATTCGGAGGTTCGAATCCCACTGTGGCATGGCCGTTAGGAATCGGCTTTAAGTAGTAGGTTCTGGTCTCATTAGCGCTGGTATTGCAAAAAAGTAGACTGTAGAACTCCAAACCGAACCAAATCTCGATTTCCTGTTTTGATGTTTATTAGAACTTTTCTGTTTGAGATTTGCATGAAACTACTTGTAGAAGATGGATTTAATTCAGTTGAATGTTCAGTTATTGAATGCGAATTTGATAATGGGGATAACAACGCGAATGCTTCCTGTTGCGTATACATCAATGGTTTTAATATTTGTTTTAAAAATATTATCGTTTGTCATTAGCTTTATTTTAATCTTTCTTTTGTTGTGTGGCAACTTTTGAAAAGAAAAAATAATAAATTTTTAGGATGACATTGGAATATTGTAAAATAAAGGAGAGCATATATATGAAATTAATAAAAGAATCTTATAGTGCTTCTTGTTGTATTTCCATGAAACCGTTTACATCATACAGTATTTGAATCAGAAAATAAAACTCCCCATTCTCATCTCAAAGCTCGTATTGTACATGATGATAAATTGTATCAAATCACATAGTGTACCGATTAAAAAAAATAATAAAATCTTCTAAATTTGTAAATTATAAGTATGATAAAATTATAAGTACAAATAAGAACATACATAAAATAAAATTATTCATTTGGAACTGAACCGAAAAACTATTACCTTTAAGAAAAAATTGATTTTTAGTTGAATCGGAACGAAAAAAAATTACGATTCAAAGCCCTGGTTATAACTTACAATGCATTTTTAATTCCTAAAAAACTTCTTAGTAAAAAATCAATACAAACCTTTAATATAAAAAATATAAAACTAATCTCTCCTTTGAGATTTAATTCAAGACGAATTCATAATACAAAGTGTTCTATTCTCTAAATGAATAATCTTTGGGAGAGCTTTTTGTAGAGTTTATTCACACACTGACGTTCACACATATATATACATTTAGAAGTCTTAAACCAGAAGGTGGGGCCAATTTTAATTCTAGAGAAAAAAAAATCTTTTATAATTAAAAAAAAAGTGTATTCCACATCGCTGACAACCACCACCGCACCATTTTGTTTTTAACTCAATTTCTTTCTAAGTTGCCAATTGCGGAAAACTAAAAACAGCCGGATCAATCTAAGCTGGCAACACAAAGCCCCTGAAAACAAAAATTTATCTGCGAAATTATTTAACTGTAATCAAAAATACTTAAATAAATACTCTGTTAAACCAACACCTCCTAAAAGAGCCTTTAGGAGGTGTTGGTTAAACTGATCTTTTAGTGGAAAACAGGATCTCAAACTATTTGTTTCTTTAATCTCAACCAAGAGATTTCTCAACACTCAGATTTTCAAGTTGAGAACAAAATAATTCTTATCTTAGCAATTCAAATGAATTAAAAATTTTGCGTTAATAATCATATTTAGTAATTAACTAGAATTTGAGAATGATTCCAGCGGATTATTTTAATTAGATTTAATTTTTATATTCATCGCTCGAATCAGATAGATAGGGACAAAAAACAAGCTAAATAGATATTTAAGAAATTAGATAAGGCTTTTTATAATACACTCAATATGATTTTACTCTAACGAGCTCTATTTTAATAAATGAAACTTTTAAGCATGTTAAATGCACATACATGTGGATTTGCTTTATATTTAATATCCTGTTTTATTAAATAGAGCTCCAAATAAAAGAAAAATCAATTAGAGGTTTTAAATAGGAGTCACGGTTGCTTTAATTTCATTTGTTATTTTTGCTTCCTTTGTTAAAACATCGACATGTCTTGTTTGAATCATATATTTTACTGGATAATCTGGAAAATTTAAAAACGGAAATGTACAGAATTAAAAATATCACGACAGAGATATACGATCGATATAT
This sequence comes from Pardosa pseudoannulata, assembly GCA_032207245.1. Classification (NCBI taxonomy): domain Eukaryota; kingdom Metazoa; phylum Arthropoda; class Arachnida; order Araneae; family Lycosidae; genus Pardosa; species Pardosa pseudoannulata. The sequence continues at coordinate 98,966,702 of CM063509.1, forward strand.
GATATCCTGGAATTACATTTTAGTTTCGGTTTGGGTCATTTGGAATTTTTGTGCAACCAGGTATATTTATTTTGAAGAGAGTAAAATGAGACTGGATATATATTATTAGTATAATATTATGCCATAGATTGAAAATATCACCGCAGACATGTGTCTTGTTTCTCGGAATTACATTTTAGTTTCGGTTTGTGCCATTTCGAATTTTAGTGTAACCAAGTATATTTTAAAGGTTATTGGTATAATATTATGCCATATATTAAAAATATCACGACAGAGATAACCCTTGCATCATGGAATTACGTTTTAATTTCGGTTTGTGCTATTTGGAATTTTAATGCAACAATGTATATTTTAAAGAGATTAAAATGAGACTGGACAGATATTATTGGTATAATATGCCATATATTAAAAAAAATAACCTTTCATCATGGAATTACACTTTAGTTTCTGTTTGTGAAATTTGGAATTTTAGTGCAGTCAGGTATTTTTCTTTTGAAGAGATTAAAATGAGACTGGATATATAATATTAGTATTATATTATGCCATAGATTGAAAATATCATCGCAGAAATGTGCCTTGCTTCTCGGAATTACATATTAGTTTCGGTTTGTGTAATTATGATTTGGAGTTTTAGTATAATGAAGTATATTTTAAAGGTTATTGGTATAATATTAAACCATATATTAAAAATATCAAGACAGAGATAAACCTTGCATAATGTAATTACGTTTTCTTTTCAGTTTGTGCTATTTGGAATTTTAACGCAGCAATTTATATTTTAAAGAGATTAAAACGAGACTTGATAGATAATATTGGTATAATATTATGCCATATATTTAAAAAATGAACATTGCATCATGAAATTGGATTTTAGTTTCGGTTTGTGTCATTTCGAAATTTAGTGTAACCAAGTATATTTTAAAGGTTATTGGTATAATATTATGCCATATATTAAAAATATCACAACAGAGATAAACCTTGCATCACGGTATTACGTTTTAGTTTCAGTTTGTGCTATTTGGAATTTTAGTGCAACAAAGTATATTTTAAAGAAATTAAAAGGAGACTGGACAGATATTATTGGTATAATATTATTCCATATATTAAAAAAATGAACCTTGCATCATGAAATTACATTTTAGTTTCGGTTTGTGACGTTTGGAATTTTAGTGCAACCAAGTATATTTTAAAGAGAATAAAATGAAATTGAATAGATATTATTTGAATAATATTATGCCCTAGAATCTTTCATGAATCTTGACATCATACGTAATTGTTTTAATCCCATTTCATTTCAGTTCTAAATATACCTTATTTAATAGGATATACTCCATACATCTATTTATATCCATCTATCTACTTATACACAGGCCCGATTCTGAACTATTAGTCAACTGTGTGCAACATAATAATTGGCCACCTCTATCAATACAGATTCCTACAAGATTCATAACTTATCCCAATATACAGAAGCTTACTATTATGTTTATTAAACTGTTCCACACAATTGATTAGAAATTTAAAAAGTTAAAAAATGTATACATGGTATAATTAGTTTTATTAAAATAGTTATCCTCTAACACAAAAAGTAACAAAATGGAAAGTGCACTTTCTAGCTTTCTTGCATATTAATTCCTTTATAATGTCTAATAATTCTACAGTTTTACATAATTTCTTTTCGATTGCTATTAATCCGCATTGGAAGTGCAATAATTGAAATAAGTAACAAGAAATTTAAAAAGTTAAAAATCGTGTAAATCATGTAATTATTTAAGATTTTTAAAAATTGGATAGCCTATAAAACAAGAAGTAACAAAATGAAACCATAAATTGCACTTTTTTAGCTTTCTTGTTTCTTAATTCATCAATAATATCCGATAATTCTAAAGTTTTACACAATTTCTTTTCCCAATAATCCGCATTTGAAATACAATGTTTAAATCGATATTTTATTGACCATCCTGTTTTATTTTTCCTTTTATATTTATACTACATATAATACTTGTACTGCATATAATATTTTATTAAATACTTCAACATTAATCATTCGTACATCGTACAGGGAAAATTTAATTGCTTTTCCAAATTTGATTTAAAATTTTTCCCCATTATGTCTTTTATACTACGAAGAAATACAATGAACCGTTAGAATCGAAATAAAAATCTTTTATTTATTTTTTTTCTTTCATTTCCTTCCCATCATTATTACTTCCTTATTTGAAATTGTCAGCTGCATGCAGTTCAGTGACACGGTACAACGGGCCCTTGTTCAAACAAATTCTGTCTCTGCTAATGAAGTGGCAGATATTTTACTCAAGTTTTTTTATTTCTTTGCAGACTATTTTTTATATATTTATTTAGTGTCTTCGCGGCAGTATATCTATGCAGCCATATTTCAGAGAGAAATCGATATTTTAATCGCTTTTTCTTCGGAACGTAAGAAAATGGCTAACTGTCAGCAAAACGGAAGAGCAATATTACCGTTCTTGGAATCATTATAAAATATTATAAAAGTTTGAGTGGTTATTTTGGCATTATTTCTTTTTTTCTACAATATGTTCTTTTATATATTTATTTATCAGTGCTCTCGTAACATTACAAATATATTTTCAAACTGGAATCAATATTTTAATTTGTTTACAACGAATAAGTTCTTTGGAACTTGAACCTGATTACTATTTGGCGGGAAAAGGACAGAACATGGTTGGTGTTCCTCAAAATTACTACAAATTTGTTCAATAGTTTGTAATACTTTGATTAGATTTTTTAGAATAATTTTATATGTTCATTTAATATCTTCCTGTCACTATATCTATGGAACCGTAATTCAGAGAGAAATCGATATTTTAAACGCTTGCATTGAAAAATTTTAATTTAAAACATGAGAAAGCGGTAAACTAGCAGCAAAATGGAAGACCAAGAATACCGTTCTTAGAAACATTTTAAAATACTGTAAAACACATTATACTGTGGTCATTTCAACGTTAATTATTTTGTTTTTATTATATAATTATGTAGACGACCTCCAATGTTCTGATTTCAAAAAGTTTGTTAACATCACAAAGGGATTAGCCAATTAGAGGTGAGTTTTAAGGTCACGAGAGGACACCAGGAGACATTGTGTGGAAAATTATATAAAAGCCCCTCCACAGTATGGCCCACTGCAAGCCATTACCACCCTCTAAAGGGGGTATGGCTTATCCTGGTCGATGATAGCAGGCGATAAAATAGCCTTGGTGTTCGATGGCTTCGGAGGCGGCTTTGCTTCAAAGATCAAAGACAGCCAGATGCGCAATTAAAATGCGCAGTAGACTACATGGACGAATCCAAGAGCTCGGCTCATTTAGTGGCCCAGCATGTGGATGCAGCCTGCGAACCATCGTTGAAGGTCACCATCAGGAAGTGGTTAACAATTGACCATAGTGAGGAGGCTACATAAGGACAGTACTGCTGACTTGTACAAAATGTACACTGGCGACTTAGTGGTTAATAGAAATAGAGGAGAAGAAAGGAAATATTCTCCAAATGATAGAAGGGGGAGGGAATTTTAGGTACAGTGTTTCCAAAAAGTTATTACAGACTGTAATTGAAATTGAAATTAAACTAAATGTATTAAAATATCATTCATATATATATATATATATATATATATATATATATATATATATATATATATATATATATAATTTTCAATGTATTTCTATCTCATGGTTTCTCATTCATACTACCAAATTCCAAAAGTAAATAGACAATTTTATTATTAACATCGAATTGCTTTAAAATGGACTAGTGACTGGAAAAACGATTAGAAAGTGATTGACGATCTGTAGAATTTCTACATATTAATACCCCATTAAGAAATACATAATATTCTGTGTATCTGTTATATTACCCAATTTATTTAAAAAATAACACAATTTTTAAATTAAATAACAAAGTTTTAAAATACTTGAATCATTTAAAATAAGCTCACCAACATCAAACGAAATAACATTTAGCTAGCATAAGGAATATGTTAACTAAACTAAAAGCTTTAGTTCTTCTCGCATACTAAATGCGACTAAATGTAAAGGTCAGAAGCACAAATCACTTTCAGAAACAGATCGCATGTTACGTGTATGCGGGTCATAATCGTGGTTCCATAGGCAGCTTAAAAGACTGATGCGATATTTATAACTAATGGCTTCCTCGAGAGAATTAATGACGTCAGAGACCATTCACGTGCTTGTCCCATTGCCACCACACCCGAATTAATTAATCCGGAGAGAAATTTTCTACTTTAGAAGGTTATGGTCACAACCGCAAACACGTTTTTAAACACTCTTCATGAATTCGATAATCTTGTTTAAGTCAATGTTTTTGGGCGTTTATTCTTTGAGGAATATTATGCCCATTATTAACATTCGCACGTCGTACATGTGTTTAGTTATTGAAATGCGTTTACTTTAATAGGAATGTACGAAACATAAGATTCCTCAAGAATATTGATGAGTAAAAAGATTAACGGAAATTAACTTCTTCAATAATTTTACTAAGAAAATCAATAATTCTGTTTTTCCCTCTCTAGATGTATAAATATCTAAGTTTTATAAAACTAATTGATAAGCCTGTAAAAACACGATAAAATAGTGATGCAATAACAAACAAAAAAAAAAAAAACTGAAAAAAAATCTTGCATAAATACAAAAAAAAATCCCCAAAATAATAAAAAAAAATCATAAACAAAATTCTCAAAAATGAATGCAAATTTGTAATTTAAAACCTAGCAGAAACAAAGAATTAAAGATTTTTCAAAAGTAATTCTGCAGCTAGAACCTTAAATTTTAAATCTTCTTGTCAAGGACCTATGATTCAAATGAGAATGTCCGGGAAACTGAAGTAAAATACTAAATTTACCTACATTTTTCCTTAATATTTTATTTAATAATGTTATAATAATTTTCCAACAAAATAAGTTTTCATAAACCCTCTATTTGTTCTTCTGAACATATTTATTTTAAATATGCTTAAAAAGCACACTTTTCTAGGCATTGAGATCTCAAGAAGTCTACAAAGAAACATTTTCTTAAGCAGTCAGATTAAACACTTGACAGCAGTAAACATTTGAAAAATTTCGATAACTGATAGATTTGATTTTTCTCTTTAAGTGTAAAAGGATGAAACTGTTCAAAAATTTTGAATTTTGTTTAACAAATTGTAAATAATTACTTATAAAACGATAATTATTTTTATTTATACAGTTAAAACACCTAACATATAAATGTAAAATAAATTTCTTAATAAAAAGTAGGAAATCATCACGGCATAAATTTTGTTATCTTTTATAATAAAGATCAATAGCAAAAAGTATTTATTCTTAGGAAGAAAAAATATTCTTTTCTCTACAGTTACTTTCTTAGTTTTGACACGTCATTTTTTAAGAATGATTTTACAGTAGACCTACAAATGTATTTTATTCTACAGAATCAATAATACGTAAATTTCTATATCGTTCAAAATATTTATCAGCCATTCACAAAAAGAATTATAGTATTTCATGAATAAACGAATGGTAACTCACACAGCAATAAATCATGAATATTTTAAAGTTTATTAAATAGAAATTCCTTAATTCTAAGGGACAAGGAATTCGTTTAACCAGTCCTCCATTTTAGTCAAAATCCTCTAGCATTTATTAAAACAGTTAAAATTCTCGCGAGGACTGGTGTAGGAAGAAAGCATAATTAATTCAAACACGCGGGACTTCACAGACAAACAAATTAAACTCAAGAACACATGTAAAAGCAGACGATGTAGAAAAAAGGCGGGAAATTGACTTTAGAAAACGCTAAAAGAATTTCAGAATTCCAGGCGTGTTATGACACGCGCTGAAAGAAGATTATAATTCATTTATGTAATTAAACAAGGAAAAAATGCTTTTCCAGAATGTTTCGTGTAGGTAAGGCTCATACCAAAACGAAGAAGAATATTGTGTTAATAATTAAGAGAACAACACGCCGTGTTAATGAGTTTGGAACGCCACGGGACCTTTTGAGAAATCGCTGAATCGATAAAACTTGCGTGGGATTCTTGTTAGAATAATGAGAAATCGGGTTTGGGTAATGTAAATGGTGTGAAACTTGGCGCATCACCTTGATGAGTTTTCATAATACCAGAGGACGGTGACACAACTTACTGTTTCTAATCTGCAGGAAATTAGTAATTAAAATATTTGATTAGGTGGGACAAGTTGAAAATTTATCATTATCGGTTTCATTGCGCGGCTTTAAAATGTTTAACTCCTTATATAAAATTGTGGAAAGTCGAAACCCAAATTTAGGAAAGTTTTGTTTGCTTTGTCGAATATAAAACTACACACAAGTACAAAAAATGAATTTTAAATGTTTATTAATACACATTTTCAATTTAAACTATTTTTTGAAATTTCAATATGAGATTTACTTATAAGCTTGTATGTGTTATAAGCCATAGTAAAAGAAGGCGGTGAGACGACAAACTGTTTATAATCTACAGGAAATTAGTAATTAAAATATTTCATTAAATGGGACAAGCTGAAAATTTGTTATTATCGGTTTCATTTGAGCTGCTTTAAAATATTAAATATCTTATATGAGATAAATTTTGTAGTGTATGAGATAAAAGTAAAACCTAGTTTTGTTTCCTTAGTCAATTATAAAAACACACAAAAGTACAGAAAAGGAATTTTAAACGTGTATTCATACACATTTTCAATCTAGATTTTTTTGTTTTAATCTCAATATGAAATATGCTTATAAGTTTCATGTGTTACCATGAGGACGGTGACAAGAATTACTGTTTCTAATCTGCAGGAAATTAGTAATTGATATATTTGATTAGATGGGACAAGCTGAAAATTTATCAGCATTGGTTATATTACGCGATTTGAAAATGTTTAATTCCTTTTATGAGATAAATTGCAGAAAGTCAAATTCTAGTTTTGTTTTCTTTATAAAAATACATAAATATAAAATACATAAAAGTACAAAAAAGGAATTTTAAAAATTTATTAAGGCACATTTAGACTTAATCTAAACGTTTCTTCTAGAATCTCAATTATGTGAAATTTGATTATGTTTTCACTGTACAACAGAACAGTGGCAAGAGTTGTTGCTTTTAATGTGCAGGAAATTGGGGACTAAAATATTAGATTAGACACGACAAGCTGAAAATTTATGGTTATCAGTTTTAAGCGATTTTGCAAAACAATGGACGAATGGTAAAAAGCTGCACTTTGGTATGGACGATCGTGGGTTCGATTTCTGCTGCTAGCATGGATGTTCGTAGCCATTCGGAATCTGCTATAATTAGTAGGTCCCGACCTTATTAGCCCTCGTGAACAAAGCAGTAGACCCTAATGCTTCAAACTAAACCAAAACTGTAAAGCGATTTTAAAATGTTTAATTTCCCATTAGAGTGATATAAGGCAGAAAGTTGATTCTAGTTTTGTTTTCTTTACCGATTATGAAAACAGGGAGAAGTATAGAAAAGAAATTGGTTTTTAATACGCGTTTCATCCTAAATAGCTTTTTTTTCTTTAAAAAAATCATTGGCTTAAAACTTGGCGCATCATCAAAGTTTTCTTATAACAAGAGAACAGTGACACGAGTTACTATTTTGAATTTTCAGGAAATTAGTAATTTAAAATATTTGGTCAGATGGGAGAAGCAATAAACTTATCATTATTGGTTTTATTATACTTTTTAACAATGTTTAAGGAGGTAGACTGACTTTAAAAATAAATTTATGTATTTTGATCTTGAAACTTAAGTATTTTATAAGCAATATATTTAATGCTAACATGTTAAAAATTTCAAGGTAAAATCTAAGTAATTAAAAATTTTTACAATTTAATTGTTTGAAAAGGAGTATTATTGAAAATGCATCGTGCATATCACTTTTATGTATAAGGTTATTTTTATACATAGTATACCTTTAAAATGTTTGATATGGACTTTCAATTATCATAAAAAGAACATGTATATTTCGATTTATACATAATTCATAAAGTTTTAAATGTTTTAAGCTAAAGAACAGTTATTACTTAAAATGATTATTATTTTACTTTTCTGATTTCCCAAAACCATTTTCTGGTCATTTGAGCAATGTAAAAATTAGAAATCTTTAATTCAAGAAGGTTGGTTTAAAATAAAGGAACCTTATATTAATAAAATAGTCATGGCGTTTTACAGAATCAAGATTTTATATTTTTTATACCATATGTTAAATAAAGTAAGATCAATCAAACAATTTAAAAACATACAAATTAGTAAAAAAAACCCATTATGGCTGAAAGTCTACACTATCATTAAAATACCGAATATGCATTTCATATTCCTTGTTAAAAACTTACCTTTTATTGATTACTAAGAAGAAAAAAAATCCATCTATATTACATTTATTTCTTTTATCCATGTCTTTTTCTGGTTCTTTTATGAAAAGATATTCTCTTCATAATAGCTCAGAAAAAATCGTCTGCTTGAAATAACGCCATTAGAAAAAAAAATCGTAGACGAGATTTTAAGTACCAGATGGCGCAGCTGAGATGTTGAAGCCATTTCAAATGTTAAATGTCGCTTGGAAACGCGAATTTCAAAGTAACTTATTCTTAGAGGCAACAGAGGTAAAAAGATTTAATTATTTGAAAGAATTAAGTGTGTGAGACATTAAACCCACCCATTTGGAAATTTGCGATTAATATAAGCACTGTATCAAGCAAAGAAAACTTCTGGGCGCACCCGGAATTGAAACAGTTACATTAGCATGGAAATCCGATTAAAAATAAAGAGTGAAATAAATTTTCCACTAATTGCACCGTTCTTAGAAACATATGGGAATTGGAAGAAATTATTGAAAACTTAAATAAAAAAAGAAGTTGAAAAATAAAAGAGAAGAGATTTAATGAAATAACACAATTCAGAAATGGAACGTAACTAATTTAACTGCAGAGTGTTAAAATACATAAATTATCTATAAAAAAAACGAATTTGGGTTTTTACATTTTTTTAAAGAGTTCGATATCAACGGTAATGTCGATTAAAAATTAACTCAAGTTAATACGGTTTGGGTCGTCCCACTCAATGAATAAAATCAGTAATTTTGTGCTTAAACTTTATCTCCAGGCAGAAGGGAAATTAATCGCTTTTAATATCACAGAGTGGCTGTGAAACAAATGCACGTTTATAACACTTCAGCTTCTCTGGGAGTTCCATCACGCTGATCTGGGGGATTTCGCTGACTTCGAGAACTAAATCCCTAGATAAGTGCAGAAGAAAGACTGGCTTCATGCACGTACTTAACGCAGACGCAGTAAATCTTAAGCGATTGTTTTCTTTAAAAAGATGTATTTAAATTTTTAAGGAGTCACTAAACAGGGAATTCGATACAGGTTTTACTAAGTTTAAGATTGTGTTAGATAATATATAAGCAATTCCGTAAGCTGTTTTTTTTTTACAAATTAGAGTATATCATTTTACGCTAATTTTTAAAATATGTTGAATGTAAAATAGATAATAACTTTTAAAGGGTCTCGGGACTACTAAATATTCAAAAATTTCAATTTTACAGTTTTTTTATATATTAAATTGCAAAAGTATTCTAGCACATTTTGATGTCATTACTTTAGCTATATATCACATTAGTCGCTTCGCACCCAACTTTTGGTCTGGGTAGTTAAGGTTCACAAATGATAGGTTAAATTTATTTCGGAATTTAATTTAATTTTTAGAATATATTACAAGACCAGCGGTATAAAAATTTTGAATTCCCCCCCCCCCAAAAAAAAAGACAAACTCAGCTTTCTACAACAAACATTACAGTTCAAACTTTAAACTCGTGCCTAATTATGGCCGACTGGTTAGGGTGCTGGCCTTCGGTACCTGAGTTCGTGGGTTCGATTCCCACCGTGGTATGGATGTTTGCTGCCGTTCGGAATCGGCTTTAAGCTGTAGGTCCCGGTCTCATTAGCCCTTGTGTTGCAAAAAGTAGACCGTAGCACTCCATACTAAATCTCCAAACTTTGAACTCTTCTAACTTTAGCTTCTGCAATTTTAAGCATTTATTTTGACTATACCTAAACTGGTTTTAACTAGTAGCTATGTTAGTACATCCGTATCTTGTAAAATTCAAAAACGATTAGTCGTAAAATTATGAAATTTGTATTTAGGACTGTTGTTATTGTTGTTGCTAATGACATAAGAACAGACCAAGCACGTCAACCAGAAGCTACTGGAATTAACACAAAAGAATAAGCCTTTCTTATTAATGCCGGCAGGGCTATGTGTAATGTACCCTACACGCTATGGACAATTGTTCACCACTCCAGAACTGGTCCTGATGGCGACCTTGAACAAGGGTTCACGGGCTGCATCCACACTGGGCCACTAAATGAGCCGAGCGATTGCATGTATCCATGGAATCCACTGCGCACATTTTCTAGCGCATGCTGGTTTTCTTTGATCTTTGAAAAGAAGAAAAACCGCTTCCCAAGCTATCCTCCGCCATCTCCAGGAGGAGGGTCTGCCATCTTCGACCTCGATAAATTGTACCCCCCCCCCCAGACGGTGGTAATGGCTTGCAGTGGACCATAGGGTTCTAAATAAGTTCATGGACTCAATGTCCTCCAAGTTCGATCCTCTGGAGATACCTCTGGAGGTAGCTGCGCAAGCCACCTCCAGAGGTTCTGCTTGGTACCTACCACTAAATTATGAGGACCCACTTAAGTAAAGTCATTCTTTCACCCTAGTTGTGCTCATCAAATGAAAGGAGCATCCTTTCGTATTAATTCCAGTAACCTCTGGCTCACGTGGTTGGATCCTCAAAATGACATTAGCAACAACAAAATACAAAATGTGAAAAATTTAACATGCATACAAGAAAGTCATGTGATGTCTACATAAAATTTTAATCAATTTACTGTTCAACCACAATACGAAAAACCACGCTTGGCAGAATGCCAAGACGATTCTATTCCTCCTGCAGGTAAGGTAGCTATGAGAAAGAAGGAGAGAACCTCTATTCTTTTGTCATTCTTTAGAATCTGTTTACTGCACTTGCTTGCTTTTTCTTCTATTATTTCGAATACCACTTAAAACAAATGGATCTAAATGTAATTGCAATATTTATATACTAAATTAATAAAGCTAGTTTTTTCAATTATCATAGAAGATTGAAATTATCAATTTGTATCTCACATTCACACTTTGATAATTTATAAAATTATCAGACGAGGTTTTATTTTTAGTCTATTTTAAATTTTTTATTGTAATTCTTAAAGTATTGAAATTGCTTGTGACTTATCCTAATTATTTCTGCAAATTGTAAAACTGCTAATCAAATATAGTATTTTTATTGCATTATATTTATACTATTACAATACATCACTTAAAAATGGGATTTTTCAAACCTTCATTTAGTATGCTTTTTTTTTATTTATATATTCAATCAAAAGAAAAATTCTGAAACAGAAACATGGGGCAAAACATTTTTTAGCAGTTTTAAGGGGGGACCATTTTTTAAATGAAAGCTGAAATTAAGGAGTTCTTAAGGACTTTTAAGGACCGTGGGAACCCTGCAATCAAAAGTAAAGTTTTTAAAAATAACTTTAAAATTGAGGTAAAAAAGTAGTCCGAAATACACACAGTAAAAATATTTGTCTATATTTCATAAACAAACACATCCGAAAACATGACCATTCCCCCTATTTTCTAAGTAGACTAGTTTCCCTGGCGCATGCGTAAGAGCTTCCAGGAACCTTACCTCTATGGTCGGACAGTATTTGTTTTATTAACGAGGTTTAGCCATAACAACAACAGATACTAAAGATACTATAATCAAATTCTTTATTTTACTACAAAGAACACCGTGAAATGTCACACAAAATACTTCTATTAAAAAAAATTCGTTTATTTCAATTCACATTTAATCATTTTGACTATTATAGTTTAGGACACCATCTCCCACGGATGCCACTTCTCACATACAAATTTCTTTTTCTTTCTCGAGGAACATGACGAAAACGCCACCTATCGGCGTAAACCTTAACAAACACTATAAAAATACACTTCGCATTAAATGAGCGGTAACTAATTCCCACTATTAAATTTCCTTACTTTATGCAGAATATTTCGTTCCTTTTATATAAAACCACCCCATATGACACTAACCTTGTATATTCTATCCTCCAATATGGCAAGAAGCAGAAATAATACATATGCGGTGAAGTATATATATATATATATATATATATATATATATATATATATATATATATATATATATATATATATATATATATATATATATATATATATATATATATAAAGAAAGTTGACGCATTAGACTCCAGAGGCCACAAAACACAGAACATTTTCAGAACGCCTACTTTCCAAAGAAAAATGTATTTGAGATATTGCATGGTCTGAAAGTGAAAGTTATGGAAGAAAAGTGGCAACGCGACTCACAGAGGCGAATTCCTAAGCCCCGGGTAATTTGTTACACCCCCTAAATCTCCTATTCAACCGCTTCCATAAATCATTTCCTCTAATAATATCTTAGAGGAGCAAACCAAAAGGTATCCTACATGAAAAGTCGCGCACCTGTCGGCGTTGCCGTGGCAACCGTGCATTTTAATGCCGCCTTATACAGGTTTTGAAGCTTTTCCATATAAATTTAGCTGTACACCTGCGGGTCCCGTTAACTGACGGAAGCTGTTAATTTACATCTGTTAAAGTCGAAAACTGTCGCTGAAATCATCAACAGATAAGTCGACTTTCGCTAATAAAGTTTACTTACTCCCAAACGTCTCATGTATAATAATTATGATTATGTTCTGTTTTATAAATAGATGAAAACGTTTGGATACGTTTCGCGGTTGGTTATGATATATTCTCAAATCATTTTCCTGTTGACCTATTACTAATTTGAAGAGCATTTGAATTTATTTTGTTTATAATTTTAACATATCTGAAAGTTTATGGAATAGCTGCTAAACTGATATTGCTATATTTCCGTAAAAACCAAAGTTTTTGAGTTATAGTTTTAAATGACTAAGTACTTAAGGATTGTTATTTCAAAAAGTAAATTCGAATTTAAAATGTGAACTACCATTTTACAATTGTAACTGTTTTATAAATGTAGATAAAATAACGTAGTGAAGAGAGACGATAAAACAAAAATTAAAATAGTTTTTGATGTAAATAGAGCGGAAACTTGTTTATACTAATCTCACTTGTGCTAAATATTCAGTAATACGAAGTACTTCTTGTTTCCCGGCGAAACTACTATAATCCCTTTGTAATAAGATATTCAATTACACGAAATATTCAAATATGCGAAATATTCAGTTATACGAAGTACTTCTTATTTCCCGGCGAAACTACTATAAGCCCTTTGTAATAAAATAGTCACATATGAATACTCAATTACACGAAATATTCACTAACACGAGATTCAGTTATACGAAGTACTTTTCATTCCCTGGCGAAACTCCTGTATAAAAGACCTATGTAATAAAAAATATTCACTTATACGAATATTAAGTTTTACCAAACATTTGCTTATATGAAATATTCAGTTATACAAAGTACTTCTCGTTTCCCGGCGAAATCCCATAGGGACTATTATAATAAAATATTCACTTACACGAAACATTCAGTTATACGAAATAAACAGTTGTACGAAGTACTTCTCGTTCTTCGGTGAAATTCCCATAAGGCTTATGTAATAAATTATTCACTTATATGTATATTCAGTTATATGAAACGTACATTTACACAAAATATTCTGTTATACAAAGTACTTCTTGTTCCCAGGTAAAACTCTCATAAGGCCTATCTAATAAAATATTCCTTTATACGAATATTTAGTTACACTGAAAAGCCACTTATACGAAATATTCGGTTATACGAAGTATTTATCATTTCCTGGCGAAACTCGTATGTAAAATATCTATGTAATAAAAAATATTCACTTATGCTAATATTAAGTTTTACCAAACGTTCGTTTATACGAAATATTCAGTTATACGAAAGACTTCTCGTTTCCCGGCGAAACTGCCGTAGGGACTATTACAATAAAATATTCACTTATACGAAACATTCTGCTATACGAAATATTCAGTTGGACGAAGTACTCTCGTTTCCCAGTGAAACTCCCATAAGGCTTATGTATTCAATTATTCAGTTATACATATATTTAGTTACATGAAACATTCTTTTAAGCAAAATATTCTGTTATACGAAGTACTTCTTGTTACCCGGTAAAATTTTCTTAAGGCCTATGTAATAAAATATTCCTTTTAACGAATATTCAATTACACTAAAAAGTCACTTATACAAAATATTCAGTTATACGAAATACTTTTTATTCTCTGGTGAAACATCCACAATGGCTATGTATTGAAATATTCATTTATACTAATATTCAGTTACATGAAACCATCACTTATACGAAATATTCATTTATACGAAGTACTTCTCGTTCCCCAGAAAATAGACGTAAGGCCTATATAATAAAATATATAATAGCAGTGAGAAGAATTCCATCAGTGCGTTATGCTAATTATATTGTAATCTACCCTTTCTTTAAGCAGGAGTTTCATTACACTCAAAAGGACTACGTAGTATTCGATTTGTATAAAATTTCATCGCGAGGACTTAAGAATTATTTTTAGAACACCTAACTACCTGAAATCCTCTTCTGAATCGTAAAACAGCCAACAATAGGCCTCCATCCTTTTGACTGTGATTCTGAAGCCGTCAGCATTCCAGTTCATCAAGCATCATTCAACATTTGAAATTTACTATCTAATAAATTTATTGAAACTACGTGCTTATCATCTGTAACGTGAGCTTCCATAAAAAGCTTTTTAAATAGCAGAGTGGAGAATCACATTAATACATTATGACATTAAATTTGCATTTCGATAATTAAGCTATGTATTACAATATTTTACGGCTCTATACTCCTAATATCTAACAGCTCTGATAAAACTTGTTTGCATCGCAAAATAGACATCAAATTACGACTAAACGATGTTATAACCTCTTTATGCTCCTAAATTTGAAAGCAGTTTAATATCGACTTATGAAACTATCGATTGAGAATCTAGCGAGCGAGCTCATTTTGAATCTAAAGCACAGCACAAAAAGGATACAAATTTCATTTTAATGGCATCATTAGTTCTATATCCGTTTAATGTTATATAGGGTATTTCTTTATTTTTTTTGGTTCTTAATAGGAAGGATACACTTCTTATATACCTATTTTTTGGGAGAAGAGTTTTAAAATTGTTTAACAGTTGAAAGCTCATTGGAGTCTTTTTGAGTAGAAACCATGTATATTGTTTTATAATAGCCAGTAATACATACATATATATATGTATATATGTGTGTGTGTATATATATATGTATACATATATATATATATATATATATATATATATATAATATATATATATATATATATATATATATTCCTGTCACGTTCAAAGCTTGAAAAAAAAAAAAAAAAAAAAAAAAAAAAAAAAAAAAAAAAAAGAGAAGGACATCCATTCCAGGTATTAAAAGTTTATTCGAACATCTCATTCCATATTCGAAATTTTCTTTTCTGTACAATACTCGATTGTGCTGTAGGTCGCCAGTCTATAACATTTACCATTTCTCTGCTGGAATTTGGCACGCTCTGCTCTTATATAGTGTTGTTTCAACCCCCTGTTCTTCCATTTCACTAAGAGTTAGCTCTCTTTTTGTAATTAACACTTTAATTCTGAACATTAAAATTCCAAACCTGACACACACACACACACACACACACATATATATAAGCATATATATATATATATATATATATATATATATTTGTAAATCAATCTACATACAGACACAATAATTGTATATATAAATGTGTACATATATACATGTATGTGAATATGTATATATGTATATATATAATGTATACATACATACATACATATATATATTTATTTGTAAATCAATTTACACACAGACACAATAATTATAAATGAATACACACACACGCACACACACACATATATATATATATATAATATATATATATAATGTATACATTTATACATACGTACATATATATATATATATTTATTTGTAAATCAATTCACACACAGACACAATAATTATATATGAATACACACACACGCAAACGCACACACACACACACACACACACACACACACACACACACACACACACACATATATATATATATATATATATATATATATATATATGTAAGAATATAAGTATAATAATCGATATTATTTGAAGAGCTTATAGAAAAGTTCCAGGGTCATAATGTTAGATGATTTACCTTTAAAATTTTCAAATTTTGAATTAATTAAACTCTAAATATTTCTTTTGATACCATTAACTTTGGTATCTCTTCCAATGAAATAGCAGTACAGTAGATAAAGCATAATTTACATCATCTGTTTTTTTATACATGACTGTTTACCGTGTTCATAAGTAGAAATAAAAGATCTGTTTTATTCAAAATTTTAAATATACACCCAACCTTAGTTACTCTTCTTTTTTAAATTCTTACATCTACTGGAAATTCAATGGCAAAATTAAAAAAATCTGCATATCTAGATGCATATACTTGCATATTTATTTAATAAAATTTTGTAATGTAAATTAAAAAAAAACATTTAAGTACTCTAAATATTAAAAATATACATCATGGTGACGGTCTAGAAATATAAAATGATAAAAATAATTGAAGTTATAAATAAAGGTACTATGGTAGATGAGATATGTCACTGTAAAGTTGTAGTAAATTAACGATAAAAAATTAATTATTAAAGAATGGCACTGTAGTAGATGAGATATGCATGCGCACATTTTTTGTAAATTAACGATAAAAAACACATGAAGTAGTAAAAAAAGTTACTGGGGTAGATAAGATTGCAATTGGAATAAATTTCCGATAAAAAATGAAGTAATAAAGAAAATTATTGTGGTTGATAAAATATGCAACCGCACTGTTACAGTAAATTATCTGTAAAAAACAAATGCAGAAGTAAAGAAAGTAGCTACGGTAGATGAGATATGTATTCACACAGGTTGCAGTAAATCAACGATAAAAAACAAATGAAGAAGTATAGAAAGCCAGTACAGTAGATGGGATACGCATCCGCACAGTTACAGTAAATTAAAGATAATATCAAACACAACAAAAACTGTTGAGTGCAACGAAGCATAAATAAAGTAAAGGAAAGTGTTATGAAGTTCCGATCAAGCAAGAGTAATCAAGACTCTTCTACTACCCACAAAAAACAATTGCAGGCCACCACAATGTTGCAATAAAGAACCTCTAAGTAAGCATGAGGGAAGTATCTTCGGAAAAATCCCCTGTCTATAGATGAGAAACGAAACTGGAGGGGTTAGTCGGTCGTAACTGCAAAAATAAAGTTACTCGCAATTTATCTCTATCGATCCAGACCAACTCCAAAAGTCGGATTAAAGGAAAAGAGAATCAAAAGAAAAGAAACAAGAAAAACTGCGAGAGAAAAAGCTATCGACATGTGGGTTCCATCGATAACGTGTGTGGTTGGATTACAGTCTACCTCGACGAAGGAAAATTTCGACCTAATCTTTACAACGAAAGCTAATAATGGGAAAGAAAACTAGTTGGAATGGAAAGGATTTATATTTGGATACTTCGGGATTGCCGGAAATGAGTTTCAAGAACAGTTTCTACTAAACATCTTATAAACCCAAACAGGATCTTTTGTAAAGAAATAGTAAATAAGGTAGAATACTGCACAAAATACACTAATACAATACAAATGTTTTGAAGTTTAAAAAGCTCCATACATACTACCCAAATCAAAATATCACCCACAAAATTGGGAGGATGCATTTCACTTTCAGTTTTTTGGATTCATCCTAGGAAGGTTTGTTTATTTGTTGGAAGTGTAAGGACAGGTGGCCACCTTAAGCGCAGTGGAATGGACTTGTGTGTGTGTGTCATTCAGGATATAGCGGCAGCTAGATCAGATTCATGAGACCTTTCACTCTAGCAAAAGTCCAGCACTAGAAGTGGACTAGCATGAACATCTTCCAAAGCTAATCCCAAGCAATCGAGGATAGGTTCAGGGGAAGCCGGCAATAGGTGACACTTGGAACAAGTCTGGAATACCTTATGGCCAGATTCGTAGGTTATGCATTTGGAGTGGACTTGAGCATAGTTGACTGACCATTGTTTCCAGTTGAGGTGTGACCACCGGATACCGAGCGGAGGTGATTCTTAAAGCGTTGCAAGCTAGTCAAAATCACTCCGCTTTGATTCGTCCGTGGTTCGATTTTGAAAGCTGACTCAATTTCTCCCTCTTCCTCACCATCTTCTTGTAGAACACAATGTTTAAACATCGCAGCGCAATCCATTTCACTCTATTCAACTCCGATTTTGCTAACCATCTTCTCTCAACTTCACTCTTCTGCACTCAAATTCACTACTCTCAAGTCCACTCCGCAACTGCATCTGGTGTTTGCCCAGCCTACGGTGAAGATTATGCTACTAGAAGGTGATCTTATAACATCAACATAGTACTTGAGATTTTGTCGGTGAGTTTGTTGCTTTTTCCAAGAAATGTTTGTTTAGCTGTTGTGGGTGCGGCAACGAACAATTTTCCATGCAGAAACTTGTTACTGCAAGAATTTCTCTAGCTCTTCCCCCAAAGAGGTTTGCCAAAGAGGTGAAAATCTGTCTCCTAAACCATGCATCACCTTCTAAATTGGAATTTTCTAAATTGACTTCTAGGGCAATATAAATTTTTAATTGGTTAGACCCCTTCACTAAGGGCGTGAACTGTAGCCCCAGTGGTCAATTTAGGTTAGAGGTTGAAAAGGGAAAAGTAAAGGGAATCCAGGTATTTTGCTCTTGACTTAAGATTTGAAAATTTTCTGAGAATTTTCTCGGGTCTTAATGAGGTCTTTCGGTTATAAAGTTACGTCGGCATCTTTAAACTCACACAGTACCAGAAATTTCGTGACACTCCTTTTCTTAAATCTCTGGGGTTTTATACAAAATACCTACGTTAGTTTACTTTCCTGGATTGTCCTTTTTGATTAAACAGTCGGGACAATAGTTTTCGTCCAGTTCCTTCTTTATTTATATCCGAGACATGAGTATGCTTCATACGAAGTACTGTTGGTGCACAAGTCTGATATAAGAGCTACTGATCTCAAAGACATGACTAGTCTAATTGACACGACTAGTTTCACTCACGGTTGGAACGAGAACATACTAACTGACGAGCTGATGGTTGGGGAGAGAATATACTAACTAGTTAGCTGACGGTTGGGAAGAGAGTGTCTCCTTTTCTAACTGACGGCTAAATACCGAATATAAAATCTTATCGAAAATATAAAATCTTACACTATGAGATTTTGGGGGGTGTTTTTGTGGCTGACCATTTAGAATTTGCGAGGACATGTGTAGGGCATTCTTGGACCTCTTCATCGATTCTTGTACTTTTTCTTTTTGTTTTTAGTCTAGCCGAACAGATAGCGTGGGACATTATCCTGTGTGGCTACACACACACACACACACACACACATATATATATATATATATATATATATATATATATATATATATATATATATATATGTAATGAAACGGACTTCTCGATGGATGGTTGCAGTCATAGTCATAAAACTGATACTATTTTAACTAAAGACCTTTAGGATTACGTTGGAGGACGGGTTCCCGCTTCATCATAGGAACAGGAGAAACTGAAGAGTCGGCTAGCATTTACAAGACCCTTAACACTTGAGTCAATATCTGTGGGAAAAATATTTCTAGAAAAATCTGTCTCCGACAGCGTGTATCTCCTTTTTACTTGGAAATTTCCTAAATTGTCCGCTAGGGCCATGTAGGATTATAACTGGTCAGGTCCCTTCTCTGAGGGTGTAAACTGTATCCCCAGTGGTAAATTTATGTTAGGGGTTAAAAAGGGGAATGCAAAATGACGCGGAAATTTGTAGCCCTTGATTTCAGATTTGAAAACCCCTGAGAATTTTCCTTACACACATATATATAAATGTATATTTTTAATTTGCATATATATATATATATATATATATATATATATATATGTATGTATATAAATATATATACATATGTCAAGGTAAAAATTATTTTTATATTAAAGTTTTGGCTATCCTGAAATACCGCAGAAACTTTGCTCAATATCAAAATGAATACATGCAGTCTTATAATAAACAGAAAGTCTACTGTGTGAAATTAAAATAGAGGAAAATGTGAAAAAAAAATCCTCAATAGAAATATTGCTTTCTTATTACCGAATGCAATTTTAAAATATTACATATTTTAAGTAATCTAAATCAATGAAGACAATAAAGATCTGCAAACGCCAAATCTTTAGAAGTCAAAATCAGAGTCAGGTACGAAAAAATATATAGCAAGATTCCTCTCTCAAAGAAAAAAAGTAGCTTATTAAATAAAATCGGCAAAGAACAAAGAAAAAGACAATATCAGGCAGGGGAAAAGTTCGGACTATCGACATGTGGGTTCTATCGATAACGTGTGGTTGGAGAGAGTTGCTTTATCGGAAAGAAAAATAAAAAAAAAAAGTGGCATGACAAGTAAAAAAAAATAAATCGTCTAATTGTGCAAAAAAAGTAATTTATCAAACGATAGTGAATAAAAGAAAAATAAAGCGTAATAACGACTGCGCATGTTTCAATCCTTGATCTTGCTTGGCTGCTTATGCCATCTAAAATGAAAAAAAAAATGAAATAAAAATGTTTGGACATTGTATGAATTATGCATGATTTGGGCCGGATTGAAAAGAGGCTTTCAGAAATTCTCCTTTTTCTAAACGTTGAAATTTTCTGCATTGTGGGATAAAAAATAAAAATAATTCACATATGAAAATATAAAAATATTATAAATAAAAAATTAAAAGCGACATAGTAACTTGTGAGCTGAAGAATCTTCTTAATGAAAACTCTTCAGCTCACAGCCTATTTTTGAATCAATATTTAAAATGAAAAGTCTTGATCTGTTTGCAATAAAGTTTTCCTACATCATTTATAAAATCTAACTTTATAAACTAATATTTTCTAAACGTGAAACTTTTCTGTACAGTTGTATTGTAGGATAAATAATAAAAATGATTACTTATATATTAAAATAGGAAAAGCATTATGAACAAAAATTTAAGGGTACAAAATGCCTTATGAGCTGAAGAGTCTTTTAAATGAAGACTCTTCAGCTCACAGACTATTTTTGAATCAATATAAAATGAAAAGTATTGGACTGTTTGTAATACAATTTTTCCTATATCAGCTATAAGGGATCTAACTTTCTAAACTAAAATAATTTTATAAATTTTGCAAACTAATATTTTCTAACTGTAAAAGTTTTGTATTGCGGGATAAATAATAAAAATGATTATCCATACATTGAAAATATATAAACATTATAAACAAAAATTTGAGAGGACATATTACCTTGTGAGCTGATGAATCTTCTTAATGAAAACCCTTCAGCTCACAGACTACTTTAGATTTAATATAAAATGAAACACTTGTTCTCTTTACTTAAAAATTTTCTATATCATTTATAAAGGTCAAACTTTATAAATTAAAATAAATTTATAAACTTTATAAACTAATATTTTCTAAACGTGAAAATTTTCTGCATAAAGTTTAATGCCGTTAAATATTTTTGTTTAAAGAGAATAAAACAACAACTTTACATTAATTGATTATAATAATTTAATTGATTATAATAATTTAGTTTATATTAATATATATGTTTAAAAAAATTACTTTATGGGTAATTAATTTTTTTTTCATTTAGGGTACAATTTTTATGCTGTTATAAAATATACTTCTTGAAATATTCTTGTTTGGAGCGCTACGATCTACTGTTTTGCTACACTAGGACTAATGAGACCGGAACCGACATGGTTTGGTTTGGAGAAATACGATTTACTGTTTTGTTCCATGAGGACTAATGAGACTGGAACCGACATGGTTTGGTTTGGAGTGCTTTGATCTACGCTTTTGCTACATGAGGACTGAGACCAGAACCGACATGATTTGGTTTGAAGCTCTACGGTCTACTATTTTTCTACACGAGGACTAATGAGACCAGAACCGACATGGTTTGGTTTGGAGCCCTAAGATCTACTGTTTTGTTACACGAAGACTAATGAGACCAGAACCGACATGGTTTGGTTTGGAGCCCTAAGATCTACTGTTTTGTTACACGAAGACTAATGAGACCAGAACCGACATGGTTTGGTTTGGAGAACTAAGGTCTACTGTTTTGCTAAAATGGGAGCAGAACTGACATGGTTTGGTTTTGAGCGCTACGATCTACTGTCTTGTTCCACGAGGACTAATGAGACCGCAATCGACATGGTTTTGTTTGGAGTGTTACGATGTACTGTTTTGCTACACTAGGACTAATGAAACCGGGGCCGACATGGTTTTTGTTCGGAGCGCTTTGGTATACTGTTTTGCGACATAAGGATTAATAAGACCAGAACCGACATGGTTTGCTTTGGAGAACTACGGTCTACTGTTTTGTTACACTGAGACCACGACCGACATGGTTTGGTTTGGAGTGTTACGATCTACTGTTTTGTTCCACGAGGACTAATGAGATTGACATGGTTTTGTTTAGAGCGCTATGGTCTACTGTTTTGGTACAAGAAAACTACGAAGACCAAAACCGACACTAGCTGAAATGGGTACGCTAAATATTTTTTTAAACCTAGATTGTTTTTAAAGAACTTGTACAAATTCATTCTAAAAAGAGTAGAATAATTTATTTTAAGATAATCAAAAAGAGGTTAGAATAATAAAGATTTTAAATCGGATAAAGTGCTATGTTCCCATTAATAAATAATAAAAAAATTAAACGTAAGTGTAAATTATGTAACTCAAATTAAATGATTGAAGTTGCTTCATCTAAAAAAATGTGTTTTAAATTTTGGAATAAAAAAATAAATTAGTCTACACTCTTTAGAAAATAGGAAACCAATCTCAGAGCTTTTTCGAAGCCTATTTTCGATATTTCTAGAATGGCATATCAATATCCATTTCGTATAATGCTCAAGTTGTCATTCGGCAAGCAGAAATGCATTTCAGTCCAACAGTGAATTTGCAGAAGTAGCCATTTCCATCGCCGAATCTAGATTTATATGCATTTTTTTCTATCTACATCCCAGATTTCAGTGTATCTGAGAAAGATACATTTTTATCTAGATCACCTGACTTTTCTTTGAACTATGTAGCATCTGCGTTATTTTTTCAACTATTGTTAACACAACTTTCTATTTGTTCTCAAGATGAAATGATACAATCGCTGAAATCAGATATTTGTTTTATGCTTGTTGGCATATCCGAGAAGCCTTTTGATTCAATTCTATAAGTATTAGTCAAGAATATCCTTTCTTTTTTCAAAGAAATTCCTGAAATTCTTGAAATTTAATTAGCACTAGATGTACGGATGTTGATCACATACCTATTTTTACTGAGCCAATTTGACTTATACAAGAAAATTGAAGTTTTTTGCAAACAAAATAGTTCCAAATTAATTTAAATAAAATGTTTATTATAAAAAAAATCATGGAAAATATTTTATACATATAAAATCCGTTTTTGAAACGCATTTTCCGCAAACATTTATATATAAAAAAATTATTTAACTTTAATATTTCCTTAAAAACCTCCTCTCTCCCATTCTAATTCCTTAAAATTTTTTCTCAGCCACTAGATGTTTAAAGGAGCGTTCTCGACTTAAAATTCTTTCGATACATTTCCCAAAGCTTTCTCTCCAATATATGTAAATTTTCTGTCTATTCAACACGCTTAACAGCTATTGCCGGCAAATGGCTCAGCGTTTTTCCTGATCTTACACTTTAATTCGCTGAGTAAGTGGGAAAATTCTTTCTGTGTTCGCTCTCGGGTGCACCTCTGTTCGAGCAGAGTAATTTTTGTGTATTTCCTTTGTCTGTCGTTGACTAGTAAAGATGTCCGTTTTAACAGCTCTAAAATAAAGTTTTATTTAAACTTGTGCCGTTCTCTTCAATGTGGCCAGACTGCATAGTTCGTTATTACTGCTAGCTGATTGGTTTTCTCCTTGCCCAATAGCCCGGGCTAGTAAAAA
>CM063509.1:99000911-99020911 GCA_032207245.1 Pardosa pseudoannulata
GAATGATTTACGAAGAATGTTGCAAAAAAGGGCAGACTGTCTTTATAAGCCTTCCATTGGGACACTGTCATGATCCTTGCTAGTGCTCATAAAAATTTAGGTTGACTTGAGACCGTTCTAATTACCATAGCAACCTTGTCGAGTTTATCCTCCTAACGGTAACCGACAAAGAAGTGTCATCTGCCATAAAGGATAAACACATCTCCGTCTGTACTTGAGCGTTAAATAATCAAATATCTTAGTTATTGGTGGAAATATTATGTAAGTTTTCTCTAACTAAGACCTTTTTAACCTAAAAGATATGATCACCCCGGATGTATGTATGTATGTATATATATATATATATATATATATATATATATATATATATATATATATATATTTCCGATTTCGGGCTTCACGGAACTGAAATACCATTTTTTTTAGCGTGAATTCAGATTGGGAATTCCAAAATTTGCGTATTTTTACGTCACAGAAAAGAGGTTAAACAGGTCTCGTCATATTCAAAAATCCAATTAACACTAGATTTACGCACGTTGATCATATACCTATTTTTACTGAAGAGATCCGTAACACACTGAGATCGTGTAAAATGAAATCATATTCACCTAAGTTTTTTTTACCCATTCAAGCTAATAGAAATAAAGAACTCGATTCTCAAAGAACACGAGGCAAAGAATTTAACTCCAACACAATTTCAAATCTTATCAAGAATAATCGATAATCACCAAAATCATTTGTATTTCTTCATAAATCTCTCAAACTCTTACATCGCTCAGATTCAATTTCTGACTCACAAAACATGACAGTATGTGATGCGTAATCAGGAGTGTTGCTGGAGAGATGTCAGGTATTTGGGGTAATAACATTTTTAGCTTAATTTAAAACATCACAGTTCAGTGGTTCAATGTTGATTAAATTTTTCCGTCTGCAGTGATGTCACTCTGCAGGAAGCTCATTAAAATTCTGCAGCTGTGAATTCGATAATTCAATTTTTCGGTCGTAATTGCTTTAGAGATACAAGATGTCTGGATATTGTGGGATAATAAGTCTTAATGGGATATACAGAAAAGTTCTATTAAATTCACGTAGTCCTTTATCTCTGAGACCAGAATTAAAAAGAATTCCTCAATTGCTAAAAAACACCGTTTCTAACATCTAAAATACTGATGTGACACCACGAATTCTTTGTACACTTATTATATGACACAGCTTTTAATATTGTATGATGCGTCGTAAGAGTTATTTGCACATTTACGTCCATATTTTGAGTTTTGTTTTCAAAGTAACGATTTGAGAACTCAATCATTGCCAATGCAGTTAATATTCCTCAGGATTTTCAGGAAATGGGTGAAAAGGATTCTATGGGCCAAGCCCTTCAATCCTGAGTTTCTTTCAGTAACCATGATTAACAGAGAGAAGGAAAATAAACAAATAAACATAAAGAAGTAAAGATAATTGTGGATTAGTGATTACATGACACAAAAACTAGAAAGGAGAAAGTTTAGGGATAGAAAAATTCGATATTTATCCCATCAGAGACTCATAGGAGAATAAGTGGTTTTGCTATTTAATGAGATTCTGGCGATCGCTGGACATCCAATCAAAATTGAGAATGTTGACCAATGAGGAATTTGCACATGAGGGGGAATGGAACAACTTAATATTTTTCTGCCAAATCCAGACTCGTTAATTCCAAAAAAGTTCACAAAAATGTAAAAAAAAATTGGCTCTTTGCTCGTATTTTAAAATTTTCTAGTCTTCAGTAATTATTTCTACTCCGACCTTTATGATAATTTTATTAATCTCAATAATATATATATATATATATATATATATATATATATATATATATATATATATATGTCAGGTCTAAAAAAGGGGTAGTTGGAAATTACGTGAGTTAAGAGCGATTTTAACAAGGGAACTCTTTTGTAATAATAAAATAAATGAAAAAGACCCACGCTCGCGTAAGCTTTTAATCCGGTCAGGCGGAAGCATTTTTGAACTATTTGATGAAGTTGCAAACAGATAAGTTTCAGTCGGCGCGTGGACATGGAGCTGTCAACACCTATTCCACGTTTTAGCTCCGCCACGAACAATGAAAATTACTCAGGTTTTGCTTTTAGAAGAAACGATGATTTAATAAACTTATTATTATCAAGAAAGACTTTTCCATTCGCCTTAACACTGGATCACGACATGTCGTATATATATATATATATATATATATATAATATATATATATATAATATATATATATATATATATATATATATATATATATATATATATATATATATATATATATATATATATATATATATATATATATATATATATATATATATATATATATATGGTTTTATTGACTTATACATTGTATTTTATTCTCATTTATTTTACTGTTTTTATATATGACTATCTTTTTTTAATGGTATTTGTATTCTTATTCTTTTTAACTGTATAGTTTACCTTGGATATTTTTTAGCTGATTTTTTTCCGCAATTTTACTGTATACATTTAATTTTATAGTATTGTTTGTGTATAAGACCATCTATTTTGTCTTTTTAATGCTTTTAGTATTTCCTATGGATTTTGTGTATACTTTGATTTCGATGTTTTCCTGCTGATTTTTTTCAGCGATTTTTGTATACGTAATTGCATTTTATGCTTTTGTATGAATAGAACTATGTACTCAAAGCTCTCACTTTATGTAAAATGTAGACTTGTGTGGTGGATTTTTTGGACTTGTTGTCCAATTTCTCTAGTATATATATATATATATATAATATATATATATATATATATATTATATATATATATATCTATATATATATATATATATATATATATATATATATATATATGTGTGTGTGTGTGTGTGTGTGTGTAGATTTGTTTAAAATGTCTCTTCTACCAATGAACAGTCAGACAATCTCGCGAAAATTTACAGCATATCAATGTTTTCGTCTCTGGAAATAATTCGGATTTAATGGGAGCGGATATATAAGGAATCAAAACCTAAATATACTTAAAATAATTTTTCATACTTTTCAATTTATCTTAATTTATTCAAATATATAAGTGCTCTATTAGTTCTAACCAGAGCTATTCTGTTTGTTGACACTGACGTCAAACATATTTATATTTATGCACACATTCATATTTGTTGTTGCAGTATCACGTTTTATGTAAAGAGATAGAAGTAATGTTCAAATAAATAAAATTAGAGAAGTTATTCACATTTATTTTAATTGGACGTTATGTATGAATGTCACAGTAAAAATAAAAACGGTAAAATAAAAAAATATCTTAAAAGTATTTTAATAATGTTGTTGGAAATATTATATTAAGATGGGTGGTTGGATGATTTGAATTTATTGGCACTGAATCCCAAATGAAATATATTGTGCCAAAACGATGAGTGCTGTATTGTATTAAGAAGCATTCTTGGATCAATCATTCTTGTTAAGATCACGTAAGAGTACAAGCCTAATAATTGCTCTTTCCCGAGAAAGGGTGTTTAAACCCTAATAATTAGTAAACAAACTAATCACTGAATCACCAATGTTGGTTGTTACTGTGTGTGAACATTTCTAGTTTTTTATAGGTCTGAGTCCCAAAGTGTTTCTTAAAAGGGTTAGACGTTCAGCTTCTTCCCCAAAACATTAAGTTTATAATTAAAAATATTAAAATTATTTGAAGCAAGCAGGGCCTGATTAAGCACGGCCGAGCTAGGCGCAGGGCCCCCTAAAATTTTGTACTTTATTATTAAATTTTAAATAATTTAATTAACAATATTTGAAAATGTTTTTTGTTAATTCTTTAAGTAATATTTCATGAAACCTTATTCAAAAATTAAATAAAAACAGTTAAAATGTTGACAATTTTATCTAAAACACACACCAGTTTACTTAATTACATCACTACAGTCACTTTTTTATATATTATATAATATAAATTAGTAATAAATTAAAAATTTCAGCCAGTTATAAAGAAATATTAGCACTTTTTATTATATTTCTGAAACTTAGATACAATTGTTATTTGCTTAAGAATTTTATTATTTTTTTCTCTTATTAATTTTGTCTTAAAATCTACGAATAGCTATTATTTGTTAATCTTACCTATGCTATTTTATTTTATTTTTTATATAAAAACTTAATTGCAAGTGTTACAGTTTACATCCTTGAGGATATACAGATTTTTGGCATTCGACTGTACTACAAAGGTATGTAAACATAAAAAATTAATATAAACTTTCCTCCAAAAATATTCGTTTGTATCCTCTTTTATAAACTAATTTTTTTTTGCCTTGAAGGGTAGGGGAGGGGCCCAAAAGACTACCAGGCCCTGTGTCCAACTTTGCCTTGATCGGGCCCTGGAAGAAATATAAAGTTTTTGGCTGTAACAATGCAGATGTCATTGTAAATTAAAACTATATTGTATATCATATTTTTGGGAAAAAAGGTAACAATGCTTGCTTTTTATACATCGTGAAATAGAATTACTTTACAGAAGATTCCTCAACATGCGAAAAAGTTGTAAATTCAGATTTACTTCGAATGAGCCCATAAATATTTTACATTAATTTCAACTAAAAATTTGGCTACATTATAATGAGAATAAAGGTTGCCCACAAAGAAATAAAAAATAATTTACTGAATGTTTTCTATTTTAAAGCTTTTCTGTTAGAGAAAATTTTAGAAAAATATATAGTAAAAATAAAATTTAAATTAAGTATAATTAAAGAAAAAAGTTCAATTTTCTTTAATAATTTTATTTTGAGTTATAGAAGATCGAAAATAGGATTGTTTTCATAGACTTTACAATGATTAAAAATGATAACTTGAATTAAACATTAAATTAAATTGAATTAAATAAATATATCAATTTTCGTAAATAAATTTTATTTTGAGTTACAAGAGATGGAGAATAAGGTTGATTTGACGGACTTTTAAAATAGTTGAAAGGTACCAGAACCTTTAAATCCATTACGTACGTGTCCAAAAACTGAAAGACACTTACGTGACATCGACGGGCACTGAAAAGCCTCCTAAAGTGCCGGTGACATTACGGATAAAAGTGTGGAAAGAATGGGAAAAAATGAAGGGTGACGATGCAAATTTCTGCCGTTTTCGTACGTGGGTCACGTGAGAGTCGCGAAACGGATAAAAGGTTCCACAGTTTTCACTCTCATCGAACACGTGTGGGTCGTAATGAACTCGAAAATCCCCCCGGCAGAGAACAAAACCAAGAAGGTTGAGAGGAACAATTCTACCCTCAGGATATCTTTAAGCACTTGATTGCTGAACGTACCACGCCGGTGCGCATTCTGCATTATACTATACGGGAATAAGCGGCAGCGTTGCATTTACTCCGATGATCAACCTTTTTATTTATTATTTCCATTCAATTTATGAAACCCTGACTCATGAGAATATCCATTTTCTCTCATAAAAAGGAAAATTGTATTACTTTTCATTTCCATGACATTGGACAGCCCAAAAAGAACATCCTCTTTTCATTCTGCTTAGCCATTGTCTCCATTCAAGGATCGATGGAATGTCTTAAGAGTATTTAAACCGTTAGAGTTACCGCTTGAGAGTATTTAAACCGTAAAACATAGTTGAGTACGGGTACTGGGTTGTCTTGAGTATCGGTTACTTATACTATTTCCTTCATTTTCTATTAAAATCTTAAGCCTCCCCTTGTCTAAGCAACAGTCCACCTTGGGAGGAATGAAGTAAGCTAACAATCTTTGTTTGCCAGGACATGGATTTACGTGAAATAGAGTGCGAAATATATGTTCTGCTTAGACGGTCAACCTTACGTGAATCCACTAGTGCAAAGTTACCATGAATGCCTTATCCTCAAATTATCCATCTACTGATGAGATGGAAGGCTGAGTAAACAGTACCCATCCAAAGGTCCTACAACACAGGTCTGGTTCTGACTCCGAGGCACAGAACCAGATTGAACCTCTAACCCAGGGATGGACAAACTTTTTTGGCCGCAGTCCAAAATCGAAAGAAAATAAGTTTGGCGGACTAAGATAAATTTTTCTAAAATTTTAAAAACAATATACAAGTACCTAACGGTTTAAATACGTTAATGAGACGAATGAAATTGCGATTTCATTATTAAAATTTCAATATACTGAGGTTCGAAGTGAGATGTACTGATTTTAAGGAACGATACTAAATGCTCATCTGTCAGTCTACTTCTGAAATTATTCTTTTTAAGGTTCAAAGTTGAAAACACATATAAGAAGCAAATATACCGCTGATCTTCTGGGCTTGAGATAATAAATTTGGGATATAATAAAAAGTAGAAAAGGAGATGGATATATAATGTATAAATATATATTTCTTTTAATTTGCATCGGACCGGCAACTTAAATTTCTATCCTCGATAAAACCTTCCGGCGGGCCGTAGTTTGTCCATCCCTGCTCTAACCTGTGCCTTGGAACAGCGAAACTATGCTCTAACTACACTGATCTCGTAAAATTTACCACCATGTTCTACTTTAGTGGTTTGAAGGGATAGAAAAATTTAATGATCTTATTCTAACCCTTGTCCTAATAAGTAACTAATGATCAGAAAATGTTGGTGCTTTTATCTAATGAAATTGCATGATGCAGTTCTAATAAACAGGAAAAGATCTCTAGGGTGGAAAAATATAGCATTCTTATCAACAATGAACAAACAATTAAACAAAAAGAAACGAGGAGTAAAGGCAAAACTTTTAAAATTTTGAACTGTTAACGTAATTAGAGTGGTAAGAACGACTATCCAGATTAAGTGTTAAGGTATCCAATCCATTGTCATTCTCACTAAAACGACGTCACAATTGATTAACTTTAATTCGTATAAGACCTCAGCCGTGAACTAATTAATAGAAAAAACTGCGATAATGTCCGATTGGACCTCGTCCGAGGCACAGCCAGGGATTGAATCATAGATGACACACTGCAGCATGAATCATCCTTTACGAACAGTCTGCAGATGATTCATTTGTAATAGCATCTTCCGCATTGTCTCCGTGTAAACAATGGGCCTTCCAACCAACCTTTTAAACAAACAAAAAATTAAATGCATTTTGTAGATAGAGATTTTCCTAATATCAACTTGTTTTGGGGTTTTCCTTAATAAATTAGATTAGTTCGCTTCTACTTTCATAGATTCCATACAAATATTGGTCTCATTAGCCCTCGTGTTGCAAAAAGTAGACCATAGCACTCCAAACCAAACCAAACCAAAATCCATACAAATATCTATAGGATTCTAATCTCGTTAGTATCATGGCAACGGAAATTGAAACTCAACATCGGATGACTAAACATTTTGTCTCATCATAGAAAATAGATCGCACTTTTACTTATTTAGAAAGCTGTAACGTATCGAAGTTCACCTGAAAAGACAACAGATAATCAAAAGTGCCTTTCAGAAAACACACTTTTTTCATCCGCTGTGCAGGTAAATCAGCGAACTTTCGACACTCAGTCCATTGCAAAAGTTTCTTGACCCTCTTTTCCTTTTCATTTGCTCCTTTTTTCAGGAGGTTGACATCTTTTACTGCCATAAACGCCGTAACGGCAATTACGGCTTCCCTTCTCGTTTTATGTGGGAGAACAGCAATGATCCGTTATTTTTCGCCCAACAAAGCGATGAAAACCCCACCGAAACGGTTTTCCATTATCTCCAATCTCCATCACACTCTCCCATCGAAATATCGTCTTGGACGAGTACATCTTCTCTCTCTTTCTAGAATACGGTTCCGAATATTTTTTTTCTTCCTTCCTCCATGGAAAAAAAATCTCTGGAGAATCACGTGGCCC
This sequence comes from Pardosa pseudoannulata, assembly GCA_032207245.1. Classification (NCBI taxonomy): domain Eukaryota; kingdom Metazoa; phylum Arthropoda; class Arachnida; order Araneae; family Lycosidae; genus Pardosa; species Pardosa pseudoannulata. The sequence continues at coordinate 99,008,756 of CM063509.1, forward strand.
GAAACGGTAGCTGTCTTTAACCGCACCTTAGGGCAAGAAGAAAATTTTCATGTTGGTGTTTTACTCGATTATAGGAGTTTGTTTATATATATTTTTTATTTCCATCGTCTGCCGGTAGTAGTCCTTCCGTGTCGGTAGTTTTTGTTTGTTCAAACAACTATAATCTTCACCGCTTTGAGTTTCACATAAGGAAGCGTTTCGGAAAACTCTGTTCCCTGAGACCTGAGGAGGGAACAATGGACCAAGTAAATGAGATCTTTATTTTATTTTTTTTTAATCTCTGAAAGCTTTGTTCCGAATGACTTCCTCCGTGTTATTCAATGTAAATTAACATATTAGATTCTTAAACAATTATGAGGTAAATACAGTTGGCGAGGGATTACACGGCGACCGACTTTGTTTCGTCCAAAAGGAAACAGAAATAAAAATAAATTAGCTCTCGTTTATATCCCGCTTGGTTAGTGATATGAACGTAGTAAATTCGCAAACATTTTGAAAGTGCTAAAACTTTCACTAAACTTTTAGGGTTTTCTCAACATGTAAGTCTTTTCTGTAAATAAAAACAGGCAATACAGTCGAATCTCGTTAATGAACTACTTCTTTATTGTATTTAAAATTCTCCTCGTTACGTAAAAAAGGTTTGTAAAATTCTTTACATACAAAGACAAGGTCGAAGGGACACAAAAATCTCTTCGTATCAACGGAAATGCATAATAAACCGATAAAAATCGAAATGCATTTAGGATGACTTCAAAAATATTTGTACCTCTGTTCTTCACGTTCATAATCTAACACTTAACGGAATGTAATTACGCGATGACTGTAAAATATTTTATTGTCTTTTTAACCCTTTAAAGGTCACCTATATAAACTCTTTAGAATTTAATGAAATTAGTGTATAAATATTACCTATGAATCTTATAAATGCAAAATGCATTAAAATTTTTCTTTACAATCCTTAGGTTTGTATTAGAGAATACCGTATTAGGGATTGAGGGGCTTAACTGACAAACCCAACCCCTTGTACAGCATGAACATAATACTTTTAAAAACTTTAATTATATTGGAAGAACAATTAATAAGTGTTCTTAAAAAATATCATAAATAAATAGTTTAACAATTTATAAGTGTTATTTCAATAGATATTTTTGTTTGGGGTCATACGTGAAAATATCGAATTACTAACTTTCCAGGTACATCAAGTTTAAATACATATATTTCAAAAGAAAAAAATAAATTAAATATAGTACTGTCATTTATTGTAATTTTTAAATGTCAAAAACATAAAAAACTAAAAAACCATTCATATTTCTCAAAAGAATAGAGAAAAAGATGTTTAACAGGAGGTTTCCCTGCGAAACCACTGTCCGCTAAAGGGTTAATGAAGCTTTCTTTTTAAAAAAAGTACATTCCTGATAACAGTATATACAAGTACACACTTGCTTAGATACAAACACAACAATAACATTTTATTTTTAAATTTGAAAGGTAAAATTTACGTTTTTATGTCTCTGTTACATTATTGGAATATTGGCGTTTCAAGGGTTCCTTTTTCATTTATGTTCAAAGCATTGTATGATACCGCAAACATTATTTTCTTTATGCTAGATAAGACTATCAACTTTTCTTAAGAAAATAAATAGATAAAGGTGCAAATGGAAGCTACCATACTTCGAAAGATTTATAAAATTGACCCTTGACATCGATGTTCACTTTGGTAAAGTCATAACAATAGAAAGAGAAATTCTTTTTGATAAGGTGGCTAAACATGTGTATGTGGGGTGGGGGGTTTCACCTGTGCCTTTGGAGACAAGTACTTCAGAAGAAGACTTTTAGAAACCGGGTCCAGGGGCCGAGAAGGAACGAAAAACTGAAAACCTTGTAGTAAAATGGGGGAAAAAAAAGAGTGAAATTCGATAATCCAACGCAATTGGAAAATCTGGTACCAATATTGCAAAAATTCTATAGTGTCATAATATTTATCAATTATTCATTATTTAAAGATAAATAAACGAAACACTTAATATTAAGAAATGTATTTAGGAAAAACCCTGTAGGAAAATGGGAAAAAAGAGTGAAATCCGATAATCCAACGGAATTAGGAAATCTGGTAACAATATTGCAAAAATTCTAGTGTCATAATATTTATCAATTATTCATTATTTAAAGATAAATAAACGAAACACTTAATATTAAGAAATGTATTTAGGAAAAACCCTGTAGGAAAATGGGAAAAAAAGAGTGAAATCCGATAATCCAACGGAATTGGAAAATCTGGTACCAATATTGCAAAAATTCTACAGTGTCATAATATTTATCAATTATTCATTATTTAAAGATAAATAAACGAAACACTTACTATTAAGAAATGTATTTAGGAAAAACCCTGTAGGAAAATGGAAAAAAAAGAGTGAAATCCGATAATCCAACGGAATTGGAAAATCTGGTACCAATATTGCAAAAATTCTACAGTGTCATAATATTTATCAATTATTCATTATTTAAAGATAAATAAACGAAACACTTAATATTAAGAAATGTATTTAGGAAAAACCCTGTAGGAAAATGGGAAAAAAAGAGTGAAATCCGATAATCCAACGGAATTAGAAAATCTGGTACCAATATTGCAAAAATTCTACAGTGTCATAATATTTATCAATTATTCATTATTTAAAGATAAATAAACGAAACACTTAATATTAAGAAATGTATTTAGGAAAAACCCTGTAGGAAAATGGGAAAAAAAGAGTGAAATCCGATAATCCAACGGAATTGGAAAATCTGGTACCAATATTGCAAAAATTCTACAGTGTCATAATATTTATCAATTATTCATTATTTAAAGATAAATGAACAAAACACTTAATATTAAGAAGATTTTATAAGTATTAAAGTTTAAATTAGCTATTTTTATGATCTTTTAAAAATTTGCAAAAAATAATCATGTAACACGCCAATGTTCCAATAATAGAACATGGCTAAAAACATCCTCAAAAACTTTTTCACCTAATTTTAAAAGTTTATTTTATTTATATACTCTTAATCAATATAATAACCAAATTTCCAGTCATTAAGACAATTCTGTCTTAATTCGGCGTTTAAACGGTTAAAATATGAAAGTATAAATTTAAAATATAAAGTCTAAAAGAATTAAAAAGAAATCTTCCAAAAAATAAACTGCTGGTAACAAATAATAAAAAAGAGCAAATTCTTGCCCGCTGTTCCCATTTGTCGTTTAATCCATCTTTGCTTTTGTTTGACAATATACGCGTAACGAAAATTCATAGAACGTTACACAAAGGTTTTATATTACTTCCAGTGAACATCATATAGAATAATGTGTTTCTTTGACTATTCATTACTATGGATACGAAAGCTTCTTTGAAAACACGTTTCTTTGCTTTTAGTTTGCTATTTTTAATTTTTTCTTTTCTTCTCCTTTCACTTTGTAATCTCCTTACCTGCAATGATATCTCCATAGCCGAGTAACTCCGACAGATATGTATCTCTGTAGGTAACTGATACGCAAGAATCCGCATCATTAAACGCATGCTACAAGAAAGTAATTCAAAGCCTATCCAGTGAGATTAAGTGGCACGATAGGTTACAACGGGTGCAATGCAGGAAGCGTTTCTCCCAAAACACGCGAACACGGCATGAATGAACCAATTGTGAATATATCGTTGAAGGAAGATAACTTGATGCCGTGCACTTCCAACGGAGATATTGAACCCTTCGAAAATTGCTACGGTACATGCTGGTCATTAAAAAGGAGATAATTAGGTTGATCAGGAAACATAGTCTAAATCCATTAATTGCGTGATATTCATTAGAAGTAGATCGAAATTGCTAAGAAATATGCGGGATATACAAGTATTCTGAGGTACAGTGTAAGGCTGGTGAATGACAAATATCGGGTGCAATTTCCAAAGAGTGCAGATAACGGATATCTATTTAGGAATTCTAGTCATTATTATCATGTATTATTTTGGATATTTCTCGCAGTTCTAAGAATATTTTTACACTTAGGACGGTGTTCTGGAGTATCAAAATTGCATAATCTAGATTTGTGAAAAATATATATAGCTTTAACAACCATTTATTTTTTATTCATATTGTACAGTGCAAATGACGGATATCTATTTAGGAATTCTAGTCATTATTATCATGTATTATTTTGGATATTTCTTGCAGTTCTTAGAATATTCTTTACACTTAGGACGGTGTTCTGGAGTATTAAAATTGCATAATCTAGATTCGTGAAAAATATATATAGCCTTAACTACCATTTATGACATCTGATTGTACAGTGCAGATGACGGATATCTATTTAGGAATTCTAGTCATTATTATCATGTATTATTTTGGATACTTCTTGCAGTTCTTAGAATATTCTTCACACTTACGACGGTGTTCTGGAGTATTAAAATTGCATAATCTAGATTCGTGAAAAATATATATAGCCTTAACTATCATTTATGGAATCATATTGTACAGTGCAGATGACAGATATCTATTTAGGAATTCCAGTCATTATTATCATGTATTATTTTGGATATTCCTTGCAGTTTCTAGAATATTCTTTACACTTAGGACGGTGTTCTGGAGTATCAAAATTGCATAATCTAGATTCGTGAAAAATATATTTAGCCTTAACTATCATTTATGGCATTAGATTGTACAGTGCAGATGATGGATATCTATTTAGGAATTCTACTCATTATTATCATGTATTATTTTGTATATTACTTGGAGTTCTTACAATATTCTTTACACTTAGGATGGTGTTCTGGAGTATTAAAATTGCATAATCTAAATTCATAAAAAATATATTCAGCCTTAACTACCATTTATGGCACCAGATAGTACATTTTTAGACATTTTTATAAAACTCATCGATTTGATTACTTAAAATATGTATGGGTAAATCTGATACTTATATCTTTTTTATTTTTAGTTTATAAATGAAGAAACCCGTGTGTTGGTGTGCAGCGTTTAAGCTGAAATAAATGCACATTATAGTGTGAATGAACCAGTAAATGACCAATATACTCTTAAATTCTATAAAATAAATTTGAGACAAAATAAAAAATGAAAATAAACCTTTACTATTCTTACTATCAGTGGTTGCCAAACCGTAGAGAAGATTTTCAGTAGCTCACGGAGAGATTTTCAGTAGACCACACCATATTCTGAAGCTATTTACACTCGAGTTAGCTATTTTTTCTTTAAATTAAAAAAAAAAGTGGACAGGGATGAATACAAGGGTAGCTGAGATCTAATAAAGGTCAGTGAAAGATCGAAGTGCTCATTTATTGTTTTTTTATTAAATTAAATGACTGGATGTTGCTTCTAAATTTATAAAATAAATAGCAAGTTACTGCTCTTGTTTATACAGGGTGTCTGATAAAAAATAAAAGCGATTATCCTCTAAGGTTCAGTTGTCATTCTCTGGTATATTTTGTGTTCATTCACAGAAGTTTCATTGGTCATTCATTGGGATTTTTGTACCTTTTCTGCTTAGTATTTTTTATGATCATTAATACAATTTTGTAACAACAAGTATATTTTTCTTTAATGTAGACACTTTATAGCTACAATTACATAAAAGTTTTTTGTTGATCTTGCATTGTTACAGGATTATAAATTTTTTCTTTTAATAAATTTAGTTTAATGTTGATTCATTGGTACATTCACTCTACATTTATACACAACTGATGATATCTCGGAAACAGTTATTGAATGAAAGAAAAAATATTTTTTATCAACCTAAAATACGCTTGGTGCATCGAAATTATTTTGTATCTTTATTACAATTAAATACATCTGATTATCCTGATTCCCAAAATTTTTCAAAAATTAATTTCTTGACTGCTGCATATCCTCAGACACCTCTTGGCCTCGTTCTTAAACTGAAAAAACAAAATTACATTCTAAAAAAAGAAAGAGTTTGATTTTTTTTTTTTGAAGGAAAATGGTATATTTTATGAAAAACGAACGTTAACTAGTCCGAGACCTAGTGTTTAAAGCCGCTTAGCATTTTGGATCGTTGTAAACAATCTCTCCGACCTGCTTACGAAGAAAATTCCATGAAATCCAGTACTGAAAAGCAGAGTTCAAACTCCTATGCCACCGTTAGGAGGACCTTTACTATATTACTCGCAAAATGGTACCAGCTAATATATGACTTAAATATCATTTATGGTAAAAAATTGAATATTTTAAGAGATGAAATGTGTACAAAAATTACATCTTTCAATATATAAATGTATATATTGATAATCAAATAAGTACAATGTTGATTTTCACATTGGTTTCAAACATCGATTCCTAAATGCTCAGACAAGAAACATTCCAAAAGAGGTATAATGAAAATTTGACCACCTAATGAGGCAGAGTGATTTTATAGATGACGTGAGTTAATGCCAAAGGAACTTTTATTAGAAAAAGACTTTTTTGGGTGCATGGGAAAAACTTTAAGAAAAGGAGGAAATGGATCGAGTAGGCAGAGAGAAGTTAAATAGGAGTCATGGTTGCTGAAGCTAGGCGTTAGAGAAGATGCTGAGAAACGATCACTGATGTGAGCTACTAGGGGAAGAGGTGATATATCATAGAACTTGAAATGGACGGAGGATTTCTCCTTAATTGTTGATTTGAAATCTTGATTATTGAACAGATTTTAGACAAGGTTAGGGCAAAATTCGGGGCGACATTATTCTTAGCAAGAACATCAGCGTTCTCTCTACCATGGAAAGAGATATGTGGTGAAACCCACTAGAAGTAAATCTAGTTCTACTGTAGTAGAGTCCTGAAATTATTTAGTATGGACACAGATGTTATATCTTCGATTTTTGCTAAATTTCCTACTTTTGGAACTCTGGGAGTTTTCCTGAGAATGTCCTTTCTTTTTTCCTACTTATAAAAATCATCAGTAGACTCACCAATAGACTCAACAGAAGTCTGACATATGTCAATGGTCAGAAGATTTTTGCTTATGCTCTACATATACCTCTGCTTACAGGGCTTACTCTGGACGTTGCGAGTCGGTTCGAACGTTCGTGGTGACGTCACTTTGACGTCAGCTTGATCGTTTGCTCGCATAATGTCCGCAAGCTAACGTCAAAGTGACGTCACAACGAATGTTCGAACTGACTCGCAACGTCCAGAGTAAGTCCCTACGTCTCTCCTGTCCATTTTTTGAATTGTCTGGGGACTTTGCGTGAGGACCTACTTATTTCACTTCTTTTCATTTGCAACTTTTTAAGATTCATGACCTCCAGGTCTTGAACTAGCTCTCAATTGACCAAGAGAAATAAGTCACAACAACGACTTGCAGTGACATTTGTGACAATTGAAGACTATCAAAAAAAAATTTGGAACCCAAATATTTTCGTTAACATTATTTCGAATTTTCCTTTTTCAAATTAATCATAATATTTAACAATTAGCTTTAGGTACATTTTAAGATTATCAGACAACATTAGAAGTTCTATTGAGTAGTTTTGATTCGATATTCAAAAAATAATATAATTGACTATAAATGTTGTATTGTAACAGTAAAGCACACTTTATTTTATCATTTTGGTTTAATATATATAGTAGTTGAGTGTTTAATGGTGTTTCTTTATTTAGCAGATGTGTAAAAAAAATTGGACTATTTCCAGTAATTATTCTATTTTATGGCTTATTTAATTGAAATTCATTTAATTCATAATATTAATTTCTTTCAAACATAATGCAATATTGCATATAAACGAATGTCAGTATCGTGAAAACAGCTATCAAATGAACGTAATATATTTATATTATCAATCTAAAAGTGCCTAAATATATTTCGAACTTAAATAAAGTACGTTATTTTTTTCTAGGAGACAACTAAATCCATCTGAGCACCCTGTGACCCCAATCCATCACATCCATTCATTTCTCGACTGCTGCATCTCTTCAGACACCCCTTGTACTCTTTTCCAGACCGAAATAACTCCTCAGGAAAAATAAAAATCTCTCTAACTTTTCTCCTGGAAAAGTAAAGAGAAAAAAAAATGTGACAGCGTTTTAAAACCCGGACAGCATTCGGTTACGTCTCGAAGAGATTTTCTAGACCTCTTCTCTAACTTTTAAAACCTAGTAAACAAATCTTTCCTGTACCGTTTTCCGTGTTTAATTTGGCCTTCGGCCAAAATGGGAGAAATCCCCGCACGTACAGAGTAAGGGGAAGGGGGGTATGTCGAAGGACCAAAAATCCTTTACTTTTTGGCAGAGGAACGGGGGGAGAGTGTGGGAGCGCAGTGCGCAAAGACTTTGAAAGCGAATGCAAATAAATTGACGGGAGTGTTTATTAAGTTTTGCGGGAGGGATTATAGAGAGCGTCGAAAAGTGGGTTAATGTAGGTAGATATTTTTGTATCGGTTGTTGAGTGAGGAGGACTGGCATTTTGCAAATGAAGATTCGGATGAGTTAAGTGCTGCCATTTCGTTGGGGGAGTTACAACAAGTGTGACAGCACTCGAAATGTGACACATGTTCTGTTTTACGGCTTTTAAGATTCCGGAGTAACGATTCACCCTACAGCGGTGGTTATTTTATTTTATTTTACAAATGCCGAACAATTAGCGGCTAACCCATTAGTTCACGGGCTCTCCAACGCTTTTGAACAATGTCCTCAAACTAACTGAGAAATTACAACACAATTATTTCAATGTTCAAAAGTATTGGATGACTAGAGTCACAAAAACACAGTCCGGCGAATCCATCACCCCAACTCTGTAGAGATGGTCTTGTAAACAATCATGTCCCTAAAAAGGGCTACTGCACTGGAAAACTGGGAACAGCTCTCCCCCCCCCATATCCTTCATTTTTTATTTGTCGCACGTTGAACCATATCTTCTATATCGAAAAGTGGGTTAATGTAGGTAGATATTTTGTATCGGTTGTTGGGTGAGGGGGACTGGCATTTTGCCTTAAGTGATGCCTTTTCGTAGGGGGAGTTACAAATGTGACAACACTCGAAATGTGACACATGTTCTGTTTTACGGCTTTTAAGATTTCGGAGTTACGATTCACCCGACAGTGGTGGTTATTTTATTTTATTTTACAAACGCCGAACAATTAGCGGCTAATCCATTAGTTCATGAGCTCTCCAATACTTTTTAACAGTATCCTCAAACTGAGAAAGTATAATACAATTATTTAACCCCTTAAAGTGCACGCTCGAGTTAACTCGAGCGCGCTAAGCTGGTCAAACTGTGCACACTCGAGATAATTCGAGCGGCGTTCTGCTTTATGTTGCTGGAATTTTTCACACTTGAATGCAATCGAGAATTGAAAATAACAATATGAAAGCAAAAAAACAATCGTTATATTGATATTTATCATTTACATGGAATTGTAAGCTATAACACTTATTTATTCAAGTATAAAATATATATTTTCTACTTATCAGTTACGACTTAACTCTTCCTTGTGAACCGCTTTCCGACAGCTGATTCAGATTCAGATTCGCTCATTTTTCAATATATATTTTACTTAAATATAATGTGAAATAAAATATAATTGTTAACTATTTTACTACTAAGCTCTGGCTGTAAAGACATCCTTGACTCGAGGCGTCACTTTATATACTTTATTCTTGAGATATGAAACATAAGGGTTTCATATTTGATACCTACGCATACAAGAAGCGTTAAGACAACGTTCTAAATTGTGTTTTTTACATTAAAAAATTGATTTTTTTCGGCCGGTCTTTTAAAAAAACTGTGCATTAATGGGTTAAAAGTTCAAAAGTCATTGGATAACTGGAGTCACACAAAACACAGTCCAGCGTCCCCAACTCTGTAGAAATGGTGTTGTGAACAGTCATGTCCAGTTATGTCACTAAAAAAGGCCAATGCAATGGAAAACTAAGAACAGCTCTCTCTTCCCCCCAAATAATCCATTTTTTATTTGTCGCACGTTGAACCAAGGCCGTAGGCAGGGGGAGGGATTTGGGGTACTGGTCACCCCCCCGAAATTTTGAAAGACCATTTTGTAGATAGACAATGTCCCACGTTTGTGTATGTGTGTGCTATCTGCCTAGCTGCTCATGAACATAAACAGTTATTCTCTTAAAAAAACCGCTCAGACCATAAAAGTCTTCATTTTCCGGTAGCCGGAAATACAGCACTGTATTTCGGAAATACAGTACTTTCCCTTTCATCAATTGAAGTACCATTCACAAATAAAGATGTCTTTCTCCCTTGGTCCCCATCCGAAAATAATTTCTGGCTATGGCCCTGCGTTGAACCATATCTATTATCCTTATTCAGAGTGGTTATCAAACTTTTTCGGTTTTCTGTGCCTTTTTCGAATGAAAATTTCTGCAACTTAGTTTCCAATAAGTAGTTCCTGCAATTTTGTCATTTAAGGTTATTTTAATTGAGATGATATCAAGACAGGTGAGTTAGCTTCATAGGCGAGATAACATCATGTGCCGTAACGTAGGTGGTAATATACAGAACAGAAGCAATGCCGTAGACAGGATTTAGGTTTTTTTGGAGAGTGGGGGGGAACGCTAAATTTGGACTAAGGCCCCCCTCCCAGCCCGATATTTCCCTATATTTTAACAATTTTTAACTAATTTATAGATTTTTACATAACGGTAAGTGGAGTATCAAAATTACAAATGATTAAATAAAATCACATTATCGTTAAGTAGGAGGAAAGCTAAATTTGGACTAAGATCCCCCAGCTCGATATTTCCCTATATTTTAACAATTTTCTACTAATTTATAGATTTTTACATACCGGTAAGTAAAATTTCAAAATTTTTAAGAACCATTATCCGAATATCTTTAAAAAAATAATATTGGAGAAAACACTAAAACAATTTACACGCCATTCTTTCTTTGTTAAAACAAAAAAATCAAAGACGCTTTTCAATATGTTTTTTTAAATAATTCTACTGAAACAGCAATAAAAGAACTTATAGCATTGTAAAATATAGTTTAACTGAACTATAAATCTTTAATTGTTACCTCAATTTTAAAACTTTCAGTTCAAATTTATTCACTCTGTATGTTCATAGGACTTACCTATAAAAGAAAAAAAAAACAAATTAGTTGTGTAAATCAATAAAACACAATTCAAGTTTCAAGAATTATTAGTTCATTCAAGAATTACAAACAAAATATAAAACTGAAATTTCAAATATCTGACATATTAAACTTCCATTTATTCATGCAATCTTTACTTTTCAACCTAACAAAATGAAATGCAGAAAAAAATGACATAAATAATCAAATTAAAGTAGAAGGGGAAAAAATAAAGTAGAAACAAATATCAGACTTGCGAAAATTAAAAACATAAATGAGAACATTTGAAGAAAGAAAACAAAACTGCAGCTAAAATCTTTGCTTTATTAAAAAACCACTTGAAGTGTAAAAATGTAAAAACAGCCAAGAGTCATGCAGTGAAATAAACGGCGTTACCCCATTGATATAAGTAATTTTAAAACCAAAAAAGTGGTGACAGTTATGAGTAAATGAATTTAATCATTTGTAATTTCAAGATCAGTCACTGCATCTAAATGTTTTTTCATGTAAAAAGGAGAAGCTAATAACGCAGTTATCAAGGCAGATTAATTTGTAAAAATGGTGCAATAGGGCTTGTTTTGGCATAATACGATATTAAAATTGTGTGATGCATATATACATACATGCATGTAACCAGTGAAAATATTCTCCACCGATTATACGGTAGATTAGTTCTTAATTTTTTTATTTTGCATGGGATGGTTGAGCAAATAGAACTCTTGCAAGTTGCAGCCGAGTTGCAGTCATGAAGCCAGTAAAATAAAAACCAAGTCCAACGTTATGGAACTTCTCATTTACTGAAAATCTAAATGCATCGGTCTGACTGACCGTTTGTAAAGTACAACGACTCTGCAGAGAATGCTCGAAAAGTATACACACCTTTCATCGATATCAACCCCTGCTGAACGATGGCCGATTAGTTAGGGTGCTGGCTTTCGGTACCAGAGTTCGTGGGTTCGAATCCCGCTGGGGCATGGATGTTCGTAGCCTTTCAGAATCGGCTTTAAGCTGCAGGTCTTGGTCTCATTAGCCCTCGTGTTGCAACAAGTAGACCGTAGCACTCCCAACCAAACCAAACCAAATCACCG
>CM063509.1:99025911-99045911 GCA_032207245.1 Pardosa pseudoannulata
TAGAAGTAAATCAGATATGCGGAATAAACTGATAATAGTACCGATAATAGTACTGATAATAGACCAGTAAAGTAAATAGTAGGGTACAGAGTGCAGCAAGGGCTTTTCCTGTCTTTCTTTTTCTTTTGCGTTACTTTAGTGCACTTCTACTATACAACAAACAATAGATATAAGTCAGATATGTGAAATAAACACTAGTCCAGTATAATAAATAGTACGGTACAGAGTGCAGTTTTTCCTGTCACTTTTTGTTCATTTTGCATTACTTTAGTGCACTTGACTATACGGTAGCTTACAGTAGAAATAAGTCAGATATGCGGAATAAACAGTAGACCAGTAGAATAAATAGCACGGTCAGAGTGCAGCAAGTGCTTTCCCTGTCACTTTTTGTTCCTTTTGCATTACTTTAGTGCACTTGGACTGTACAATAAAAAGTAGAAGTAAATCAGATATGCGGAATAAACAGTAGACCAGTAGAATAAATAGCACGGTCAGAGTGCAGCAAGTGCTTTTCCTGTCACTTTTTGTTCCTTTTGCATTACTTTAGTGCACGTGGACTATATAACAAACAGTAGAAGTAAATCAGATATGCGGAATAAACAGTAGACCAGTAAAATAAATAACACGGTACAGAGTGCAGCAAGTGCTTTTCCTGTCACTTTTTGTTCCTTTTGCATTACTTTAGTGCACGTGGACTATACAACAAACAGTAGAAATAAGTCAGATATGCGGAATAAACAGTAGACCAGTAAAATATATAGCCTGATACAGAGTGCAGCAAGTGCTTTCCCTGTCACTTTTTGTTCCTTTTGCATTACTTTAGTGCACTTGGACTATACAAAAACAGTAGAAGTAAATCAGATATGCTGAATAAACAGTAGACGAGTAAAATAAATAGGACGTTACAGAGTGCAGCAAGTGCTTTCCCTGTCACTTGTTGATAACGGCAGAAATTACTCCGATGGAAATGGGGTCTTTTTTTTTCGTTTCTTTAAAGAAAAAAGATTGAAAAAGTAAGGAAACAGATTACTCAAAAACAATTATTCCAGACGAAGAAATAACACTGAATTCGAGAGAAATCATTAAGCACGGGCCCTTTTCCATTCCCACCTAACTCGGAGAAAAAAAACTAAAGGAGAAAGTAAAAAAGAGAGCTGAAATAAAACAGCTGAGATACACGAAAATTAAAAAAAAAGTAAAAAGAGAGCTAAAACAAATCGCTGAAATTGATTAAAGTTTCGATTCGCAAATTCCAGAGAAAATTACAAACGCCGTGAAGAAAAAAAAAAGATCGAACGTTGCAAATTGCCTGTCGGACGACGGATGATGTTTCCTCCGGTTTGCGAAGAATGAAGTAACATTGGGTATAAAGTAAAATCTCATTCCAAAGATAAATCTCTCTATAACGATATTATTTTGCAGTCCAGGCAAATTTTCATACAATACGATTTTAATAACCTTTAGATATCCTATTTATTCAAAGATTTTCCTTACAGTCTGTACATATAGGGTTATTTTCAATAAATAAGCTTCTTCAGTTACGTGTAGTTTGTAATATTTTTACAATTTTGTATATTTTGACAATAATTAATACACTGATACTTAAAACATAAATAAATAACTGGTTACTTTCAATAAATGAGCTTTTTCAGTTATGTGTAATTTGTAATATTTTTACAATTTTGTATATTTTGACAATAATTGACACACTGATACTTAAAATATAAATAAATAACTGGTTACTTTCAATAAATAAGCTTCTTCAGTTATGTGTAGTAATATTTTTACAATTTTGTATATTTTGACAATAATTAACACACTGATACTTAAAATATAAATAAATAACTGCTTACTTTCAATAAATAAGCTTCTTCAGTTATGTGTAGTTTGTAATATTTTTACAATTTTGTATATTTTGACAATAATTAACACACTGATACTTAAAATATAAATAAATAACTGGTTACTTTCAATATATAAGCTCCTTCAGTTATGTGTAGTTTGTAATATTTTTACAATTTTGTATATGACAATAACTAACATACTAATACTTAAAATATAAATAAATAATTGGTTACTTTCAATAAATAAGCTTCTTCAGTTATGTGTAGTTTGTAATATTTTTACAATTTTGCATATAACAATAACTAACATACTAACACTTAAAATATAAATAAATAACTGGTTACTTTCAATAAATAAGCTTCTTCAGTTATGTGTAGTTTGTAATATTTTTACAATTTTGTATATTTTGACAATAATTAACACACTGATACTTAAAATATACATAAATAACAGGTTACTTTCAATAAGTAAGTGTCTTCAGTTATGTGTAGTTTGTAATATTTTTACAATTTTGTATATTTTGACAATAATTAACACACTGATACTTAAAATATAAATAAATAATTGGTAATAACGAACAAAATTAAAGAGAAATGCAATTTTCATGTTTGGCACGTTTTTCTTAAGTGTATTCTACAGGCAAGGGGTTAAAATCCGATCTCCCACATTATAACGATATATTTCTCTATTATGATAATTTTATTCAGTCTAAGTATTGTTGTATTGAGAGTTTACTGTATTCAGATGAAGAGAGAGTTGAAACTCAACGGAATACGGAAAGCGGAAAGCTAGAAAGAGAGTAAGAAATATGCTAAATGTGCTGTTGTGAAACAAACAATAGAAGATCTTTTGTAATTTTCAAGTTTTGCCAAATCGTATTTTCTCCACGCGGCAGGACAAGCAAAAGCGTTGTAATACTTTCTTTCGCCTTTGTTCTGTTTTGACTGTGAAGTCCGTGCGATCATGGATGAGCAATTTAAGAAGCTGACCTAAATGTTATGAGTTCTCATCGGTCAGTTATGCAATGGACGAGAAATTTCGTTTGTGAAAATGATACAGAAAGTGGACTAAAAAATGCCTTTCGTAAAATACTTATGTTGAAATAAGATGATTTGGGTATTTATTTTGTCGTTTGGGATAAGAGAGTTATGTAACAAAAATAAGTAAAAAAGAAAGAATGTACTTTTTTTGGAAGAACAAAATGTAATGCAATTTGAAGTTTGCTAGTTTACACATGGGAACACAAGAAAAACTTGGTTTGTGTTTGTGTAAAATACTGAAATACGCGGGTTGGAACTTTAACCTTTAATTTGACAAGATGTTTTCTCAAATATCGATTAAAAATATATTTAAATAAATAATAATAACAATAATAATAATAATAATTTAAATAATAATAATAATAATAATTTAAATAATAATAATAATAATAATAATAATAATTTAAATAATAATTATAATAATAATAATTTAAATAATAATAATAATAATAATAATAATAATTTAAATAATAATAATAATTATTATTAATAATAATATACAATATATTTAATATATTATATATTATCGATAAAAATATATATTTATTATAAAGATTTTATTTACTTGATTGTTCGTTGTAGCGGACTTAGCCAAATTAAGGGTTAATAGTGGCAAATTTACTGTAAAAACACGCTACGCAACAAAAACAAAGAATGTCACGTATACCATACGCTACATACCTACCTTACGTCTCAGTAAAAAGACGTTATGCACATGCCGAGTGACGGGAAGAACTGATCCTTGTATTAGCTTGCGGTCTAAAGTAAGTATTGTCAGGATGTTTTCAAAGCAAGAACAGTGAAGTCGGATAAAAACTGAATGTGCAAGAGGTTGGACAGTACGACAATGTCATCTAGGGCTTCAAGAGGCTTACAGAACTGTAACAAGATAGGCAAAAGCCTTCAATGAAGGACGAGAAAATGGGGCAGACATGCATCGGCCAGGTCGTCCTAGTGTCCAAGAAGCAGAAGTGCATACTGTTGTCACACTAATGGGCAGTGATTAGCGCCAAACGATTCGTGAGCTGGCCAGACAGACAGGATTTGCACATATGACTGTGCTGCACATTCTGAAAGAACGCCTGGGTATGAGAAAAATTGCTTCACCACGGGTTCCACATCATTTGACGGAAATGCAAAAATGACTACGATTCGAACCCACCTGGAACGCTATAAGCGCGAAGGAGAGGCTTTTTTACGCCGTATCATTACGCTGGATGAGCCTTGGGACAGATCTAAGCCCTTGTGACTTTGACTTAATATTTAAGATGAAGGAACCACAGCTTGGCATTTGCTTCAGAACTGTTCCAGAGATTCTTGCTTCAATAGACCGGTCCGTTCGAACTATTAACAGAACAGGCGCTGGTACAGGTGTTCTGCGGATTATATACAATGCTGGCGACTATATTGAATAACTGCAAAACATTGTGACATAAATCACTTTTGTATTCCATGTAAATAAATAGTTGCCACTATCAAAGTACCAACCGTCGTATGTCACTTTTAATCCTTTGTCGTTTGCCATGGAAAGTGTAGTAGTCAGGGAAACAAGAAATATAGTGATAAACAATATAGGTTTATGCAGAAAGAGAAGTTAGGCTGGTCAGGAAGGAACGAATCGGCCAATGAGAAATATTTAGAGAGATCACAGGGGACGCTTCTGACATCCTTACATAAGTCAGCACTTAAGAAAGATGATTATTTAATGAAAGCAGAGGGGGCAGAAATAAATTTTGTTATTTGGTACTAACTAGCTGGGTTACTAGAATTGGATAAGAGAATGGAAATTTCATTAAAAAATGAGTCTTGTCTATTAACGTATAGAATCA
The DNA here is from genome assembly GCA_032207245.1 of Pardosa pseudoannulata. Lineage (NCBI taxonomy): Eukaryota > Metazoa > Arthropoda > Arachnida > Araneae > Lycosidae > Pardosa > Pardosa pseudoannulata. Next base: position 99,030,626 of record CM063509.1, read on the forward strand.
TAAAAATATTAAATAATATATCATAATTAAAACAGATTACTTAATTAAAAATCATTATGTATGTATGTATAAATATATATGTATATATATATATACATATATATATTATATATATATATATATATATATATATATATATATATATATATATATATATATATATATATATATATATATATATATATATATATATATATATATGTGTGTGTGTGTGTGTGTGTGTGTGTGTGTGTGTACTCAAACCTCTTTGTGAGTGAACCCAACGTAAAACTTCGATATAATGAACACAAAATTTGATGATTTTGATTTTCCTGTCGATTTTAATAGGAATTTATCTTTTATAACAAATATCAGAAATCTCAAAAATAGGATATAATAAACATTTTATTGCCCAGTGAAATTAAAAAAAAATTTTCAACATTTTTAAATTGGCCAAACTGGCTCTTTTAAACTGGCTATGTAATCAATCAAAGGATGAGTACGGCGCTGCCTTAAAGTACCGAAGTTCGTAGGTTCGAATCCAACAATTGTCGAACTTGTTCATTTCCGGGCGTAATCGGCTTTAAGCAGTAGATACCGGTCGCATTTGCCTCCCTGTTGTAAAAAAGTCAAAATCAGAGTTCCCAACCAAGTCCTCAAATGTCTTGTTAGACATTATAAATAAATTGAAGCACGCTTTACCAAATGCTGCTTTCTGAAAGCCACATCGATAAAAATGATATTGACCTAAAATATTCACCAGTGCTGCTGCTACAGCGGTTCTACAATGACAGAAGACGATTCTAAAATATCGGGTATGATCTTAACTGGAAAGTGATGTTTTGCATGTTGTCGGCTTTAAGCTGTGGGTCCGGATTTCATAAGTTCCCATGTTGCAAAAAAAAAAAAAATAAAATAAAAATAAAAATAAAAGCAGGGCTGCAAACCAAATAATCAAATGTTTTGTTAGACATTATAAATAGTTGAAGCACGCTTTTCCAAATGTTGCTTTTCGAAAGCAACATCGATATAAATGGTACTGCCCTTAAAATTTGTCAGTGCTTCTGCCACAACGGTTGTTGCATATACTCAATAAAAAAGGGGGGCGGACACAATTAATGAGCCGATAGTTTAAAACAACAACACGGAACAGACATTTATTCACATATTTACAAAGGGGTTGACAAAAGCCGTACTAACGCTAACTGGAGTACAGTGAGATAGCGTACTCTCGACGGTACCGGATGAACTCGCTGACCCCTCTCTCCTCCCTTGCAGGGGAGCAATGATTTCGTTCGCCACAACAGTTCTACAATCACAGAAGACGATCCTAAAATGTCGGGTATGTTCTTGACTGGAAAGTCATGTTTTGCAAGTTGTTGGCTTTAAGCAGTCAGTATAAGCCCCCATGTTGTAAAAAAGGCAAAAGCAGGGTTCCAAACCAAATCATCAAATGTCTTGTTAGATATTATAAATAGTTTGAAGCACTCTTTTCCAAATGCTACTTTCCGAAAGCAACATCGATGAAAATGAAACTGACCTTAAATATTCGCTAGTGCTTCTACTACAAAGGTTCTATAATGATAGAAAACAATTTTAAAATGTCGGGTATGATCTTGACTGGAAAGTCATGTTTTGCAAGTTGCGCCAGTACTGCAGGCCATGAACGATTTAGTATTCCAAAAAATATATAGAAGTCGTACAAAACTTGTCATATTTCGTAAACAGTTCATGGAATGTCTGTGCAAAAACAAAAGTAATTTCCCCAACACAATAATCCTTTCACACTTCGTGAAGAAATGCTTCTTTTCTTCATCACAAACAGTGAAGCAAGAAGCGTCGTCCTCTGTTGTAACTGTTTGCGCTTTTGGCCGCGCTATCTCAGCTGAGCGTGAGAAGGGAGGGAAAAAGTTCCCACCCCCTGCAACAAAGCCTTTTAATTCCTTTTTCTCACATGAGTTGCTTCGCTGAGAGGAGTTTATTGTTAAAACAGCACCACCGTACGTGATTCCTCCGGAGTAAAGAGGGAAGAAAGGCTTATGCTAAGTTCCTTAATCTTTTCCTTTTTCTTCCGTTATGACGATAAACTCTACGTGAGAGACACACACAAAACTCCAGTGGAGAATTTTTTTCTTTTATTCTTTCCCTTTTCCAGTGAGTATCAAAAGGATTTTCGTTGGCGTTTTACAAGGATTTGGAGAGTTTGTTTCTATTGAAACGCTAACCATAAGGACAACAATAAGAAATCTGCTGATTTAGAAGGCATTCCGAGGTGAGGTACATAATATTCCCTATGGGAAGAGATATTTAGCTCTCGGAAATGTTAAAGATGTACTGGTGATAGATATAATTATCTGATAAATTATCCCCAAGTGTTTCTCTATCTGTAATCGTGAGGAAAATTTATCATTCTTCAGTTTTTAAGAATTGGAATAATCATAATTCATGTTAACGTTTTTACAATGGGACAGAAATCGAGATTGCATTTTAGAATCGTTCAAGAAAAGCCCTTTTCTTGACGGGTTAAGTGTGTTTAAAGCAGGGTTTTGAACCAAACCTGAACCGAAAACCGGAAAAAACCTTAATTTTGGTCGGAACGAAAACCGAAATTTATTTGAAAAAACATATAGGTTTATTTCTGTTCGATATACTTTCACTCATTTTGTCACTGTAACCGATTTATCGATATTATCTAATTTAACGTCAACCATATAATTATCGTCATTATATGTGCATTCTGCCTAACGATGGTCGAATGGTTCGGACGCTGATCTTTGGTACCGGAATTCGTGGGTTTGAATCTCACTGCGGCATGGATATTCGTAGCCATTCGGAATCAGCTTTAAGCAGTAGGTCCCAGTCTCATCAGACCTCGTATTGCAAAAAAGATCGTATCATTCCAAACCAAATTAAAATACAGGTACATTGCATCTCGATTTCCTGTTTTGATGTTCACTAGTATTTTTCAGTTTCGCATGAAACTATTTTAGAAGGCAGATTTAATTCAGTCGAATGTTCAGTTGACAAATGCGATTTTTCTTATGGACAACAATGCCAATGCTCAGCGTTATCTGCTTATCGTACATGCTGGTTTATTGCATCAATTCACATAGCGTACCAAAAAACTAAATAAAAAAGAATAAATTCTTCTAAATTCTGTGCTGAACAATTACATTTTTTGTTTAGGATAGAATTATATTCTCAGTATAAATAAAAGTATACATAAAATAAAATTATTCATTCGGAACTGAACCGAAAACCGTTATTTTTGGCGGAACGAAAACCGGAACTAAACCGATATAATTTTTTTTACTTGAACCGGAACGAAAAAAAATACTGTACGGGTTCGAAGCCTTGGTTTAAAGTATCATACTACGCCTGCATGCATACTCACATACTTACATGAGTTTAGACATAAAAATGTTTGAGTCATTTTTACGCTCATCTGCAATAGAAAAAATGTGTAACTGGAGTTTCACGTGACGTAGAATAAAGGCTAATAATTTCACCACATTTACCGATATATCGCCAAATTTAGCAACAAAATTTAGCTACTATATTTGAATTTCTTTCAATAAAATAAAAGTAAGTTGTAAAAAAATACATTTTTAAATGGATTCCTCCGTACATTTCTTTTAGTTCACTTCGTTTAAAATAGCATAGAGGATTAAATTTTTTTCTATACAGAGTATAGAAAAAATTATCTAGAAGGTTCAGTGGGTAGAGCTTTAGTCTCTTCCGAGGCACATAGCAGAATTATTTTATATTTTTGGGATAAATTATTATTAATATAGCTATTACTGTTAACATAATTAAAATTTTAACAAAATCATATGTCGTTGTGTAGGTACGGTCAGTAAGTGACATCAATGCATGCCAGCTACTCCGGATGAGAGAAATTGATAACTCAGAATACTCGTCAAAATGCTCCGGAAATTAAAAAAGAACTTTTGAAAAACTAAAATATCCCAATTCAGCAGTCAAATACAAAGTCTTTCAAAAGTTAAATATGAATATGTTATTGTTTCCATACATTAATGCTGTATATGAAAGAGTTTCCGGTAATGTGCAAAAAACCAAACTGGTCAAATTTCAACTCACAAACTCTAGAATCATTGATGATAGAAAATTGTATATATTTTAATAAGGTTCAATGTTGCTACAAGAAAAACTTTTCGGAAAAATAAGCTGTTAGTGCTAGAATAAACACATTGACATATTGTTAAGTGCATACATTTTAATTTAAGGTTTATAATTTACAACTATAGGTTTATATTTTTAATCTAATTTTGAGCAAATTATAATTTTAATTTAGAAATTCTAAATTAAAATACTGATAATCCTAATGATCCTTGTAAGTTACTTGATGAATAAATCTAAATCAGTTTTAATTTAGAAACCAATAAAATAGGTAATTTTGTGTGCATTTTTGGGGGAGTTATTTTGTTTTGTTTTTTATGTATATAATTTGCATACGCATGTAATTTGGAGGTAGTATGTTAAATTTTAAAACCACACTATTGCTCCTAATAGAGAGGACTGAATGTTGGTATATCTGTATGATACATGCAAATGAAATATAGTAATAGCTGTTTATTTTAACCATTATCTAGAAGATTCAGTGGGCGGGGGACTATGGCCTCTTCCGAGGCACACAGCACCATTATTTTATATATTTAAAGTAAATTAATATTATTATAGTTATTACTGCTACTATAGTTAATATTTTAGCAAAATCATACACCGTTGTGTAGGTATGGTCAGCAAGTGACACTAATGTATGATATATTCAAATGAAATGTAGTAATAGCTGTTTATTTTAACCATTATCTAGAAGGTTCAGTGGGCGGGGGACTATGGTCTCTTCCGAGGCACACAGCACCATTATTTTATATATTTAAAGTAAATTAATATTATTATAGTTATTACTGCTACTATAGTTAATATTTTAGCAAAATCATACACCGTTGTGTAGGTATGGTCAGTAAGTGACACCAATGTATGATATATTCAAATGAAATGTAGTAATAGCTGTTTATTTTAACCATTATCTAGAAGGTTCAGTGGGCGGGGGACTATGGTCTCTTCCGAGGCACACAGCACCATTATTTTATATATTTAAAGTAAATTAATATTATTATAGTTATTACTGCTACTATAGTTAATATTTTAGCAAAATCATACACCGTTGTGTAGGTATGGTCAGTAAGTGACACCAATGTATGATATATTCAAATGAAATGTAGTAATAGCTGTTTATTTTAACCATTATCTAGAAGGTTCAGTGGGCGGGGGACTATGGTCTCTTCCGAGGCACACAGCACCATTTTTTATATTTTTAAAATAAATTAATATTATTATAGTTATTACTGCTACTATAGTTAATATTTTAGCAAAATCATACACCGTTGTGTAGGTATGGTCAGTAAGTGACACCAGTGTATGATATATTCAAATGAAATGTAGTAATAGCTGTTTATTTTAACCATTATCTAGAAGATTCAGTGGGCGGGGGACTATGGTCTCTTCCGAGGCACACAGCACCATTATTTTATATATTTAAAGTAAATTAATATTATTATAGTTATTACTGTTACTATAGTTAATATTTTAGCAAAATCATACACCGTTGTGTAGGTATGGTCAGTAAGTGACACCAATGTATGATATATTCAAATGAAATGTAGTAATAGCTGTTTATTTTAACCATTATCTAGAAGATTCAGTGGGCGGGGGACTATGGTCTCTTCCGAGGCACACAGCACCATTATTTTATATATTTAAAGTAAATTAATGTTATTATAGTTATTACTGTTACTATAGTTAATATTTTAGCAAAATCATACACCGTTGTGTAGGTATGGTCAGTAAGTGACACCAATGCATGATATATTCAAACGAATTGTAGTAGTAGCTGTTTATTTTAACCATTATCTAGAAGATTCAGTGGGCGGGGGACTATGGTCTCTTCCGAGGCACACAGCACCATTATTTTATATATTTAAAGTAAATTAATGTTATTATAGTTATTACTGTTACTATAGTTAATATTTTAGCAAAATCATACACCGTTGTGTAGGTATGGTCAGTAAGTGACACCAATGCATGATATATTCAAACGAATTGTAGTAGTAGCTGTTTATTTTAACCATTATCTAGAAGATTCAGTGGGCGGGGGACTATGGTCTCTTCCGAGGCACACAGCACCATTATTTTATATATTTAAAGTAAATTAATGTTATTATAGTTATTACTGTTACTATAGTTAATATTTTAGCAAAATCATACACCGTTGTGTAGGTATGGTCAGTAAGTGACACCAGTGTATGATATATTCAAATGAAATGTAGTAATAGCTGTTTATTTTAACCATTATCTAGAAGGTTCAGTGGGAGGGGGACTATGGTCTCTTCCGAGGCACACAGCACCATTATTTTATATATTTAAAGTAAATTAATGTTATTATAGTTATTACTGTTACTATAGTTAATATTTTAGCAAAATCATACACCGTTGTGTAGGTATGGTCAGTAAGTGACACCAATGCATGATATATTCAAACGAATTGTAGTAGTAGCTGTTTATTTTAACCATTATCTAGAAGATTCAGTGGGCGGGGGACTATGGTCTCTTCCGAGGCACACAGCACCATTATTTTATATATTTAAAGTAAATTAATGTTATTATAGTTATTACTGTTACTATAGTTAATATATTTTAGCAAAAATCATACACCGTTGTGTAGGTATGGTCAGTAAGTGACACCAGTGTATGATATCTGCAAATGAAATATAGTAATAGTTGTTTATTTTTAACCATTATCTAGAAAGTTTAGTTAGCGGGGGACTATGGTCTCTTCCGAGGCACACAGCACCATTATTTTATATATTTAAAGTAAATTAATATTATTATAGTTATTACTGTTACTATAGTTAATATTTTAGCAAAATCATACACCGTTGTGTAGGTATGGTCAGTAAGTGACACCAATGCATGATATATTCAAATGAAATGTAGTAATAGCTGTTTATTTTAACCATTATCTAGAAGGTTCAGTGGGCGGGGGACTATGGTCTCTTCCGAGGCACACAGCACCATTATTTTATATTTTTAAAGTAAATTAATATTATTATAGTTATTACTGTTACTATAGTTAATATTTTAGCAAAATCATACACCGTTGTGTAGGTATGGTCAGTAAGTGACACCAGTGTATGATATATTCAAATGAAATGTAGTAATAGCTGTTTATTTTAACCATTATCTAGAAGATTCAGTGGGCGGGGGACTATGGTCTCTTCCGAGGCACACAGCACCATTATTTTATATATTTAAAGTAAATTAATGTTATTATAGTTATTACTGTTACTATAGTTAATATTTTAGCAAAATCATACACCGTTGTGTAGGTATGGTCAGTAAGTGACACCAATGCATGATATATTCAAATGAATTGTAGTAGTAGCTGTTTATTTTAACCATTATCTAGAAGGTTCAGTGGGCGGGGGACTATGGTCTCTTCCGAGGCACACAGCACCATTATTTTATATTTTTAAAATAAATCAATATTATTGTAGTTATTACTACAATACCATAATTAATACCATAATTAATATTTTAGCAAAATCATACACCGTAGTTGAGTTTTGTTTACAGCACAGAAACACTGGTTTCAGAATCACAGCAAACGAATCACAGCCAACATTATTGCTTTTGATTGATTAAAAGGACTTTTATTAGAAACAATTTTGAGTTTTGTTTACAGCACAGAAACACTGGTTTCAGAATCACAGCGAACATCATTGCTTTTGTTGGATTAATAGGACTTTTATTAGAAACATTATTGAATTTTGTTTACAGCACAGAAATATTGGTTTCAGTATCACAGCAAATATTATTGCTTTTGATTCATTAAAAGGACTTTTATTAGAAACATTATTGAGTTTTGTTTACAGCACAGAAACACTGGTTTCAGAATCACAGCAAACATTATTGCTTTTGATTGATTAAAAGGACTTTTATTAGAAACATTATTGAGTTCTGTTTACAGCACAGAAACACTGGTTTCAGAATCACAGCAAACATTATTGCTTTTGATTGATCAAAAGTACTTTTATAAGAAACAGTATTGAGTTTTATTTACAGCACAGAAACACTTTCAGAATCACATCAAACAAATCACAGCCAACATTATTGCTTTTGATTGATTAAAAGGCGTTTTATTAGAAACAATTTTGAATTCTGTTTACAGCATAGAAACACTGATTTTAGAATCACAGCAAACATTATTCCTTTTGATTTATTAAAAGGACTTTTATTAGAAACATTATTGAGTTTTGTTTACAGCACAGAAACACTGGTTTCAGAATCACAGCAAATATCATTGCTTTTGTTTGATTAAAAGGACTTTTATTAGAAACATTATTGAGGTTTGTTTACAGCACAGAAACACTGGTTTCAGATACTGTGTAAATTTACAGCACAGAAACACTGGTTTCAGATACTGTATAAACTTTTAATTATCCATTCAAAAGATAAAGTTTCAGGTATTAATTTCGGTTTGGATAAATATTTCTGGTTTATTGGTTAAGTAGATTTGGCAATTCATTAGTTCTTAGAGGCTTTAAGAAAAATATGGTCACATATTTTATTTTTCATATTGATTTACTGGATGTTTGTTCACCTTATTTCTTTCAGGAGGCTGTCTTAGGGGATTTTATAGAAAGTATTTACATTTATTTGCAGATTTAATTTACTTTTTCCTCCGTCTCTCTCTTAAACACACACACATATAGGAGGGGTGGCCAAGATCCTTGATAATCCGAATCTTTTTTCAAAATTTGAAATTTTTAGCAAGACGCAATTAAAAAGGTATTTAAAAGGTATGCAAAAAATATATTAATTTTTTTTACAGAGATATTTATTGAATGTTATTTGGAAGTTCTTAGTTCTTTAATTTTTCAAGGAAATTTTTGAATTGTCGATGATTTTTTGCAATGGTGCGAATGTCATTTACAATGTGTTACACTATTTTCATAACATCAGTATATTTTAAATATTTTGTAATGATATATTATCGGTGAATTATGCAGTGAATCGGTATTGGAATTTAAGAATCATCTCTTAAAAATCGAATAAGACCGAGAATTGCCGGAGCTCCATCAGCTGTAATAATTTTTTAAACTATAATAACACAAAAATGAAAAGGGAACTCGAGTACATTTATCGAGAGCCACAAATAATCCTTCAAAGAGCCGCATGTGGCACGCGAGCCACAGGTTAGTCACCCCTGATATATAGTGAAACCTGCATGCCTTTTGGATCTGATCTAGAACATTTCAGGTAAAAAGTATTAGGATACTGAAATCAATGCTATAGAATGAACTGCAATATACAGAGGGAATTTAATTGTATTACAAAAGAATAATCTTTCATTTCCCGGTATTAATATCAACCAAAATCTCGGTTTCTTTCCGCCAGTAAACGCGCTTATAACCGCAGAAAGTATAGAAGAGGATGTGAGAAAAATGAAGCCCAGTAAAATGGGCAAAGCCTCGTGGATCATTAAAAGCTCCAACCCGGAAGAATAAAGCATTTGGACGAACAAAAGCATTTTATGAGGTCATCTAGGTAAAAGAGAAACGTTCATTAAACCGTATAATAGTTTTCTTAACCCTAATACAAGATCAGATGAGAACGGAATCAGCAGATTTACATATGTGGGTGAATTAATGGTAATGTTCCTCAATGTATTCATCATGGTGACATGACATCTTACAGAAAGAATAGAATAATTTTTGGATTCATCGGAAGCGGTTTGGTTTCTCTTAGTATCTATGTATCTATCTGTCTGCTTATCTATGCGTATATCTATCCATATATATGTCTGTCTATTTTTCTGTCTATATATGTATGTATAAATCTATCATCTATCATCTATCCATCTGTCTGTCTGTATGTATATCTATCTATCTATTTATTTATCTACGTATAAATATATCTATCTATCATCTATCTATCTGTCTATGTGTGTATCTATCTTTGTATAAATCTATCTATCTATCTATCTATCTGTGTATGTGTATATGTACTTATCTATTTGTCTACGTATAAATCTATCCATCTATCTATCTATCTATCTGTCTATGTGTATATCAATCTTTGTATAAATCTATCTATCTATCATCTATCTATCTATCTGTCTATGTGTATATCAATCTTTGTATAAATCTATCTATCTATCATCTATCTATCTATCTGTCTATGTGTATATGTACTTATCTATTTGTCTACGTATAAATCTATCCACCTATCTATATATCTATCGATATGTCTATGTGTATGTCTTTCTATGTATAAATCTATCCACCTATCTATATATCTATCGATATGTCTATGTGTATGTCTTTCTATGTATAAATCTATCATCTATCTATCTATCTAACTCTCTGTCTGTGTGTGTATCTGTCTATCTATTTATCTACGTATAAATCTATCTATCTATTGGTCTATATATGTGTATATCTATGTATAAATTATTTATCTATCTATCTATCTATCTTTTGATCTATATATATATATATATATATATATATATATATATATATATATATATATATATATATATATTTATTGAAATTTTAGACGAAATACTATTTTCACAACTGCAGAATAGTTTCAGAACAAACAAATGAAAAAAATAAGGGTATGAATAAAACGTTTCGTTATATCCGATGTCTAATGTTTCAAAAGTTAGCCCCGAAAGAAAAGTGAGCATATAAAACCCTCCAAGAAAGTTGGGACTAAACTTTATGTTAGTTATATAAGGAAGATCGTGAAACAACTGGTCTAATTAAAAAAATTATTTAGTTCTGTTACGGTAAGTGATCTATGGAATAAAATGTTTTCTAACCGCGGTCAAACTTTATAAAAATATATTTAGTCTTGTTATGAGACGTGGTCCATGGTCATTAAAAGTTTGAGAATCCCTGGTATAACTTTATAAAATTATTCATTTCCATTGGAAACCATTGATCTAATTTTCGAAGAGTTATTTAGTTCTGTTATGAGAAGTAGTAAGCACACAAAAGTTTGGGAATCACTGGTCTAACTTTATAAAATTATTCTGTTCAGTTGTGTAAAGTGGTCGATGGGCACAAAAAGTTTGGGAATCAGTGGTCTAACTTTATAAAATTATTCAGTACAATTGTGAAAAGTGGTCCATGGGCACAAAAAGCTTGGGAGTCACTGGTCTAACTTTATAAAATTATTCAGTACAGTTGTGAAAAGTGGTCCATGGCCACAAAAAGTTTTGGAACAATTGATATAATTTTCAAAAAGTTATTTAGTTAAGTTATGAGAAGTGGTCTGTAAGCATACAAAAGTTTGGGAACCACTGGTCTAACTTTATGAAAATAATTCGGTTCTGTTATGAGAAGTGACCCATGGTCGAACCACTAGTCTGACTCTATTAAAATTACTTAGTTTTGTTATATGAAGAATTTTTTTTAAATCACACTCAAAATATTTCCACCAAGAAAAAACAATCCAGTGGACGACTGAAATAGTTCGCTATATTCGATTTAAAATTTTGGAAGCTTCGCTACGGAAATTTAAATTAACATAAAAAATCTATAGACATGATATTGATCAATTATTTTAAATAAATTAATCAAGATCAACTCCAAAAATCACAAAGAAAATAATTAATTCATAAAAATTATAGGAAAACATAAGGCAAGCAGTCGCATACAATGAAATGCCTCAATTTATTTGTTCTAAATTTCATTCAGAATGTTATTAAACCCTTTGTAGCCGAGTCCTGGAATATCTTACTTGATATTTTGCTTGCTGCATTTTATTTCGTGAAATTAAATTCCACGCGGAGAACTCGTTCGAAAATGAAATCCGCCGTACTGCGTATCACCCATTAATGCCGCGCTTCTATCAATAAAGCAAGACTTCGAAACGAAATATTCTCCTCTTATTATATTTATCCTGTCAAGCACGGCAACTCTCCTTATAGCAGGAGCGGCATCTGGTACCACAGCCGCTGTACCGCTTGAATAAAGCTGCAACAATTCTCGAACCCAAATCGCTCTGAGCTCTTTTCCGCAGACGATCCCTAGCAATCACGACTGATATCTGAATCCACTGGGGCAGAATCTAGAGCAGACGATGTATTTTAAAAACCGTCAATCATAGACGCTATCCGTTCGAAAGACTCTATACCATCCTCTTTCCTCCTGCATATTCAATCCCACGGGAGCATTGTTTCAACTCTTCCATTCACACATGGGCACATTTCACAGGGATCTTTTCAAAAGCGGGTTTCCAAGGGATGCAGACCCCCTCGAACATTTATCCGTTTTCTTTCATTCTTTTATTTTTTCTGATGGGTATTTTTTCGCTTTGGACTTGCTATTCAAAGCCTCTCCCGCTTTGTTTTCTAAAGTTTTCTGTTTTTCGAAAACGCTTTCCTTGTTCGTTGTATTTTGGTTTTTTATTCTTTTTTCTTTCCTCAACAATGCCCACTCGGTTTTTTTCCATACCAATGTATCTGAATGGAGCCCTCAGAAAAGAGATTTGTTAGCCGAGATATTGTTCCGCTGATAAAATTTCTATTTCGGTTATAAAGGAATGTATTCTCCCCGTTTTGGAATAGCCTTCTTTCCTATTTTGAAAATATAAAGGTGCGTATCGGAAGCACATTGAAAATACTCTTAGCATCGGCTTAAATAGATTCTATTATTTTGATAAAATATTTCATTTTCAAAAAAAAAAAAAGTTTTACCGTCATTTAAAAGGAATTAAAACTTTCCGGACAGAAAAATTTTCATCAAAACTGATTCAGTGTAAACAATATATAATATATTCAATATATTTATATATCATTTGATTCAATATAAAATTAAAAGTTCTAAAAGTTAAGAATAAAGTTTTTCTTACATCATTAAAGTCTAACTTTATATAAACTATTTAGTTTTGTTACCGGAAGCAAGACTAAAAAAATAATATATATACATCAAATGATAAGCAAAAAATAGAAATCCATTAACACTCAAAATAACTTTGGAAATTTATAGCTTATATCAAATGGTTGCTAATTATCCTCTTTATTCTATAATTAATTAGATCGACTAAACATTGACTTAAACAGATTCTATTAATTTGATAAAATATTTCATTAAAAGAAAAAAAAGGATTGATGGGGTTTACCTTTATTTAAGAAGAAGTAGAACTTTTCGGACTTTATGTTCTTCATTCTATAAACCTTAATTAATTAGATCGACTAAATATCGACTTAAATAGATTCTATTATTTTGATAAAATATTTCATTAAAAAAGGATTAATATGGTTTATCTTTAAGAGGACGTAGAACTTTTCTGGCTTTATCGTCTTTATTCTATAAACTACAATTAACTAGATGGACTAAACATCGACTTAAATAGATCCTATTATTTTGATAAAATATTTCATTTAAAAAAAGTATGGATGCGGTTTACCTTTATTTAAGAGGACGTAGAACTTTTCGGACTTTATGTTCTTCCTTCTATAAATCATAATTAATTAGATCGACTAAACATCGACTTAAATAGATTCTGTTATGTTGATAAAATATTTCATTAAAAGAAAAAAATTATTAATGTGGTTTATCTTTATTTAAGAGGACGTAGAACTTTTCGGGCTTTATCCTCTTTATTCTATAAACTTCAATTAACTAGATGGACTAAACATCGACTTAAATAGATCCTATTATTTTGATAAAATATTTCATTAAATAAAAAGAATGGTTGCGGTTTACCTTTATTTAAGAGGACGTAAAACTTTTCGGACTCTATGCTCTTTATTCTATAAACCTCAATTAATTGGATCTGCTAAACATCGACTTAAATAGATTCTGTTATGTTAATAAAATATTTCATTAAAAAGAATTAATGTAGTTTATCTTTATTTAAGAGGACGTAGAACTTTTCAAGTTTTATCCTCTTTATTCTATAAACGTCAGTTAACTAGAAGGACTAAACATCGACTTAAATAGATCCTATTATTTTGATAAAATATTTCATTTAAAAAGAAGGATGGATGCGGTTTACCTTTATTTAAGAGGACGTAGAACTTTTCGGACTTTATGCTCTTTTTTTTATAAACCTCAATTAATTATATCTACTAAACATCGACTTAAATAGATTCTGTTATGTTAATAAAATATTTAATTAAAAAAAATTAATCTAGTTTATTTAAGAGGATGTAAAACTTTTCGGGCTTTATCATCTTTATTCTATGAACTTCAGTTAACTAAATGAACATCGACTTAAATAGATTCTATTATTTTGATAAAATATTTCATTAAAAAAAGGATGGATGCTGTTTACCTTCGAAGACTGTTACTGTCCAAAGAACAATAAAACTGAAAAGTTTTGGTTAAATGTCAAGGTAGAAAGCTGAAGGAATATGACGACTGCGTGTGGGCAATCCATCATTTATAAATATGAAAGTGTTACATTATAAAGAGGAATATGAAAACAGTTTAATGAAGCTGTATTGATATTCGTATGATCATAAACACGGAAGTTTTGAAAATTACATTGCAAGAGAAGTTCAGTGCTATTACTGATCTAAGTCAAATTTTGAAATTTTTAAGATTACTCCTAGCCATAAAATCAAAAGCAATTTGTCGGTTCTGAATCTTCAGTAAATCGATGGTAAACATGATTTCATTTAACCATGAAAAAGTATTGACCTAAAATTTTGTACCATAATTCGTCCAGTTCCATCTCTAGACGTTTTGAGGGGCTGCACATGACCATGAAAACGAATAATTTGTCAATTTTTGTACCAGTATTCGATGTTATCGACGACTATTTCACGATTTTTTTGTGATTTTTTTTTCCAAATTTTCCGGAGCGGTGGGAAACAGCTATTACGGGAGCAAGGTTATGAACACAATTTTTCGCACCACTGGCTTTCGATGGGCTTCAGCGACTGCATTCGGAGGACATCCTGGCATCCAGGGACTGATATTTTGCAGTTCAATGTCTGCAGGGCAGCCACAGGTAAAAGAAGCCTCCAAACAATATGTCGCCGGACAAAGATACGGAGGTCTCGTGGTACCGATAGCTCCTGGGAGCAGGAGATAGAGGTGAATTTTTATTGGTATCTTCATCTTCCGAATTTTACAGATATCCCCACAGAAAATGCTAGTGAATACCTCAAATATAGTCATCATGTTATTCAACTGGTAAATAAATTCCAGATAAAACTTATATTCGATGACTATCGACTACTATTCGATGAATACCAACA
>CM063509.1:99050911-99108411 GCA_032207245.1 Pardosa pseudoannulata
CCGTTGTACCATCGATTCTTATCATCCACAGCCGGCTCTATTCAGATAATTAAAAATGTTGACCCTTAGAGTATTTTGAACTTTTTGTTCCATCGAAAGCAACTAAGTGATGCTCAGGCTGAGACCATAAAGTGTTTACAAAAGTAATATTTGTGGAAACTATTGCAAAGTGAAAATACATTCCAAAACTGGCTCATTTGCGCACGGAAAAATAGTTGAGGAATAATGCTAATGTACTTTTACGACAAATATTTTGCTACTCCTAAATTCTGCCGTCTCTAATTTTTGCCGCTGTACCGTCCATTCTTATCATCCTGAGCCGGTCCTGTTCAGATAATTAAAAATGTTGACCCTAAGAGTCTCTTGGACTTTTTGCTCCATCGGTAGCAACAAACTAAGTGATGCTCTGGCTTAGACCATAAAGTGTTGACAAAAGTAACATTTGTGGAAACTACTGCAAAGGGAAAATACATTCCAAAACTGGCGCATTTGCGCACAGGTAAAACTTTTGAGGAATAATGCTAATGTACTTTTACGACAAATATTTTGCTACTCCTAAATTCTGCCGTCTCCAATTTTTGCCGTTGTACCGTCCATTCTTATCATCCAGAGCCGGCCCTGTTCAGATAATTAAAAATGTTGACCCTAAGAGTATCTTGGACATTTTTCTCCATCGAAAACAACAAACTAAGAGATGCTCAGGCTTAGATCATAAAGTGTTGACAAAAGTAACATTTGTGGAAACTACTGCAAAGGGAAAATACATTCCAAAACTGGCGCATTTGCGCACAGGTAAAACTTTTGAGGAATAATGCTAATTTAGTTTTACGACAAACATTTGGCTACTCCTAAATTCTGCAGTTCCTAGTTTCTGCTGTTGTACCATCCATTCTTATCATCCAGAGCCGGCCCTGTTCAGATAATTAAAAATGTTGATCCTAAGAGTATCTTGGACTTTTTGCTCCATCGAAAACAACAAACTAAGTGATACTCGGGGTTAGATCATAAAGTGTTGACAAAGGTAACATTTATGGAAACTACTGCAAAGTGAAAATACAATCCAAAACTGGTGCATTTGAGCACAGGCAAAATATTCTAAGGAATAATGCTAATTTAGTTTTACGGCAAACATTTTGCTACTCCTAAATTCTGCAGTTCCTAGTTTCTGCTGTTGTACCATCCATTCTTATCATCCAGAGCCGGCCCTGTTCAGATAATTAAAAATGTTGATCCTAAGAGTATCTTGGACTTTTTGCTCCATCGAAAACAACAAACTAAGTGATACTCGGGGTTAGATCATAAAGTGTTGACAAAGGTAACATTTATGGAAACTACTGCAAAGTGAAAATATATTGCAAAGTGAAAATACATTCCAAAACTGGCTCATTTGCGCACGGAAAAATAGTTGAGGAATAATGCTAATGTACTTTTACGACAAATATTTTGCTACTCCTAAATTCTGCCGTCTCTAATTTTTGCCGCTGTACCGTCCATTCTTATCATCCTGAGCCGGTCCTGTTCAGATAATTAAAAATGTTGACCCTGAGAGTCTCTTGGACTTTTTGCTCCATCGGTAGCAACAAACTAAGTGATGCTCTGGCTTAGACCATAAAGTGTTGACAAAAGTAACATTTGTGGAAACTACTACAAAGTGAAAATACATTCCAAGGAAAATACATTCGAAAGAAAATACATTCCAAAACTGGCGCATTTGCACACATTCAAAATGTTGAGGAATAATGCTAATTTAGTTTTCCGACAAATATTTTGCTACTCTTAAATTCTGCCGTCTCTAATTTTTGCCGCTGTACCGCATATTCTTATCATTCAGAGCCGGCCCTGTTCAGATAATTAAAAATGTTGACCCTGAGAGTATCTTGGACCTTTTGCTCCCTTGAAAACAACAAACTAAGTGATGTTCTGGCTTAGACCATAAAGTGTTGACAAAAGTAACATTTGTGGAAACTACTACAAAGTGAAAATATATTCCAAATATATTCCAAAACTAGCGCATTTGTGCACAGGCAAAATATTGAGGAATAATGCTAATTTAGTTTTCCGACAAATATTTTGCTACTCTTTAATTCTGCCGTCTCTAATTTTTTCCCCGCTGTACCGCATATTCTTATCATTCAGAGCCGGCCCTGTTCAGATAATTAAAAATGTTGACCCTGAGAGTATCTTGGACCTTTTGCTCCCTTGAAAACAACAAACTAAGTGATGTTCTGGCTTAGACCATAAAGTGTTGACAAAAGTAACATTTGTGGAAACTACTACAAAGTGAAAATATATTCCAAAACTAGCGCATTTGTGCACAGGCAAAATATTGAGGAATAGTGCTAATTTAGTTTTACGACAAACATTTGCTACTCCTAAATTCTACCCTCCCTAATTTTTGCCATTGTACCGTCCATACTTATCATTCAGAGTCGGCCCTGTTCAGATAATTAAAAATATTGACCCTAAGAGTATCTTGGACTTTTTACTCCATCGAAAACAATAAACTAAGAGATGCTCTGGCTTAGACCATAAAGTGTTGACAAAAGTAACATTTGTGGAAACTACTGCAAAGTGTAGATCATATGAAGCTTTAGCCAAATTTTCCATAAATATATTTCTTTTATCATAATGTGTTAAATGTATGATTAAATGTGATAAGAGTTTCTCCTATCATTTCCACAAATTATCTCCATATTTGCATTAATGTAATAACATTAATGAAAATACAGCTCTAAACTACTCGGTCCTTTAGATGTGGCTTTATATTTGATTTATTTCTAGTAACGCAAAATATTAAAAATGGAACTGATTTGAAGAAGTAAGCATGGGAACAAAACATTTGAGTTGTATTTGATTTTTTTTAACTAAAATTTTTTTAAAATACTCTTTATACAGCTACGCAAAATTTCAATTAAAATAAAAAACTATATCTTGTGTATACCCATCCTCAATAGCTATTCAAGCCTCTTTTAAGGCACATTGTATTTTGTTTAATGGGATTATGATGAAAGAATCATATTTTTCTACATAATTTAGAATACCATTTAATGTATAACAATACACAGAGCTATTTTTTCTTTTACTTTCATATAATAAGTAAGAGAAAGAGCGAATTCCTCATCAAATGGCAGAAAAAAATTCTTCAAGTCATAAAGTAAAAATACTTTATGGAGAAAAGTAAAAATTGGTATTTAAAAAACTTAAGAGCGTTTCCTTCACCCATGAAAAAAATTCTTTTGAATTGACATGATATACACTAAAAATTGGGTACCTTTTGGTTTATTAAGGTACTAGAGAAATCCAATTTATAATATACGAATTCATCTTGCTTCGAATACCTTGGATTGATTTCTTAAAAATACATTTCTTTGAAACACTATTAATGTATATTTCTGGTCAAAAAGTCCGATACATTTTTTTTCTCGTTTTAAACTTTGAAGCATGAACAATATTTAATTAATTCCACATCAAATGATTGTAAAAAATTCTGTAAGTCGTAACGTAGGAAAAAATACACTTCTTGAAGAAAAGTAAAAGTAAAAATTCGCCTTAAATACATTAAGGCAACAGAAAGAAAGTTTAAGTGCTCTCAAAAAGGGAAAAAATCATCGCTGTTATTGAACTGAATGTAGGTTGTACGCTACAGAGTGGATACATTTTAGGTAACTGCCGGTTTATGAAGGTACTCGAGAAATTCAATTTAGAATTTTTAATACATGAATGAATTCAGTACGCAATAAAAACTCTAAATTGAATTTCTGACTACCCTATTATACGTTAGTGGTCATAATTGTTACAATTTCCAGAATTTAATGAAATTTTAATCGTATATTTTAATTATTGTTGTAATATACTTATGGCACTAACACCATTGTTCGTCTACAAAGGGGAAACACAGTAAAAATATAAGACCTTACATTTGGATTAAGGCATTTATTCTGTACACTATTTACAAATTGATACCTTACTTGGTGATCATATACTACAACACTAACTCATGTACTTACAACACTAACACCATTGTTCGTCTACAAAGGGGAAACACAGTAAAAATATAAGACCTTACATTTGGATTAAGGCATTTATTCTGTACACTATTTAAAAATTGATACCCTACTTGGTCATCATATAACATAACCATCAATTATTTATGTTTTATATTCATATTTACACAATAATTGTTACAATTCTCTTTAGTTACGCGTTATTCCTTAATCAAAATATTGAATTACTAACTGAGGCCTAAATAACCATCATGCATATGTTAAATCTGTTTGACCTTCAGTAAAGGCACAGGGGAGAAAGCAGGGGCTTTTCTTATGCGGTGTGTCAGTCCAGGCGCAAGGGACGTCGGTGTTGGCGAGCAGGGCTTGGGATTTCGATGTCCAGCTACTCTTGAATCCCGATTTTGACTCTTTTTTCTTAACTCTATTTCCCAACTCCTCACCTCGGTTTTAACGCCCCTTTTCCTTCTTTGCCAATCGTTTGTTTGGTGAAATTTTCCCACATCTGCACCCCCTTCGGGAGTGCAGGTGGGCTCATTAAAATAGCCCCTTTTGTGAAAGTTGACATTATTTTTAGCCCCTGCCCCCATAAGTCACGGTTACATCTCTGTGCGATCCTTGATCTATAACTTCTCCGCGGGGGTTTCTAAAACTTGAAGTCAACAATTGCATCTAAATTCTTCTTCGAAATTTCTCCCACAGCTGTGCTTTTGCACGTGATAACCTCGGTACAATTATATTATAAACTTAATAAATAGTAAAGTCTTTAATTACATTCGTTTAGAGACGTGTTATCACCATTTTGTTTTATAAACTTAACGCATTTTTTTTGTTGAATAGCAGTAAAAAACCCACTTTATTCTTGTATTTAGCTTTAAAAATTACTCGATTCGTAGTCCAGCGTCACAGGTCTTAGGATGACGTAATCAAATAATATAGACATAAAAGGAACGTCATGGAGATAACGACGGAAGCGAAAGAAGTGATCTCTAAAAACCTTGTTAGAAAAGTAACTTTACAGGCTCATTCCTGTTCAAATTCATCTTTTTAATTCCTCTTAACTTTTGCTTTGATTTTGTTTTTTAAATTATTAATTTTGTAGATTATAGGTAAGATTATATGCAAACATTATTTAAGTTATTTTTTATTGCGTTTTAGGTTAAATTTTTTGTTAGACGGATAGCAGCTAATTTCAAATTTCACCAGTAGTTTGTGCCCTGGTGCAGAAGTAACTCATGTATAGCGTAAAACAATATTATTATTATTTTGGTTTAATCCCTTAAGGAAGGGTGTATCATACATTCAACGGTTTTTAAATTAATTTAGTTGATTCTCTTT
Organism: Pardosa pseudoannulata; assembly: GCA_032207245.1. Classification (NCBI taxonomy): domain Eukaryota; kingdom Metazoa; phylum Arthropoda; class Arachnida; order Araneae; family Lycosidae; genus Pardosa; species Pardosa pseudoannulata. Next base: position 99,056,254 of record CM063509.1, read on the forward strand.
TAATATAACGGATACATTTTTGCCTTTGTGCTTGGAAAAATTACCCTTCTCTGTACAGAGATCTTGATCAATACTCTAATATGTTATGCACAATTTTTTAATTACGAATGCTACTGTAAAGTAAAAAAAGTATTAACTGTGTGATTTTTTGAGTGTTTTACAATCTAATTTTACCATAATTCCCAAGATAAGAGCACAAAACGTACTTAAAATTTTTGGTACCAAAAGCGGTTACCATAATTATTAAACAAAAACTCGTAATACTTATATAAACATGTACCAAAAACTCAATGTAAAATATAATGTCTTATCTATGAAAGTTGTTTTCTAAACTATTCAGTTTTTACCCCCCCCCCAAAAAAAAAAAAAATCAAAGTTTATTAAATGTTCCGATTATTTCGTAGTTCCAGATTCGAATGTTTCGAAGTCCCCTCTTCCACCCATCCCTTCTTTCTCCGAGAACGACAGTAAATCTTCGTTGAGCGCTAATAAGATTTACCCTTTTTGTATATTACCCTTTTCACGTTTTACATCCTCTTTCTGCGGATAATAAATCTTCAGTGTTTGACCGCGGAAGTACTGCTTTGTTAGGGTAACGTGTGAGTCACAGATAAAATAAAAAAAAAGAGTAAAATGACGTTCTCTACTAAATTTAAATTTATATCTGCCGGGACAAGGAGATAAAAACCATAAAAAAAAACATACGTTCGCACAAATTTTTCATCTCCGAAATTTATTCGACATTAAAACGTTTCAAGAAAATTACACCCCATTCCGCACTGGGCTGGAATACAGCTGCGACATCATTTCCGAGAGAGAAGGCACCAAACGATAAATAAACAAACGGAAATTTTCTCAAAGCTGTCCATTCATCACGAACCTTACTTTAACGACGCTTTCGTTTCGAACTACTAGTATCTCCGATGTCATTACGGCGGCCATTAAAAGGCAGTTTCGATGGGTGCCCGTAATACATAAATGAAAGGAGCTCATTGTGGACGCCTGACACTGAAAATAAAAAACGATTTACAGTAATTGTTTGGTGAAATATCACCTTAACGGATCTGCGACGGGGAACAAAAGACGTGACGAAACTGACGGCAACAGACTAGGAGTTACGATTTCCTGTCACTTTCCAATAGTGTCTTTTGGAATGTTTAAAAGGAACTTGTTTCAGTGTTTCAATGTCATTTAGCTGATGTTACATTCAGTTCCAAAATATAGTGATTGTGTCCCAGGATGTATGTAAAAGTAAAGTAGTCTGCTGAAATCAAAAGAAAGAAGACGGTTGTGTAATCAGAAGCGTATGAAAAAACATTGTTGCCGAGTTAATAATCTTATCTAATGTTTTCAGGGTAAAAAAAATATGCAAGAACAATTAGCCACAAAGAAATTTATGATAGAAATACTCATCCACAATTGATAAAAATATGATTTTTAACCTTTTCTCCATGTAGTTTCTATTAGTATTTACTATGAAAAAATAGATGCGGGCAGTCTTGTTAAGAGATGACAACGGCAAATGATGACAATAACACATATATTTTTAAGAAAAAACGGCATTACACAACGCAAAACAAAAATACATTTTCTTCTCATACGTTATTCAAAAACAACCATTTTTTGGTTCTCACAACTACTGCCATTCCCTAACAGAGAAACGTACCTCTCATGGAGTTTGAACGTGACGCAACACTCCATATTCTTGTAGATAAAGACAGAATTTTTGTGCTAAGTGGTATCTCTCTGTTGTACAATTTGTCTGATATTGTTTCTTTGTACAACAATATGAGAAGAAATAAAGATATTTTTAAAGCAAAGTAAAACATAACCTCATGAAAGCAAGACAGATAACAGAAATGGTTAAAAAGGATGGTTCTGACACTTGGAAGAGGATCATGCGGGAAGGAAGTGCTTGGAGCATATTTCGACGAGGCAGTACTTTTGAAATTAACTCTACTTGGTTGGAATACAGAACACCAGTCTCCATCAGTTTAACAACAATAAAGTTAATCTTTCGCTGTTACACTAGTTAAATTGAACAGTATTACCGAAAGTCAATGTATGAGGCTACTAAAATCCTTTGCAACAATAAATTAGAATGTACAAATTCTTGTTCGGAATTCTTGTCTCTAGTTATGTAGCTAATAGACAGAAGAAACTCGACTTATATCCAATCAAGACAGATGCATGGGTCATCAAGGGGCAATGCATATATCCTCTATTCATCTCCCACACCCTGAGATATGGGATGACATCGCGAACGGTTGTTTTATTGAAATTTCAAAAAAGATACATCGTATTTACTAATCAATTTTATATTGGTATTTTTATAGCCAATAGACATCTGGTTGAGTAGAAGCTGCAGTCAAAATTTAACTACTAGATGGTTAATCATACCAAAAGTTACTGTCAGAAAATGACTTGGGTTATAGCCAACCTTTCTAACCATGAATTTAAAACTGAAAGACTTAAGATAACTTCACCAGACCAAGGATTTCTATTTCCTGTCACTATCCAATAGAGTTTTTGGAAGGCTTAAAAGGAACTTATTTAACTGTCGTTTGGTTGATGCTACATTCAGCCTGAAAATATAGCGATTGAGGATATTGAAAAAGTGAAGTTGTCTGCTGGAATAAAGCAATAGAGGACGGTTAGATAATAACAAGCAAAAACACCTTGTTGACAAGTTATTATTTTTACCTACTGAAATCAAATTAAAAATATGTAGGAGCTGTTAACTGTAAACTGTCAGAGAAATGTGTGATGGAAATATGCCTCAACTAGTGATAAGAAACGTTAAACGATGAGTGTTTGGTACAACACTACAGTGAATATTCCACTGATAGACTAATTAAATCAAATACATTAAAACGACCAATCTATTTTTTATAGCATGATATAAAATGATGTTTAAAATACTTATCAATATCTTAGTATTTTGAAATTTTTTAATGTGCTAATATTTTTAGTGTGTCCACTTTAAAATATCTCAGAATTTTTGGTTTAATGAATAAAGTATTCATTTTACTTCAATTCGACAAAAACGTTTCATTTTTATTATACACATAACAAAAATTATCTTATGGGCAAGTGTATTTAATTACTGTTCATTTGGCTTATGTTCTTATATTATTATAAATAATACTATTTAGAATTAAAAAAAACCAAATAATATTTTAAGACCTAGAGTGCTATTAAAGAAATTTTTATATCAAATAGAAGTTAATGGTCAATGTTTACTTGTGTCAATGTGATTGTCAATTATATTAATGCGACCAATAAATTTTATTTTGTAGCTCGATAAATGCTAAATTGAGTTTAAATTTTCAATTAAGAGTTTTTAGCATTTTTATAGCTTTTAAATATCAAATACTAGTAAAGTTATGGTTTTTATTTTAAAATGGATATTTCATATTGATATTAAAAAATTAAGTTTATTATACCCCTTTCATAATTTGTGCTGCGAATAATTCAATTTCTTTTTTGAAATTTAATTTATATTTTTGCGTTATATAAAATATATTATTTTAAAGAACAAAACTAAATCACTAATAAAAAGTTCTGTTGCTATAAAACTTGTAAATATTCATTCTTAAAGTAGAATATTTTATTTTATGATGAATCGAAAAAAAATCTGATGTGAATAATTCAATTTCTTTTTTGAAATTTAATGTATATTTTTGCGTTATATAAAATATATTTTAAAGAACAAAACTGAATAATTAACACTAGATTGTTCAAGGCAGTCATTTTGACTGTTTTTTAATTTCAATTAGAAAAACAATTATGAAATATAATGACACAATTTCTTAGAATTTGGTGACTTTTTCTATAACATATAAATGGGTTTATGAATAATTGTAGTTACTTCCGCCCTCCTTTATTATATAATATTAAAAATTAATTTTAAACAAATTTCTTTACATATTTGTTATTTTTTCACAATGCAGTCATTTTGACTATTTTTGGTCAATATAGGTATACAAGAAATCTCGAGCACTCTAGTGTTAATAAAAAGTTACTGTTGCTACAAAACTTGTAAAAATTCATTCTAAAAGAAGTAGAATATTTTATTTTATGATGAATCTGTTAAGAAAATCTGTTATGAAGATTGTAAATATTTAAAGATACTATGTTTATTTAAAATATATTCAAGAAAAGAAGAAAATATTCAGTTTAAAGCAACTGTTAAATGTATTAAAAACAATTTCAACTGAATAATATATTTAACTGACAGATAAATATGAAATAAAGAGGCTAAATGAGACGTAATTTTAATTAAAGCTTGCTGAGTTTCATGCATATTTTGTATTTCTCAAACAATACTGATGTAAATATTTAAAGATATTATACTTAAAATATATTCAAAATAAGAAGGAAATATTTAGTTTAGAGCAACTGTTAAATGTATTAAGAATAAATTTAACTGAATAATAGAATTAACTGACAGATAAATGCCAAATAAAGAGGCTAAATGATACGTAAATTTTAACTAAAGCTTGCTGAGTTTCATGAATATTTTGTATTTCTCAGACAATACTGATGTAAATATTTAAAGATATTATGTTTACTTAAAATATATTCAAAATAAGAAGGAAATATTTAGTTTAGAGCAACTGTTAAATGTATTAAAAAATAATTTCAACTGAATAATAGAATTAACTGACAGATAAATGCCAAATAAAGAGGCTAAATGATACGTAAATTTTAGCTAAAGCTTGCTGAGTTTCATGAATATTTTGTATTTCTCAGCTAGTACTGAAACAAGAACTAGCGAAAAAATACCAGCTGCCGAGAAGAAAAGTGTTTACAACATCAGACAAAAAACCAAAAACATCCATTCATTGAAAACAAATACGGGTCGAAAGGTGCCTATTTATTTTTACAACCCCTTGAAAAACTGTCGAGAGCCCGAGAGGAAAAAAAAATAAAATCTATTAAGCCTTACAAATAAATACTTATGGCACGATAAAAGAAAACAATACTATCGATATTTGAATCGGAATCGTGACTCCGGAGTCAAGAAAAACCGTGTTGACCTCTACGCCCTCTGTCGGACTAATCCACAAGTTCGAGTCTGCTGGCATTTTTATTATTACTGTTTTATTTTATTTTATTTTTATTTTTCATTTTCGTTCTTCAGTTCCATTGTTCCGTTTCGAGCTTTACCAGTTGTAAATGTGGGTCAACCTGCGTGCGAGGGTGTATTTATTGTTGATGGTTTGGGAAGCAAAAAGCGACCCGGTTCGTCCAGACCGGGTTAAAAAATCCTTTTGATCCTCAAAAGAGAAAAGAGGCAGAGAAAATATGGGGAGGATTGTGATCTGGGGGATTGTGTAAAAATGAAAGATGACGAGTTATTTCAGCCCTCTTGAAAAGATAGTAATTGAGGGATGACAAAGGATTAGGATACAGCCATAAAATGTGTTTATGTCATTATTCAGGAATGAATGTTATGTAGCCGGTTTATTACTTATTTGTGCAAGAGATAGCTTTGTTAGTGCAGGTAAAGCTGAAATAAAAAAAATCAACATCTTACTTAAGGCGATGGTGGACTTTCAAATTGGCTAAAAATCGACCGAAAATTCGAATTTTCGATTTTAGTGAATAGTGAAAGAATATATCATTAGGAATACGGAGCAAAAATAATTTTTTCATTACCATCATTTTATCATTGCTTATCGGTATAGTAAGCTTATCATTACTTATGGGTATAGCAATAATAACTTCAAATGCTGTTTACTCAGAAGTAAAATTTTCATGTATTACAAATGTTAGTACTCAGGCGCATTGAAAATAGATCATTGTCTCTGAAATTCTAGTATTATTTACGTTAGAGTTTATAAAATAAAGTTTAGTTGAAACGGGTATGTTTTGAAGCATATAATATGTTAGTTATGCATTTTAATTAACCGCTATAGCTGTTTATTCTGCAAAATATGGGTATCGTCATCATAATTATACTTCTCTCTTTATATTTTCTATGAATGTTTATAGAAACAACTCCATTTTTTTTGTAAAGTCTATAAGGTATACTTAAATCTTTTTATAATATTTTATGCAAAATTGATGCACCTAGAGCATTTGTAATTAACCTAATTATTAAACAATTAATAATTAATAAGTCCAAAACTAATTAATATTTAGTCTTCAAATTTTTATAATATTTATATATAATAGTACTAATAACATAGTCAATCTTCAAGGAAATTCATTTAAAAGGAAAACGTTTGCTCTAAAAGTCCACTGTCGCCTTAAGCAATCTCATATCTCTTATAGAAAATGCGTACCGAAATTGTAAATGTTTTGAAACATCATAAAAAAATGTACAACAAATTTGAAAAAAGGAAATTCAATTATTACAAGATTATTTATTGAATATGAATATTATAAACTAAATTTCTATATCAGTAGGAAGCATAATATCTCTTTTATCTTGAAAACCCAGACTTTACCGGATATTTAAATATTTGAAGATAGCTTTAAAAACTCTGAATTGAAATGTTAAACAAAATTTAGCTTTTATTATGCCGTAAAATAATATGTAGTGTTCGCATTCATATATAATTGAAGTTCACAAGTGATTTACTTCTATTTGGTATAAAAATTTCTTGATATAACCATATTCCTCATAGCTGACCGGAATGAGTCTGCCGGAATATCAAGAACATGGCACCGCCTGCTGTGCTTCAGAGCTGGCACAGATGCTGGCATTTGACGGTAGATCTTATCCTTCAGGAAAGCCCACGACCAAAGCAGCAACGGGTGATATCTGTCGAACGATCATCTTGCGCCAGACACGTACAGATAGTGGACCTCTCCTTACCCGCTCCATACGACGGAATTCTTTTAGAGCTGCAAAGGAATTCTGCCTGTTCTTCTAAAACAGTTTTACCAGTAGAGTTTTTTCTTGTAAAGGAGAAACTAAGACTCGACTTAACTTAAAGAAACTAAATAAATACCATATGTGTTACAACGCCATCTATAGGTGGATTTTTGTACAAAAATTTTTTATGTGAAAAATGTCTAGCGCATCATTTGAATTATCTGTAATTCCAATTGTATCTCATTTGGTCCAATAGGACTTATTCTAAAGTCCTCAGATGTGGAGATCTTGCTAACCCTGTATATATATATATATATATATATATATGTATATATATATATATATATATATATATATATATATATATATATATATATATATATATATATGTTAAAAAACTTTTTTCGTGTCTTTCTTAACTTTTTCCATTAACTAGTCTAAATGTCTCATTGTTTGTTGTGATAATAAGAACCTGTGTCTGAGAACAAATTTACATACACAGATATATATATATATACATATATATATATATATATATATATATATATATATGTAAGAAGAAGTAAACTGGATAGGGAAGCTAGTGTAGGCATTTTATATAAAACCCCTAAGACACCCAGAGAAAATTCTCAGGAGTTTTCAAATCTGAAGTCAAGGGCTAAAAATTCCTGCGTCCTTTTGCTTCCTCCTTTTTTAACCCCTAACCAAATTAACCATTGGGACTAGAGTTTACGCCCTCGGAGAAGGGGTATGACCAATTATAATTCTACATTGCCCTAGCGGATAATTTAGGAAATTTTCAGACAGAAAGGAGATGCGCGGTTTGGGAGATAGATTTTCCCATAGACTTTGAAGTTGTTGACCCAGGTGTTAAGGGTCTTCTAGATATAACTTCATGCTGCCCCCTCAGTTTGCCCTGTGCCTCTGATGAAGTGGAAACCCGTCCTTCAACACTATCTTAATAAAGGTCTTTAGCTAAAATGGTGTCAGTTTTATGGGCCATGACTACAACCACCCATCGTGAAGTCCGTCTTATTACACACACACACACACACACACACACACACACACATATATATATATATATATATATATATATATATATATATATATATGTGTGTGTGTGTGTGTGTGTGTGTAAATTTGTTCTTACACATAGGTTCTTATTATCACAACAAAAAATGAGACATTTAGATTAATTAATCGAACGATTAAGGAAGACACGAAGAAAGTCTTTTAACATATCTGCTAATAGGAAATATAAAACTTTTATAGCCTTAAAATCCGCTAAATATCTACATAAAATTTAGATACTATTGTAATCCCCTAATCAACTGGAGAGAGATCATTAATCTAAAAAAGTAAAAATATAATTTTTTAAAAGAATTTTGAATTCTAGGATCTCTTACAAGCTTATAATTAACTGTCTTCTTAAGACAAATGATAACACTAATCGTACACTAATAGTACTGGAGATCAACTAGCTGCTGGAATCAACTGGAGAGAGATCATTATTCTAAAAAAGTAAAAAAGTATAATTTTTTAAAAGAATTTTGCATTCTAGGATCTCTTACAAGCTTATAATTAACTGTCTTCTTAAGACAAATGATAACACTAATCGTACACTAATAGTACTGGAGATCAACTAGCTGCTGGAATCAACTGGAGAGAGATCATTATTCTAAAAAAGTAAAAAAGTATAATTTTTTAAAAGAATTTTGCATTCTAGGATCTCTTACAAGCTTATAATTAACTGTCTTCTTAAGACAAATGATAACACTAATCGTACACTAATAGTACTGGAGAAACACATTCTGGCATTAATCAACTGGAGAGGATCATATTCTAAAAAAGTAAAAAAGTATAATTTTTTAAAAAAATATTTGACATACCAAGACAAAAGAAAGTTTTAAGACAAAGATAAATTAATTCCTTTTAGACTTTGTGTAAAATTTTAAAGTTCAAAGTCATGACACAGATGTTCTTTCCCGAACAAAGTAATTATAGAGAATTATAATTTAAAATAAAAAAAAATAAGAGACTGACTAGCTGCTCAATATTGGAGAGTACTTCATAAAAAAGTAAGTATAATTTTTTAATTTTACTCTACGCAGCTTATTAACGTGCCGTGAAATGAAAGGTAGTGCCCTAACTTATTTTAGTCATCTATTAAAACACTGGTGTAGAAATAAAACGTTTGAAAATATCTGCTAGAATAAAACTATCCAACTTATTTACTGTTGTGCATATGAAGAGTAATTTAACAAGTTGACTGCCAGTGAAGTTTTTAGTGCTTAACTAAGAGCCTATATTATTTTTTTATACAGTGAACTCTGCTTAAACTGATCAGTTTGGGACACTGTGATTTTCATAACATCTATTAAAACACTGGTGTAGAAATAAAACGTTTGAAAATATCTGCTAGAATAAAACTATCCAACTTATTTACTGTTGTGTATATGAAGAGTAATTTAACAGGTTGACTGCCAGTGATATTTTAACTGCTTAACTAAGAGCCTATATTATTTTTTTATACAGTGAACTCTGCTTAAACTGATCAGTTTGGGACACTGTGATTTTCATAACATCTATTAAAACACTGGTGTAGAAATAAAACGTTTGAAAATATCTGCTAGAATAAAACTATCCAACTTATTTACTGTTGTGCATATGAAGAGTAATTTAACAAGTTGACTGCCAGTGATGTTTTTAGTGCTTAACTAAGAGCCTATATTATTATTTTATACAGTGAACTCCGCTTAAACTGATCAGTTTGGGACACTGTGATTTTCATAACAACAACCGATTGATAACAATAAACGATATGGAAAATTAGATAAATTTACCCCCCCCCCCTTTAATTCACACATATTAAATTTCAAAACAAAATGAAAAAACATACCTTATATTATCCTGCATTTATGTATATTATCCTTGAATTGTATGCATAATTAAAAAATTGATTAATTGTTGACCGTCTACAATTTTTTTAAAAACTCATTGATAAATTGTTCGTAATCATAATTAACCTGTCATAACGATTTAAAATTTCGATCTTTTGTTTTAACGTTAAAGCATTTCTCTTTCTGGCTTCCATATCGACAAGCTGCATGTACGCGATCAAGGCATAAAATGTGAATATGATCGTTCTCAGTTCCGATAAGAAAGTGTTGCTTTCTGCTTATCTGACAACCATTGATTGCTAGTGATTTTTTTAATGCTAAGAGCGTATATTGTTTTTTTTATACAGTGGACTCCGCTTAAAATGATCAGTTTGGGACACTGTGATTTTCATAACAATAACCGAAAGATAACAATAAACGATATGCAAAATTAGATAAATTTACCCCCTTTAATTTACACGTACTAAATTTCAAAACAAAATGAAAAAATATACCTTATATTATCCTGCATTTATGTATATTATCCTTGAATTGTATGCATAATTAAAAAATTGATTAATTGTTGACCGTCTACAATTTTTTTAAAAACTCATTGATAAATTGTTCGTAATCATAATTAACCTGTAATAACGATTTAAAATTTCGATCTTTTGTTTTAACGATAAATCATTTCGCTTTCTGGCTTCCATATCGACAAGCTGCATGTACGCGATCAAGGCATAAAATGTGAATATGTTCGTTCTCAGTTCCGATAAGAATGTGTTTCCTTCTGCTTATCTGATAACCACTGACCACCAGCAGGGTGTGCGTATTTCTGAAAAATTTCAGGAACGTGTAACATCCCATTACTTTGTTCATTTCCCATTTCCCTAGGTGGAAGAGGGAGAATTTTCAAAATTTCAAACAACAGCGAAGGAAAAGAAAGGATGGGTCCTTTCTGAATACATTGTGAATATTTCTTTGCTAGTTACCGAACGATGGCCGATTGGTTAGGGCGCTGATTGTCGGAACCGGAGTTCGTGGGTTCGAATTCCGCTATGGCATGGATGTTCTTAGCCGTTCGGAATCGGCTTTAAGCTGTAGGTCCTGGTTTCATTAGCCCTCGTGTGCAAAACAGCAGACCGTAGCGCTCCAAACCAAACCAAACTTTGCTAGTTAAAATGAGATTCAAAAACTGATAACATTAACCGATGTAACGATCACATAAAACGATAATTTTAACATACAAATGAATAGAGAAAACCGGAACCAAGTGATTTCGATAACAATAAGCGATTGATAATATTAACCGCGATAACATTAAGCAGAGCCCACTGTATTTTTATATTATAGCAATGACTTATTAAGTACTTTTATTTACTATTAAAAATACAAAGGAGTATTAGTGGAGCACATCATTTTGAAAACAATTATAAAAAATGAAATTTATGAAAATGTGAAACAGAAATTAATGTAATGCCATTTTATTGCTATTCAACACATGTGACATTCATATTCAGGAATTTGTTTCAGAGCTTGAACAGCTTGGAAATTCTGGTTTCGTAGAGCTCTGCCGGCTCCGAGTAGAGAAGTAAATCTTGTGTTTCAAGGCTAGAGGTTATCGTAAAACTTCTGACTGCTGTTGATTCTCTCCAAAGGTCCAAATCGATGAAAGTCTAAGAATGCCTGGTAGATGGTATTAATATTTTTAGAGGTGTACACAAAGACATCGGTGTCCCAAACCTTGTTTTACCAGACAAAGCGTTTCGCCTTATTTAAGCAATTTGCAACATCTTTCACATCATTACAATGTGTTGTGGGAACCACTTTCATTTCTGAGCGAATTTTCTTTACCAACTTTCTTTCGTTTTTCTAAAAGAAATTTTTTCTCTACTCGTTGTATCTACGAAGTTGACGATTTAATCACAAATGTCATTTTAATGGGGATCATCATAATATACGTCGAATTACCCAGATTTCTGCAGAATTAGAAGCAGAAAGCTGAATCCTCTTTTTCGATCACTTGCAATTTTACCATTTACTATATTAATTTGTTTAGCAAGGGAAAGTCACATGTATTGGTTCTTGATACAACCTCGTAATTTGTGATAACATTTACTTGAAAAATCAGTAACCAATCAGCCGATCTATTGACATTACTATTAAAACCGTTCTCCATCCCTATCTGTACTTCAGCTTCTAATTTGCTTTTGGTTAATGTTTTAAGTTTATTTTCTATACTTCCAGTCATAGAAGAAATTTTATTTCTTTCATGTTGTCCTCAATTTAACTATCCATTTCAATGAAGAAAGTAATTCACTTTAAATTTAAAAAAAAAAATCTCGAACCAACTAATACATTTATTATGTATAGACATCATTGACCACACCAGGTTCAGAAGAACTATATTTTAAACAATACCAGACTAGAAGTGAAAAAATATTACTGGCACTTCAAAAACATTTTGACCTGGAGTGAGAAGCAGCCTTATTATTAAATATTTTTAATACAGATAGATAATCATAACTCGATATTCTACTCGATTTTCTACATTTATGTATAGGATATAATACTTTAATTATCTCAATATAAAATTAATTACCTATTATTCACTAACAAAGTAAAAATAAACTAAATTACTCTTTATTAAATTTCAATCTTCTCCTCAAACCAGAAAACTGCATCATTTGTTTTTATATACAGATAGATAACCATATTTTGAAATTCATTTTCTACATTTATTTAGGCTATATTTATGTATAAGATATAATATTTTAATCATCTAAATATAAAAAATAATTACCTATTATTTACCAACAAAGTAAAAATAAACTAAATTACTCTTTATTAAGTTTCAATCTTCTCGTCAAACCAGAAAACTGCATCATCCGTTTTTCACTGAATTGATATAGCATCAGAGCCTTTAATATTCAGCTCAACACCTTCTCAAATGGAAATAATTCTTAATGGGCCGCCACTGTTTTTTCCTCGCCGACAGAAATAAGCCCAGCCTAATATTTGTGGTTCATGTCAGCAACCATTCCACCCCCGCCTCTCTCCCCCAAATTCCACTTTTCAGAGCCGTAATACCTCTGGAGGAGCAAGAAAAATGCGCATTATTTTCTCGGTTTCTTCCTGGCTTTTTATCACGTACGTTCCGTGCGTACGGAGTTCGCCATTTTCTGAGGACGAAGATATAAATTTCATCGTAATTTATAACTAACATGGATTCTAGGAGACAGGTGGGAAAAACACAGGGAGTACTTTTAGTGTGCATTAGAAGAAGAAAGAAACAAACATTGAGACTCTGCAGTTAAAGAAAATATATTCTAATGTATTTTCTTATTTATTGTACATAATATTAATCGCCTATTCAACTTTCTTTAAGCATTCGATTTTTCGCGAATTCGGGGTTGAAATAAATTTCATTTTATAGCGTAAATCTATATCAGTTAATTTTACCAAAGCTTTTATATTATCTTCCTAAAGTACTCTTATGTGTAAAGACCTCGGTGGTAAAAAAATTTAACTCCCACTATTAAAAGTTATTATTAATTTAAAGATATACATATTTAATAATAACAGTGGGAGTAAATAATTTTAACTCCCTTTAATTTTACTCCTTTTAATAGTTGGAGTAAAAATTTTTAACTCCCACTATTAAAAGTTATTATTAGTTTAAAGATACACATATTTAATAATAACAATACAAAGAAAAAATATGAAAATCAGTTAAAATAAATACAATTACTTTAGTTTACAAAAAACAGATTTCATATTAATTGCCTATTCAATTTTCTTTTAATACTTGATTTTTCATGTTACATTATGAATGATTATTGATAAAACCCTTTATAATTTATTTAAATTAATGTATTATCTTTAAACCAGATTTTAATTTTTAGGAAATCGAGATAATAAGATTAGAGCTTGAAAAACAGATTGATTAACTCAAAAGCTTCTCAAAAGGTTCTAAATAAACATTCATTTGCTTTTAACATCCCTCTTTCTAAATTCGAATCCGTGTATGAGAAACTTAACAAAACTATTATATGTATATATATACATACATACATACATACATTACATACATACATATATATATATACACATACATACATATATATATATATATATATATATATATATATATATATATATATATATATATATATATATATATATGTATATAAATATGTATATATATATATGTATATATATACATATATATATATATATATATACATATATATATATATATATATATATACACACACATATATATATATATACATATATACATATATATATAAATATATATATAGATATATACATAAATATATATATATATATACATACATATACATATACATATATATATATATCTATATAAATATATATATATATACATAAATATATATATATATATATATATACATATGTATATATATAGAGAGAGAGACAGATAGGAAAAACACAGAGGAAGTACTTTTAGTGTGCCTTAGAAGAAGAAAGAAACAAACATTGAGACTCTGAAGTTAAAGAAAATATATTCTAATGTATTTTCTTATTTCTCGTACATAATATTAATCACCTATTCAACTTTCTTTAAGTACTCGATTTTTCGTGTGTTCGGGGTAGTTGAAATAAATTACATTTTATAGCGTAAATCTATATCAATTAATTTCACCAAAGTTTTATATTAGCATCTTAAAGTACTCTTCTGTGTAAAGATTTCGTTGGTAAAAAATTTTAACTCCTACTATTATAGTTTAAAGATATACAGATTTAATAATAATAATACAATGAAAAAAGTGAAAAAAATTACAATAAAAAGATTTATTTTAGTTTAGAAAAAAAAACAGATTTAATATTAATTGCCTATTTAATTTTCTTTATATACTGGATTTTTCATGTTACATTATGAATGATTATTGATAAAACCATATATTTTACCATATATTTAAATTAATGTATTATCCTTAAACTAGATTTTAATTTTTAGGAAATCGATATAATAAGATTATAGCTTGAAATAGACTGATTTAACAAAAGATTCTCAAAAGGTTCTAAATAAACATTCATTTACTTTTACCATCCCTCTTTCTAAATTCGAATCCGTGTTTGAGAAACTTAACAAAACTATTATATGTATATGTATCTATATATACACATATTTATATATATATATATATATATATATATATATATATATATATATATATATATATATATATATATACATATATATATATATATATATATATATACATATATATATACATATATAAATATATATATCTATATATATATATAATATATATATATATATATATATATATATATATATATTATACATATACATATATATATATATATATATATATATACATAAATACATATTATATATATGTATATATATATATATATATATACTAACATATATATACATATATATATAAACATATATATAATATATATATATATATATATATATATATATATATATATATATATAATATACATATATATACATAAGTATCATATATATATATTATATAAATATAAATGAATAAATACATTATATAAATATACATATATAAATATATATATATATTTAAATATATTTTAAATATATTTATATAAATATATATTCTATATATAAATATAATACTATAATATATTATTTATATTATAATATATATATATTTATATATAAATAATATATGAGAAAAATTTAATAACACAGAGGAAGTACTTTTAGTGTGTTAGAAGAAAAAGAAACAAACATTGAAATTGAATTAAAGAAAATATATTCTAATATTTTCATTTCTCGTACATTATATTAATCGATTTAACTCTCTTTAAAAACTCCATTTTCGTGTGTTTAGTTGAAATAAATTTCATTTTATATAAATGTATTTCTAATTTTACGAAGTTTTTATATTATTTAAAGATTCTTATGTGTAAAGACACATAAGACTATAGACATAAAGATACACATATTTAATAATAACAATACAAAGAAAAAATATGAAAATCAATTACAAAAAACACATTTATTTTAGTCTACAAAAAACAAATTAATAGTAATTGCCTATTCAATTTTCCTTAAATACTTGATTTTTCATGTTACAAGATAATATAATATTTAAACAGAAATACGAAGAATTTATGTGAATGATTATTGATAAAACCATCTATAATTTATTTAAATTGATGTATTATCCTCAAACCAGATTTTAATTTTAGGAAACGAGATAGAGATTACAAACTGAAAAACTCTGATTTAGCAAATTCTCAAAAGATTATAATAAACATTTATTTGATTTTAATATCCCCTGTTTTTTAAATTCGAATCCATTTTGAGAAACTTAATAAAACAATTATAATATAAAATATATAATATATTTATATATATATGTTTTATGCATATATATACATACATATATATATATGTAAATTATAAATATATATATATATATATATATATATATATATATATATATATATATATATATATACATACATATAATATATATATATATATATAATATATATATATAATATATATAATATATTAAATATATATAAATATATATATATATATATATATATATATATATTATATAATATATATATATATATATATATATATATATATATATATATATATATATATATATGTGCATATATATATATATATATACATATATATATATACATATACATATATATATGTAAATATATGTTATATATATATACATATATTATATATATGTATATATATATAATATGTATAATATGTATATATATATGTGTATATATGTATATATCATATATACATATATATGTATAAATATTATATATTATAAATTATATATATATATATATATATATATATATATACATATATAGCATTGTTTCAGATTTACTTTCAAGTGCTAACAATTTGTGGCTTATATAGAAACAAATCATTCTATTTAAGAAATTGAGTTTTGTTATTTCAAAATTTACCAATTTATGCACTTAAGTTTGAAATTTTTTTGTGGGGAGTGCTATCACTTTTGCAACACGATTAATGAGATTTACAGTTTGATTGAATTTAGAATATTTATTTAAGAATTGTAAAGTACCAATGCCATCGCGAGTTTGAAAGGGAAATTTCATTTATCATTGACCAATTTATTTTAGTTGTGGGCAGATGAAATCTTAGAAGTGTGCACTGGCAGCCAATGGCCTAGGGATAGCCCCGAGAACTTCATTGTGAGTCATGAAGATTCTCTGCAGCATGTTGTACCAAAAATTGAAAATAAGACGGTAAGCCCTTTTCTTTCAACGTAGATAACCTGATTCTGACGAATTTATAAAATTCTATTATAGAAACAGATTTGTGGGTGCATAAGTAATTCCCGATCCCTTTGCAACTCTAATAACCTCAATTCCCTAGACTCTTTTTAAACAAGCATCATTTCAGAAATCGGAAATTCATCTTCAATAATACAACGAGTAAATGGGTTCACAAATAATATAATCGGATTTAAATTTTGAGTGGGAGTCACATTTATCCACCGTTGTAATAGAATATTATTTACAACTCCTAGATATTACAAGTTGCATGCTGATACCATAAATGATTGAAAATATAACATGCATTTTAAATTTACCTGAAGTTACAGAGCACAGAATATTTTCAATAAAATTCTGGAAAATACTCACCTAAAAAAAGGAAAATAAAGTATTAGGAATAAACGAACGTAATACATGATAATAACATAGTAAAATAAAAGAAAGCACTGACACATTTATATATTTTAATATTTTAAAATGACATTTGAATATTCATGGTATTCAAGAAGTTGCACAACATATTTGCAAGGTTTGATGAAATTTTATCGTCTCTCAAGCAGCTTGATTTATTGTCACTTATAAAACTGCATTTTTATTTTTGGACGTATCAAAATATAAATTTATGCAAAGTATTTTATCGTCTGTCGAGTAATTTAGTTTAGCGTCACTCATAAAAATTAATTTTTATTTCTGGACGAGTCAAAATATAAATTTATGCAAAGGTTTATGAACGTCTTATCATCTGTCACGCGACTTGGTTTAACTTCACTTATTAAAATGCATTTTTGTTTTGGATGTATTATATTATAAATTTATGCGAAGTGTTTTATCGTCTGTCGGGTAACTTAGTTTAGCCCCAGTTATAAAAAATAATTTTTATTTCTCGACATATCAAAATATAAATTTATGTAAAGGTTTAGGAACGTCTAATCGTTAGTCAAGCAACTTGGTTTAGCAGTCACTTATAAAAATGCATTTTTATTTCTGGATGTATCATATTATAAATTTATGCAAAGTGTTTTATCGTCTGTCGGAGCAACGTAGTTTAACGTCTCTTATAAAAATAATTTTTATTTCTAGATATATCAAAATACAAATTTATGCAAAGGTTTAGGAACATCTTATCGTCTGCCACGCGACTTAGTTTAACGTCACTTATAAAAATGAATTTTATTTTTGGAGGTTTCATAATATAAATTTATGCAAACGTGTAGTCATGTTTTGTCGTCTGTCGAGCAACGTGGTTTAGCGTTACTTATAAAAATGGATTTTCATTTCTTAGGGTAAAGTGACCAGTCAGGTGATTGAGTACTCTGTAATAAATGCAAATTTTCTGCACACTTTCCATATTTTCCACCTTCCCCAGTTCGCTTTTCAATGATCTAAGTTCCTTTTTCTTGTTAATAACGCTGACTAAGCTACTTTTTCGGGGAAAGATTTCCTCCAACTCTCGCTCTAGGGTCCAACCCCTTAAACTACACATATTTTTGTGGTCATTCCCTCGACTGTCTTTGAATGTTAAACATGTCATTTTAGTAGATTTTCAATAAAACTTAAGTTCAACTCGGACTTGTGACGTTCTTTTTAATGTGGCCCAAATGCCTATTACTTCAATAGTCTAGCTGTCTAGGCTTCCTTTTGCCCAGCAATCTCAGGCAAGTAAATAGAATAATGATTTGGTGTGTCCGGCGGATTAATTTTCGCTGTGTTACACACACTCACACACACACACACACATGTATATATATATTTATTTATTTATTTATGTATATGTATATATACATATTATATATATATATACATATATATATATATATACATATATATATATATATACATATATATATGTATATATATATGTATATATATATATGTATGTACATATATATATATATATATATATATATATATATATATATATATATATATAATATATATATATATATATATATATATATATATATATATATATATATATATATATAGTTATTTAGGTGGTAATTATAGGTAATTATAGAATATTATTTCAAATGTACTTTCAAGTGCTAATAATTTTTGTGCTTACTGTATAATCAAATCAATCCTAATTTAAGATGACTGAAGCTTTAATTTTTAAACAGATTTTATTTTTAAAAAACACAATAAAATAACTACAAAATCTCCCGATGGATTTGGTAAAAGGCAGAATTGTAGCAGATTATAAATAAATAATCGTTTGCTTTAAAACATATTTTTTTAACTCAATGGCATGTCTGAAATACTTCACAGAAATTATTTTCATCCGAAAGTTTATGTTCTTTGATTTACTTTACCCAGATATAAACCATAATAATTTATAAAATTTATTACTAGTTAAGAGGGGAAATTCTTCTCACGCAAGTAACTTTGCTGCTCTTCCTGGCATGAAAGGACGGTTAAACTATTTTATTTCCTTCATGACCAAGTAAACTCCTGGTTTAAAGCAGTTAAGATGTTAAAAATGGAAGAACGGGGTTTATGGGAGTTTCAAAATAGAAACTTGGAATTTGGAAAAGGCAGTTAGCTGTAGAGAATAAAATGAGGCGGAACGTAGGATATGATACGTGTCTTAAACTATGATGTCGTAATATTGTATTTGATAATATGATCAAAACGGCAAATGCAGTGAATTTACATTTAAATGCCACAGTTTTATAGCTAAATTAAGATAATAGTTGTAAAATTATTTCCAAATAGAGGTATACGTTATTGTTATGATTTTCGTCCACTTTGAAAGAAATACAATTTTAGGGAGTTTAAAAGATATAAACATGGGTAACAAAGTATATTAAATAAACAATATAAGTAAAATTAGATTTTAAAATCCTATATTTTCTGACAAAATTTTCATACGTTTTATCATTGAACTTAGATATTAAGTAAATAGTTTTCTTTCATACTTGACTTAAATAGTAGATTAGGTGTGATAACTTTAAATTTAATCATCGAATATTTCTTGTTACAATGAAAATTTTATCACTGGTATTAACCACAAATTCTATGATGTAGTAGGCCGAACGATGGACGAATGGTTAGGGTGCTGGCATTCGGAACCGGAGTTCGTGGGTTCAAATCCCACAGTGGCATGGATGTTCGTAGCCGTTCGGAATCGGCTTTAAGCAGTAGGTCCCTGTCTCGTTAGCCCTCGTGTTGCAAAAAGTAGACCGTAGCGCTCCAAACCTAAACCTAACCTACGGTGTAGTAGAAATGATAATTTCATTCCTTTACTTCCACTAACTACTGTGGCAAAACAATTGGGAAGATAATTTGGACGTAGCTAAGGAAACTTTGAATTATATTTCTAAATGAATTCAAGGAAATTCTAAACTGCATTCACAGTATCGGGATACTTTAGAGGAGTATGAAGATGAACAAATTATTGAGCGTGTACCAGATAATTCTCAGTTAAAAAACAAACCTTCCTCATAGGGTACTTTACAATTTTGGAAAATTAAAAATTTTACTAATCCCATCATATGACGGGCTATATGCTAGTTTTAACAAAATTAATACTTTTTTTATTGAAAATGAGTTAGATGTTTTTAAAAAAGTAATATTTTTTAAAAGTATATGTAAATATAAAATACAATTATTTAACGTGCAGATTAATTTGAGGTATAAGTTATTCTACATAACAAACTAAATATATTTACCAAATTTCATCCAAAATATTTCATAGAGATTTTGAAACACAACGCAAGATTAAAATTTTAGAAATTTTAATAAAAATGCAGTTAAAGATAAAAATGCTTCTCCTTATCTGTGAAAGAGTAGTTATACATTTAATCATTACTCGAGTTCTCTTTGGAATTTCGAAAAAAGAATGGAACAAAAATGCAAGAAAAGATTGTAGTTTAACCCTTTAAAGTCACCAAAATAAATTCATAGGAATTTAATGTAATTTGTTTATGAATGTTATCTATGAACCTCGTGATAGAATAGGGAGCAGAGGTTTTGAAAGCAAAAGTGCTAATTTTGTTCGTAGTAATAAATGTTTCCAAAATTAAGGAAATTTATGACAAACCACATAGTTTAGTATGAAACAGAAGCACACATTCATATTGTCAAATATGTGAATATAAAGATAACTATATAAAATGATAGGAATTTATTTGCCCATGAGAGTCACTGAAATTTGTACTTTTTGTTGTTAAAATATTATTGATAAACATTTCATTGCAACTTAAAAATTAACCAAGAATTAAATTTAAAATGAGTTCTCATATAAAAATGCTATAATTTGCGTCACATAGAAATGAAAGTGAATCACTTTATATCTCAATTTCCAGGTCAAATCGAATTGATACTACGCAGACGATTATAAAATAAGAAATGAATAAATGAAATATTTAAAGGAATGACGTCATAATGATAGAAAAATATCATTTTCACCTATGTATTATGTAATAAATTAAAAATTTTAATCTTCTACTTTTAACCGAGGAAAACTGCGTTTAAAACAATTACTTGGGATGACGTCACATTGCTAGAAATAATGCTTCTTTCACTTAGTTATCACGCGATAAATTAAAAATTTAATCGTTTGCTTTTAACCGGGGAAAATAATGCTTAGAATAGTGACATGAAATGCTCGAAAATGGGGGAAGGAATGGATTTCGAACGTTAAAAATTTACAAAAACCTTCCCAGGGATATACCTAAACATTTCCCAAATTTTCACGGCGATTGGATGCATGGTTTTTGAGTCTATTGAGTACAGACAGACAGACACACACAAATTCATTTATATATATATATATATATATATATATATATATATATATACATACATATATATCATATATATATATATACATACATATATATCATATATATATATACATATATATATATATATATATATATATATATATATATATATAATATATATATATATATATATATATATATACACATATTATATATATATATATATATATATAATTATTTAGGAGGAAATTATAGAATATTATTTAAAATATACTTTCAAGTGCTAATAATTTTTGTGCTTATTGTATAATCAAATCAATCCTAATTTAAGATGACTGAAGCTTTAATTTTTAAACAGATTTTATTTTTAAAAAACACAATAAAATAACTACAAAATCTCCCGATGGATTTGGTAAAAGGCAGAATTGCAGCAGATTATAAATAAATAATCGTTTGCTTTGAAACATGATATTTTTTTAACTCAATGGCATGCCTGAAGTACTTCGCAGAAATTATTTTCATCCGAAAGTTTATGTTCTTTGATTTACTTAATCCAGATATAAACCATAATAAATTATAAAATTTATTACTAGTTAAGAGGGGAAATTCTTCTCACGCAAGTAACTTTGCTGCTCTTCCTGGCATGAAAGGGCGGTTAAACTATTTTATTTCCGTCATGACCAAGTAAACTCCTGGTTTAAAGCAGTTAAGATGTTAAAAATGGAAGAACGGGGTTTATGGGAGTTTCAAAATAGAAACTTGGAATTTGGAAAAGGCAGTTAGCTGTAGAGAATAAAATGAGGCGGAACGTAGGATATGATACGTGTCTTAAACTATGATGTCGTAATATTATATTTGATAATATGATCAAAACGGCAAATGCAGTGAATTTACATTTAAATGCCACAGTTTTATAGCTAAATTAAGAGAATAGTTGTAAAATTATTTCCAAATAGAGGCATACGTTGTTGTTATAATTTTCGTCCACTTTGAAATAAATACAACATTAAGGAGTTTAAAAGATATAAACATGGGTAACAAAGTATATTAAATGAACACTATAAGTAAAATTAGATTTTAAAATTCTATATTGTCTGCATTATTTTCATACGTTTTATCACTGAACTTAGATATTAAGTAAATAATTTTCTTTTATATTTGACTCAAATAGTAGATTAGGTGTGATAACTTTAAATTTAATCATCGATTATTTCTTGTTGCAATGAAAATATCACTGGTATTAACCACAAATTCTATGATGTAGGCCGAACGATGGCCGAATGGTTAGGGTGCTTTCGAACCGGAGTTTCGTGGGTTCAAATCCCACAGTGGCATGGATGTTCGTAGCCGTTCGGAATGGGCTTTAAGCAGTAGGTCCCGGTCTTGTTAGCCCTCGTGTTGCAAAAAGAAGACCGTAGCGCTTCCAAACCCAAACCTAACCTATGGTAGTAGAAATGATAATTTCCTTCCTTTACTTTATAACTACTGTGGCAAAACAATTAAGATAATTCGTAGATAAGGAAACTTTAAATTAATTTCTAAATGAATTCAAGTATTCTAAACTGCATTCACAGTATCGGGTGACTTTAGAGGAGTATGACGATTATTGAGCGTGTACCAGATATTTCTCAGTCAAAAAACAAACCTTCCTCATAGGGTACATCTGGATAATTAAAAATTTTACTAATCCCATCATATGACGGCTATATGCTAGTTTCAACAAAATTAATACTTTTTTTTTATTGAAAATGAGTCAGATGTTTTTTAAAAGTATATGTAAGTATAAAAGACAATTACTTAATGTGATAATAAATTCGAGGTATAAGTCATTCTACATAACAAACTAAATATATTTACCAAATTCATGAAAATATTTCATACAGTTTTAGAAATACAACGCAAGATTAAAATTTTAGAAATTTTAATAAAAATGCAGTTAAAGATAAAAATGCTTCTCCTTATCTGTGAAAGAGTAGTTATACATTTAATCATTACTCGAGTTCTCTTTGGAATTTCGAAAAAAGAATGGAACAAAAATGCAAGAAAAGATTGTAGTTTAACCCTTTAAAGGTCACCAAAATAAATTCATAGGAATTTAATGTAATTTGTTTATGAATGTTATCTATGAACCTTGTAAATGTAAAATATAAAAGTTTTCTTTACATTCCTTAGAAGGGTTTGCCTTAGAGAATACCAAATTAGGGTTTGAGAAGTGGTTTAACAGACTAACCCCTACCCTTGTACAACTTGAGAATTATGCCTTTTTAAAAGTTTAACTATACTGGAAGAACAATAAATGATAATCCTTAAACTGGTATAATAAATAAATAGCTTAACAGCTTATAAGAGTTGTTTGTACAGATACTTTTATTTGGGGTCATAAGTAAGATAAATTGAATTATTGACTTCTCAAGTACAGAAAGTTTAAATACATATATTTCAAAAGAAAACAAATATAAACGTAGTACTATCTTCTTAAATTTTAAATATCAAAAACATTATATATATATATATATATATATATATATATATAATATATATATATATATATATATAAAATCAAAAAATCCTCCATGTCTCCAAAGAGTTTTTTTTAATTGCAGAAGCTCTTGATTCTACATCATTGGCTTCCAAATATCACAGATGTATGAGATTGGAGCCTTAAATAATTATAAAAAGATAAAATAAATTTCTCCAAAAAGTAAAGTTTAAAAATAAAAGATGTTTAATAGGTGGTTTTGCTACGGAACCACTGGCCGCTAAAGGGTTAATATATAAAAAATTGAAAAATCAAAGTTTTTGAAGTTTTAAGAGTCCTGTGAACCCCTTAACATATTTATGATATTATACAATGACAATTTTTCTTACATCTGCCATTTTCACTTTAGTTGTTTCGGAAGAGAATATATAAAGCTAAAAGAGATTATACTGGTTGTGCTGCGGCTTAATTTTTTTCTCAATATTTTATTGGGATCTGTTACTTATCG
Source organism: Pardosa pseudoannulata (assembly GCA_032207245.1). Taxonomy (NCBI): domain Eukaryota; kingdom Metazoa; phylum Arthropoda; class Arachnida; order Araneae; family Lycosidae; genus Pardosa; species Pardosa pseudoannulata. The sequence continues at coordinate 99,081,029 of CM063509.1, forward strand.
ACGAAAAGTCTTATGTGGCCTCCACACTGTGGCCAATTGTTCACCATTTCCTGTTGGTGACCATGGACGACTGTTTACAGCAGCGGTCGGGGAACCGGGGTAAATTACCCCAAATGAGGTAAAAATGAAACTTTTTTGAGTAAAAAGTATATATTTTTAATTTGCTATTTTATAAAATTGTTAGTATTTTTTTCAACTTAAACAATTTAGCGACATATGCAGGCCACGCCATCTCACTACCCACCACACTAAAGTGTTCTCGCCATCTCACTACCCACCACTAAAGTGTTCTCTTTGCGCAATAAAGTACATTTTATTTTACTTTAAATTGAGTACAAATAAAGTGACAAGTCAGAGAGCGAGTTTTTATTAGTTAGTTGCTGATTTTATCATTAATCATTGATATATCGATAAAGGTAAGCCGCAATTTAGAAATTTAATTTGAATATTTTACAAATATTATTTTCTGTCTCCTTCCAGATAGCAGCAAACAGAAAAAGAACATACCAAGAAGAATTCCTTAATTACGGTTTTACACAAATAGAAGACAATGGTACAATGAAACCACAGTGTGTTGTATGTATGAAGGTACTGACTTCAGAATCTTTCAAAAAAAGTCAATTGAAGAAACATTTAGAGAATTTGCATTCACACCTGCCTTCCAAACCGCGAGAATACTTTGCAAATTTAGAAATATCTGTTAAAAGACAAAGATTGAATAGCAACTTGTTTGGTACATTCGATCAGCGTTCAGCATCAGGGTTAGCTTTGAAGTAGCCTGGTTGATTGCTCGAAATAAGAAACCATACACTATTGGTGAAGATTTGGTTAAACCAGCTGCTGTAAAAATGGCAGAGATTATGTGTGGTCAAAAAGAAGCGAAGAAACTGAATTCAGTGCCCTTGTCTGCAAAAATTGTGAAAGAACGAATTTCTATATTAGCAGAAAATGTGAAGGATATATTTTGGGGTAATGATTAAAAAAGTTCCCCGACCGATGGTTTACAGGTTGCAACCACACACTGGGCCTAAAAATGAGCCGATCGCATGGATTCATCCATAGGGTCTACTGCGCACTTTATTTGCGCACCTGGCTGCCTTTGATCTTTTGGGAAAAACCGCTTCCGAAGCCATCCTCCGCTAAGGCCGTTTTATCGTCTGCCATCGTCGACCTCGATAAGCCATATCCCCATCCAGAAGGTGTTAATGGCTTGAAGTGCACCATAGTGTGGAGTGCCCTTTATGTTTTTTATCAAATAAATTTCTTTGAATATTGCCACCAACAAAATTTTTTAGTGACAGTGGGGTTGCAGATTTATGGCTTGCGCACTCGTGTATAAAAACCTTAGCTATTAATTTGCAGCTGTGGTTAGTCTCTTAGAAAGGTAAAACTTAGCCAGGGGGGAAGTTTACTAATTGCATGTTTAGGATAAGGCGTTAGAATTGTATTTATTAATTATACTTAGGTGTTGGTTTATTAAATTATATTAGGTTTTATTAGTTTAATATACTGTATATTATATACATAAATATGCATATATACACCTCTTATCTATGCAAATTATCTGCTGTTATGGGTAATGGACGGCATAATCTCCCATAACCCAGATTGCTTAAATCACCATCGAGTACAGCCCAGCTGAAATTTTCATCATTTAAAAATATGCTTACTTATTCTATTAAAAAAAAGAGGTCATAACTCATCCTCTTAAATGGAATTTATATTTTGCGCCCAACTTTTCGTTTCTAAGCGCATTTCCATAGCGTTCTCTCTCCTGTTTCTCGGTTATTTATTTTTTCTTTTTATCAAAACTGTAAAAATTTTTCTTTCTTCTTTTCATTTCGCAAAGCATTTCGTCGGCAGAACCGACGGCGAAATGTCGTGATCCGCTCTTGCGGAACGAATTGCGACGTGGCTATCTGGGAACGATTCGTTCCGGCAAAGGCACTTCGGATGTGTGTCGTTTTAATTTACGGGCTCGAACTCGGAATGAGTTTTCAGAGACGAGTTTCAGCTGTTTTATTTTAATTCTTTCTATCTTTTTTCTTTTTCGATCGTTTTTTACAGGAGTTGTCGGGGAAGATTAAAGATCGAATTAGGAACCTTTAATAGAAAGGGGTTGTAGGCGTTAGTTTAAATGACTCTGCGACTCAATTACCTTCTTTTTTAAGGGTTTTATTTTTTTTCCCTGATAGGTCGCTTGTCACTTCGACATTATGTAGGTATGAGAACTAAAGAAAAAAAAAAAGAAACGTTATATTGTTTTATCCAACGATGTGTGAAAACAGCTTAAAGGAAATTTACTATTTGATCTCGCGTGAATAAATTATGGAACGGAAGTGCTATTTTCAGATTCGATTATGAACCTGTCCCAGAAATAACTGTTCTTACTTATTTTTCTAAGTTTTATCCAGTTAACTAAAATTAAACTAATTATAAAAACTTTACATTTACTTTTAATCAATTCTATTTGAAAAGGTAAACAAATATCAGTTAGTGATTTACTCTAATTTGCTTGTACTAGAAGTATAATATTTTACTTGGAAAGAATTAAGATTTATATTTTAAAGAAAATTAAATAAATAGTGTTATGTATTTATAGTTAATAATAAGTAATCCTACTGAAAATATTTATTTCTTTTCAAAAATAAATTATAAATTCTGTTATTAAAAATATAAGTAATAATAAGTAATTCTACTGAAAATATTTATTTCTATTCAAAAATAAATTATAAATTCTGTTATTAAAAAATATAAGTAATAATAAGTAATTCTACTGAAAATATTTATTTCTATTCAAAAATAAACTATAAATTCTGTTATTAAGAAAAAATATATAATACATGTAATTTTTCTGTATTAGAAGTTTTTATTCTACTTAAAATTATCCTTCTACTGAATTCAATAGAAGGAGATCGTAGACATTAATTTAAATGATTATGCAACTCAATTACCTTGTATTTTAATGGTTTTATGCTTTTTTTTTTTAGATTACTTCAATATGTATTTCGTCACTTCAATATGTATTTTGTATAAAAATAAAAAAATAAATATTACATTGTCAACATAAATGTTAATCTATTTTTACTTTTTTAGTTTTATTGCATTAACTAAAATTAAACTATTTTATAAAGCTTCTATTCTACTTCTAATTAGTTCTACCTCAAGAGGAAAACAAATGATTCGTCCTATTATATGTTTTGTATTTTATGCTACCACGTGTACCATATTTTGTAAATAATTTCCACAGATTGGTTTTTTTTCCCTAGAACTAAAGTAAATAAAAACACATAACAGTTACTAGATATAAGAGTGGAATTTTTTAATTTTGAACGAACTTCAACGATAAATTTCCCAATATCTTTCTCACCATTTATTGGGATCCTCCCTACCCTTAAATTTATAAATTTCTGAAAGAAAATATAAACACATAGCAGTTACATTATAGTTCAATACATGCGGAAATTTTTACTTTTGAACCGAACGTTTCAAAGGTTAAATCAGACCCTAGTAGAATATGCCTGACTAATCTTTCTCACCATTTATAGGGGTTACCCCTATCCGCAAACTGGTATAAATTTCTAAAATTAAAGTAAATAGAAACACATAGAATTACATTATAGTTGAATAAATACGGAAAATTTACTTTTGAATCGAACGATTCACAGGCTAAATCAGACCGTAGTAGAACATTCCTGACTAATCTTTCTCACCATTTATTGGGATCACCCCTATCCTCAAACTGGTATAAATTTCTAAAATTAAAGTAAATAGAAACATATAGCAGTTACATTACAGTTCAATACATGCGGAAATTTTTACTTTTGAACCGAACGATTCAAAGGCTAAATCAGACCCTAGTAGAACATTCCTGACTAATCTTTCTCACCATTTATTGGAATCACCCCTATACCCAAACCGATATAAATTTCAAAAATTAAAGTAAATAGAAACACATAGCAATTACATTATAGTTCAATACATACGGAAATTTTTACTTTTGAACCGAACGATTCAAAGGCTAAATCAGACCCTAGTAGAACATTCCTGACTAATCTTTCTCACCATTTATTGGGATCACCCCTATCCTCAAACTGGTATAAATTTCTAAAATTAAAGTAAATAGAAACATATAGCAGTTACATTGTAGTTCAATATATGCGGAAATTTTTACTTTTGAACCGAACAATTCAAAAGCTAAATCCGAGCGTGGTAGAACATTCCCCAATAATCTTTTTCACCATTTATTGTGATTCTCAATTTCCCCAAACTAGTATAACTAACTAAAATTATAGTAAATAGATACACATTTACATTAGTTAGGTAGCTATGGATTAATTTTTTTTAGATTTTGAGCGGAACTTTTCAAAGTCTAAATCCTACCATAGTAGAACATTCCCCAGTAGTCTTTCTGACCATTAATTGGGATCACCTCTATCCCTAAACTGGAATAATTTTCTAAAATTAAAGTAAATAAAAACACAAAGCAATTACATTATGGTTCAATACGTGGAAATTTTTTTACTTTTGAACAGAACTATTCAAAAGCTAAATAAGACCCTGGTAGAACATTCCCCAATAGTCTTTTTCACCATTTATTGTGATTCTCAATTTCCCCAAACTAGTATAACTAACTAAAATTAAAGTAAATAGATACACATTTACATTAGTTAGATAGCTGTGGATTTTCTTTTCAATTTTGATCGGAACCTTTCAAAGGCTAAATCCTACCATAGTAGAGCATTCCCCAGTAGTCTTTCTGACCATTAATTGGGATCACCTCTATCCCTAAACTGGAATAATTTTCTAAAATTAAAGTAAATAAAAACACAAAGCAATTACATTATAGTTCAATACGTGGGAAATTTTTTACTTTTGAACAGAACGATTCAAAAGCTAAATAAGACCCTGGTAGAATATTCCCCAGTAGTCTTTTTCACCATTTATTGTGATTCTCAATTTCCCCAAACTAGTATAACTAACTAAAATTAAAGTAAATAGTAACACAGTTACATTATAGTTAGATAGCTGTGAATTTTTTAAATTTTGAGTGGAATCTTTCAAAGGCAAAACCCTACCATAGCGGAACTTTCCCCAGTAGTCTTTGCAGCCATTTATTATGATCACCACTTCCCTCAAACTAGTTTAAATTTCTAAAATTACAGTAAATAGAAACACATAGCAGTTACACTACAGGTCTAAAGATGCGGAACTTTTGAATTTTGAACGGAGCGTTTCAGACTCTAAATCCGACTCTCGTAAAACTTTTTCCTAAAGTCATTCTCACCACTAACTGTGAACAACATCACCACTTCCTATAAAATACACTAGTCATTGAGTCACACCTCGATTCGATGCCAATTAATCGAACTACAATAGCTTAATGACACGGAATGCCGCCTCTACGGGAAAGACACTTAATTGCCGCTATCAGTGTCGGGGACTTCCTCTAAAAGATGTTTCGATACGTATCGCGACTCGGAAGGAAGTGGAACACACGACTGGACGCGCACGATGCATGACTGTGCGGCTGGATAAAGCAAAAAACAGAGAGTGGCGATGTCAAAAAGGGACGACATGATAATCGTCTGCCGACATCATCTGATGACTAAAGCACGCTCGACCCCATAGGGAGATTGGGTCATGAAGCTTCCGCCACCGTTTGGGGAAATGGTGTGAAAATTGGACGGGGTTGACACCTCTGGATGAATGGGATTTTCTGGAGGAGATATGGTCCCTTTATGAGCTACAGTACTGGTTTATATGTATGTATGTATGTATATATATATATATATATATATATATATATATATATATATATATATATATATATATATATATATATATACATATATATATACACATATGGTATATATATAGATAGATATTATATGTGTAATATTAAAATCCCTTATTTAATATTAATTTAATAACTTCTGTTCATAAATTACGTTATTGGGGTTTGCGCAGTAATTCTGATTTTTCCCTCCAGACACGCTATAGATTGAATCCAGGCACTGTCTGTATTTCTTTAACCAATAGTAAATGCGTTCTCTTTAGACATGGGTATTTTTTAATACATGATCAAATGTTTTTGGGGATTATTCTTAGTCTTTTTGCCTGAGAAATCTTTACTTAAAAGCGTGTGCACAATGTCCTCGAAGTTTTGACAGTTGTATTGATTTGATGAGCCATACAAGAAATGAAATGTGTTGTTCTTTTTGATGAGTCTCGCCCATCTAACACACACACACACACATATATATATGTAATATAGCGTGGCCTGCTATTCTTCGAGGATGCAACAGAGTCGAAGGGATGTAGTCACCGAAAAAGAATACGATTTTTCAGGAGAAGTTTTGTAGCATCTTTATTAAGCAAGGTACAGAGCAAAAATCCAACAAAGGATGGTCGCACAGCCTTATATAACCTTGGGGACGCTACTCGTGTGAGAAAGGAATTTGTTAACTCTGCAAATTAGAAGTGCTCTTAAGTTTTAAAATAGGTTGGCGGGTTAAGCTCGCCAACATGAAGGAAACAAAAGAGTTTAACGCCGAAAGGCCACTAAAAAGGTTATGAAATTGCGGATTTGGTGGTTTTTTAATAGAGGTGTTAGTAATTTTAGTTTAGGATTAAAGTATTTAAATTTTTACATTGCATATATATACAGGGGCTTAATTTGGGCGTTTCAAATGAGGGAACAAAAGTTGAACCAGAAAATTAAAATATGAATAAAACCTCAAAAAATTGGAGAGACGAAACAGCAAATTTGCCCTTTTTATAAAAATTCTGGGGTTGGGAACATTTGATCCCTCTTGCTCTTCCCAAATTACGCCCGGTTTTATATATATATATATATATATATATATATATAATATATATAATATATATAATATATATATATATATATATATATACATATATATATATATATATTATATATATATATATATATATATATATATCTAAGGAAAATTCTCAGGAGTTTCAAAATTTAATTCAAGGGTAAAAATTCCCGCGTCATTTTCCATTCCCCTTTTTAACCCCTAACCTAAATTGACCACTGGGGCTACAGGTTACGCCCTCAGAGAAGGGGCCTGGCCAATTATAAACCTACATGGCCCTAGCGGACAATTTAGGAAATTTCCAAATAAAAAGGAGATACACGCTAACGGAGACAGATTTTTCTAGAGATATTTTCCCACAGATGTTGACCCAGGTGTTAATGGTCTTGTAAATAGAACTTCATGCTAGCTGACCCTTCAGTTTGTCCCTATGATGAAGTGGGAACCCGTCCTTCAAAGTTATCTTAATAAAGGTCTATAGCTGAAACGGTATCATTTTTATGGCCATGACTGCAACCCCCCATCGAGAAGTCAGTCTCATTACATATATACATATATATATATCTATATATATATATATATGTATATATATGTATATATTTTGTATATAATATATATATATATATTATATATATATATATATATATAGATATATATATATATTTATAGATATAATATATATATTTTGCGTATCGTTTTATATATTTACATTGATTACTAAACTATGATACTTTATCATTGCTGTTTACAATTTGGTTCAAACCGTTTCCCCTGTTCCCGTAATCATCCAATATATTTTACATAATCGGCTAATATTTACTCTATAATAAGCTACCAGGTCTTTATCAGTCAATCAGTGCTAATATGCTAGAGTGATTATCCGGGATTTGAAAATCTTCATTTAATTCCTAAAACAGCTATTACTATCCTCTATATCTTCTGATTAATTAAGGTTAGATAAAAAAAGTAAATACAAACAGGAAGTGGATAGTAGTGATTATTCTGTTTTTTTTTTAATATAAAAAAGGCTCCTCAAATTATTTGCAGCTTTCTTCACGAGTAAATGGAGATATGCTTTTAACGTTCGAAATTCGATACTTATTCGATTATATACTTATTTTGCAGTACCAATATGGGATTTACATTACTACGATGTTTGGCGGAAGAAATAAAAATTGTATAGGGCTTATTCCAGGGGTGGGCAAATACTTTTAAGCGCGGGTAAAAATGAAATTTTCAAAATGTCTCCCGGGCCGGAGGACTATACCGCGTACGCTGTACACACGCGAATGTTTTAGGTGGAGTTTTTTCTCTGCCCAAGAAATATTTTTGACAAAAACACTATAAGTATCATTTTAAGGCATTTGGAAAGAGAAATTTGGCAGTTAATAAAAGATAATAGTAATAATAAACTGTCTTACTTAGGTGTATACGCGAACAATTTGTGCCCAGTAAAATATGTCACGTAATTTTTAAAGGAATATGATCCATTCTATTAAATTAATGGTCATTAAATCAATCAGTTAATGAAAGATTTTATTTTGATATTTATTGATATCTTAACGATACAAATTATTTTGATCATAGTTATTACATTTTTATATTTCTATTACATTTTGTAAATATAACAGTAAATAGAATTATAAAAAGAAAAGACAAACATCAAACGTTAAAATAGAATAGTTTTAGTTAATGCGAAACGTGAAATCTGGAATGTTCATTTGATATTATTTCTTCACAATTTGGATCCAAATCATTTGTAGCAATCCTTAATACCGAATGTAGAATTTCGTCAGTCATTTGTGATCGATATTTATTTTTCGTGTAAATCATTAACGAAAAAGTTATTTTACAAATATATGTTGAACCAAATAAAACTAGGTATTTTTGAACATGTTCAAAAAATGTTTGAAATGTTCTGTATTCAAAACACCGTAGAAAACACGCAACTTGTTTGAGTGAAAAGTTTCTTTTAGTAAATTATTTAACTGCAGGATTTTTCAACGGGCCGGATAAAGTAAGCAAAAGGGCCGGATCCGGTTCGCGGATCAGCTTTGCCCACCTCTGGTTTAATTCCATATTTGAAGCCAAATTGTGAAGACAGATGGTTGATTCTGACCAAATAAGAATAAGATTTTATTTTAGATTAAGATAGCAAAAAAATAAGCATTAGCTTATTTCAAAGTGGCTTTTACGTCCTTAGGATAAGAAACGTTGTAAAGCTGTTTTCACGCTAAGGTTATAAATTTCTTTTCCTAAACACTTTTATATATTTTTAATAAAAATGTTCTCACAGATATGTATATTTTGTATCCCAAAACCCAAATATATTTGAAAAATATATTTTGGTTTTATATATATATAAAACTTTAATATTCCTTATAAATATAATATATATATATATATATAATATTTATATTTATATATATATATATTTATATATATAAATATATAAAATATATATATATATATACTATATATATATATAGATATATATATATATATATATATATATATTATAAATATATATATATATAAAACTTTAAAATTTATATATTTATATATATATATATATATATATATATATATATATATAATATAAATATATATATATTATATATATATATAAAAAAATATATTATAAATTATATATATATATATATATATATATATATATATATATATATATATAAAATATAATATATATATTATATAAATATATTATATATATATAAAATATATATATATATATATATGATATAATATTATATATATATATAATATTTATATAAATATATAATATATTTAGATATATATATTATATATAAAAATATGTATATATATATATATAAAAATATAAATATATGATATATATATATAAATATAATATATATATTTATATAAAATATATAAATATATATAGTATATATATAATATATATATATAAATATATATATATATAAATAAAATAAAAATTATATAAATTTTTTAATATATATAAATATATATAAATAAATATATATAATATAAACTATTTTTTATATACATAAAAATATCATAATACAGTAGAAATTCAAGAAATATATATATATATAAAAAATATAATAAATTTATTTATATAATATATATACTTTTATTATATATAATATAATATTTATTAAAATAAAATTGTATATATATATAATTTAGAAATTTTATATAAAACTTTAATATCCTTTTCATAAACATACTTTGGTTTTTTTAGTTCATACTAAAAATATATGTAAACTTTCATTCCTTTTCCCCGCAGACCCCTTCATTTCGCATTATCAAATGTGCTATATCTATTTTCACGGTTGTGAGCCAATTTCACTCATAGAATGGTTTAACAGTTCTGTATAAAGAGACGACTGAAGTAAGTATTTCACAAAAAGATTTTATTTTCCAACTGGCTGAAGAGCTAAGAAGTAAATATAGAGAAGAAGTCGAGGACACTTCCATTCCAATGACAGAAATTCATGCTACTGACGCACGGAAAAATTGTCAAGTTTAACAATCATGCAAAAGAAAATGATATAGAAACCATTCTGTTAAATGTAGTAGAAATGTTTGCGGAAAATGGGTTTCAAAAACAGATTTTATATGTAAAAAATGTTTTCCATGAATTTTTTTATAATAAACATTTCATTGAAATTAATTTGGAACTATTTTCTTTGCAAAAAACTTCAATTTTCTTGTATGAGTCAAATTGGTTCACTTCATTAAAAATAGGTATATGATCAACATGCGTAAATCTAGTGTTAATTGGATTTCTGAATATTACGAGACCTGTTTAACCTTTTGCCTGTGACGTAAAAATACTCTAATTTTGGAATGCCCAACCTGAATTCTGGGTAAAGAAAATGGTATTTCAATTCCAAGCCCGAAATCGGTTCGGCCCAATGCATAATATTTAATTTGCCACTTTCCCAACAGATATATATACTTTCCCGCGCCATTTGTTGCTATTTCTCGGATACTGTAAAGGATCTGTTAAATTCAAAGGAATAAGAGGGACAGAAATTTCATGACAGTTGATACAGATAACAATATTGTTGTATTAGTTTATTATATTTATTCAGAAAACTATGTCATTTGATTTATTTTGTTGTGTTTTGAGCAAAATTTACTGTAATCCACTAACATATTTGAAAATATCGGAAATAGTTGTTATTTCATTTATTTTTATTTTATGAAGAGCTAAGAAGTAAATATAGAGAAGAAGTCGAGAACAGTTCCATTCCAATGACAGAAATTCATGCTACTGACGCACGGAAGAATTGTCAAGTTCAACAATCATGCAAAAGAAATAAATGTAGAAATCATTGTTCTAAATGTAATAGAAATATTCACGGAAAATGTGATTCAAAAACAGATTTAATATGTAAAAAAAGCTTTCCATGATTTTTTTGATAATAAACATTTCGTTTAAATTAATTTGGAACTATTTTCTCTGCAAAAAACTTCAATTTTCTTGTATGAGTCATATTGGGTCACTTCAGTAAAAATAGGTATATGATCAACATCCGTAAATCTAGTGTTAAATTCTTATGTTAAGATGATATCATGCAACGGCGTGGATTGGGGGATATTTGATACTGGCGGTATTTTATGACAGTTTTCAAGAACTAGAGTACAAATATGATTACATGGTTCAGCAGGGTACTTAAAATCCTTAAAAAGTGCTTATTTTGTAGATCCATTTTTAAGGTCCCTAATAAGTCCTTAAAAAGTGCTTAATTTTCTTTTTGTAACCTTAAAATTTATAAATTTTTCCCCAAATATTGATTGCTGAATTTTTACTTCCCTTGGTAATTAATCGTCAATCCATTCAACAAAGCTAAAGATAAGAAAGAAGAGTTAGACCAATTAAAAAATGTATAGAAGAAAAGAAAAATGAGCTTTAAAATTAGACATATTCTCTTATTTTTTCCCCCTTCCTATATTTTTGGGTTCTCATCTTCTATTATGAATGGAAATAGTTCTTCAGTTACATTTTAAAAATAGCATTGATAATTTCTTCAATCTTGTTTTGAGTATGTCATAATTAAACTTTTTTAGTGTAGATACTGCATCGTCTTTTCTCTCTGTCTCCCTGTGTGTGTGGTGTGTGTGTGTGTGTGTGTGGGTGTGTGTGTGTGTTTGTGGTGGTGTGTGAAATATTATATTTACCTGTTTATAATACAGAAGTACTTTTTACTATATTATTTTACATCTATGTTGCTCTAAAAATACTGTTGATATGATGTGAAACTTGTTGATCTTCCACCACAGATACTACTTTCTTAACTTTACAATTATTTCAGATTTTTTTTAGGGAGAGGGGGGGGGGAAGCATTTGATCAATAAGGACTATTGCTGTTCTAAAATTTGTTTGCAAAGAAAGATGTCTTAACATAAAGTATGAGATATTAACAATTGTGTTTAATGAAATTATTAAATTAAACTATATATATTATTTAATGTCATTTTACAAATCATAAAGCTCATGAAAAGCTTCAGTTTTTAAGCTTTAGCTGTAGGTTGATCATAGTACAATGAAAATTAAGGTGCTTAAAAAGTGCTTAATTTTTTTTCTGTGGGAAGAGTCTGAACCTTGGATTAATTTAGGACAAACCAAGTGGATTTGTATAAAGAAAAATATACAAACATAACTCCATTTATATACTATATATATATGTGTGTATTAATATCTTATCTAAATCTAATATAATATTTAGATACAAATACGAATAATTTATGTGAATAATTATTAATCAAACCATACATAATTTATTTAAACTGACGTCTTACCTTTAGACCAAATTTAAATTTTTAGGAAATCGACAGAATAAAATTACGATTTGAAACATTCCTTACTGATTTACCTAATGCTGAAATCCAAAAGAATATAAACAAACATTCATTTTCTTTTAAAATCTCTTTTTTTAAACTCCAAGCCATGTTTTAGAAACTTAAAACTATAATCTGTAAATATATATATATAAATGTGTAATATATCAGAACTATTACACTTTGATATTAAGCCTTCAGTTTTCTTGTATGAGTCAAATTGGCTTACTTCACTGAAAATAAGTATATGATCATCATCCGTAAATCTAGTGTTAATATTAATTGCGTACAAACAAAATCCTTGTTTTCTCTTATAACTAACGTGGCCATTTATTTTTTGACTAAAAACGGGACATTGTTTTATTTAGGTCAAATCATAGGTAGTCAATGAAAAAACAACACTTTTTTACAGTTATTTATTCAGAAAAAGTTAGTTGGCTTAAAAGTTACAAATCACAAAATATAGGTACCCAAAATGTTTAGTTATATTTATATTTATCAGAAGAATAAATTTGTATAATTATAGCTGATGACGATTTCAAGAAAAAATGAAACTCTTGGCACTTTTTTTTTATATTCACCTTAATTATCAACATTGCCTTTAGAACTGAAATTTGCAACTGGGTTCTCTCAGATGTCCACAATTTGTTCATAATAGGAAATACTCTTTCTACTGGAGCATTTGTAGCAGACAAACATAAAATATTTTCAATTACAATAGAAAAGCAGGGCGGTGGCCGTCTGCTACTCAAATTTACTCGCGGTTTCTGAAAACGGGACAATTTTGCGTCCGATAGTCCATTTCGGGGACACCGGGACTCGTAATTGTTAAAAGGGACAGTCCCGTTCAATACGGGACGTTTGGTCACATTACTCAAAACGTGTCTGATTGCTCAATAGCTTTGCAGATTCTTTTACGGTAGCCTGAATTCAAGATTCAATATCAGAATTCTAACGCGACTTTCTGCTAAAATGGTATTTACAGACATAACCGTAAAAAACCAAAACCAAAAAAGAACTCAACACTCTGAGCTCGGTCAAGCTTCGGTGATAATCCAAAAAGCCCATTGCAACATGATCCTGCAACGGTCGGCTACACAAAGAAGCTGTAAAAGAAAGAAAAATAAATTTACAAGCGTGCCTTTTTCTGGCAGCTCATCATTAGGGATATTTCGATAAAAGAGATTTGTAAAACTGGACGTGAATATATCTCAAAAACCATCCGAGAGATTGTCGTCCTATTTTTAGAGGGGAAAAACAGAATAAAGAAGATTCAGGGTGATGAAGACACATGTCAAAACAAGAATAAAACAGGAAGTGTTTCGTCATGGAGGAAAACAAAATCCGTTCGAAGTCTCGATACAAAACTGCACAAATCCGTTAGACATAGCAGATGAACCGGAATTACAGAAGGAAATCAACGATATTTGAAACTTTAAACAAAAAATAAACGCTTGTTTGGTTTATAATTAGAAAGTTTCTTTCCTCGTTTAGAACAAAAAGTTAACTGATTCTAGGGAATCATTAACACTAGATTTACGGATGTTGATCATATACCTATTTTTACTGAAGTGAGCCAATTTGACTCAAACAAGTAAATTGAAGTTTTTGCAAAGAAAATAGTTCTAACTTAATTTAAATAAAATGTTTATTATCAAAAGATTCATGGAAAACATTTTTTTCATATAAAATCTGTTTTTGAAACATATTTTCCTCAAACATTTCTATTACATTTAGCACCATGGTTTCTTACATTTAGCACAATGAAATCGTCATCAGCTACATTAAAACAAATTTATTCTTCTGATAAATATAAATATAACTAAACATTTTGGGTACCTCTATTTTGTGATTCGTAACTTTTAAGTAAACTAACTTTTTCTGAATAAATAACTGTAAAAAAGTGTTGTTTTTTTCATTGACTACCTATGATTTGACCTAATTAAACCAATGTTCTGTTTTTTGTCAAAAAATAAATGGGCACGTTAATTATGAGAGAAAACAAGAATTTAGTTTGAATGCAATTAATATTAACACTAGATTTACGGTTGTTGATCATATACCTATTTTTACTGAAGTGAGCCAATTTGATTCATACAAGAAAATTGAAGTTTTTTGTAAAGAAAATAGTTCCAAATTAATTTAAATGAAATGTTTATTATCAAAAAATTCATGGAAAACATTTTTTTTCCATTTAAAATCTGTTTTTGAAACCCTTTTTCCGCAAACATTTCTATTACATTTAGCATAATGGTATCTACATCTATTTCTTTTGCATGATTGTCGAACTTGACAATTCTTCCGTGTCAGTAGCATGAATTTCTGTCATTGGAATGGAAGTGTTCTCGACTTCTCTATATTTAATTTATACTATACTTTATACACCTTATACTTTATATATACTTTATACTATATTTATTTATTTTCATATACATTCTATGAGTCAAATTGGCTCACAACTGTGAAAATAGGTATAGCACATTTGATAATGCGAAATGAAGAGGTCTGCGGGGAAGAGGAATGAAAGTTTACATATATTTTATTACTTAACTAAAAACTAACGTATGTTTTTCAAAAGTGATATTAAAGTTATATATATATAATATATAATATATATATATATATATATATAAATATATATATATACATATATATATATATAAATTTTTTATATATAATATATATATATATTATATAATATATATATATATATAATATATATATAAAAATAATATAATATATATATATTATAATAATCTAGATAATAAAGTTTTAAAATTATTCAGTAATAATTTATATTATTTTTTTTTTTTTCTTCAAATATATATATAAAAATATATATATATATATATATATAGTATATATATATATATATATAATATAATATATATGTTTTATATATATATATATCTATTTATATGTATATATGTATATTGTATATGTATATATATATATATATATAATATATATAATAATATAAATATATATATATTTTATATAATATATATATATATATATATATAGTGATCAAATTTATAATGAGTCAAACTGACTCTGTCAGTAAATCTAGTGTTAAACACCGGATAATCTAATTTAAAATTTTTTCAATTGGAACTACTATATGTCTTTCTTCATTTCATGACTAGCTGAAGCATGCATGGTATTTACAAAATGTATGTTAAAAGTAGTATATCAGTTTCCATAATAGGATACATGCAGGGTTTCGAACAATACTTTTTTTATCGTTTCGCTTTGCGTTCCGGTTCAACCAAAAAAATATATCGGTTCAATTTCGGTTTTCGTTTTGCCAAAAATAACTGTTTTCGGTTCAGCTCCGAATGAATGATTTTATTTTATGTATATACTAATTTGTACTAAAAATATAATTCTTTCATAAACTAATGTAATTCTATCAAAATTTAGAATATTTTATTCTTTTTAATTAGTACACAAGTGAATGGATACAATTAACCAGCATGTACGGTGCGAGCTGTAAGCTGAGAACGGAGAGCCTTGGCATTGTTATCTATCACCTAATTGCAGTTGACAACTGAGCATTCAGCTGAATTAAATCTGCCTTCTACAAGTAGTTTCATTGGAAACTGAAACAGAAAAGTACTAGTGAACTTCAAAACAGGAAATCGAGATGCAATGTACATGCAATAATGATAATTATATGGTTTACGTTAAATTACAAAATACTGATAAGTTGTTTACAGTAACAAAATGACTGACAATATATCTGACCAAAATAATAAACCAATATATTTTGGGATTCAATTCCGGTTTTCGTTCCTACCAAAATAACAGTTTTTAGTTCAGTTCCAGTTCAAAGCCCTGGATATATCTATACAATGCAGTCGTGTCTCTTGTGCGAAGTAATCAATTCACATAGACGCTATATAACAGAATAGATCAGAATCACACAAGGTCCAAAGACGGGCAGACCCTCGAAAAAACTATTGAATCAAATGGAACGTACACAATTCATAGTAAATTGTTCACACCTCGCAATGCTTAAATCGAAAGTATTCATAACAGAGAGGAGGTGTTGGGTGAGTCAAACAGCCAGTTAAAAATCGGACAGATTACAGAAACTATGGGGCCACTCGTGATTTACTTGTTAATTTTCGTCGTTGTTATTTGTTGGATAATTATTAATTATCTTCAATATTTTGAAAAAAAAAAAACAAAAAAAAAACATATAGCTCCTTTGCACACACGTGAAAAATACCTCGCACTGGTCCTTTGTATATATATATATATATATATATATATATATATATATATATATATATATATATATATATATATATGCACTTACATATATATGTATGTGTGTATATGTATACATACATAATATCATATAACCAAATCTTTTAAATTCGATACACATAAACTTAATTTAATTTAATCCAAAGATGCAAACAATACATCTATTTTCCAGAAATAAAGGCAAAATTATTAATTAAACGCTACATACATTTATACTATACACATTATATATATATATTCTATATACATTTCTAGCGGAAATAAATTTAATTCTAAGAATTAAACAATGCAAATATTTCAATTTTCCAGAAATAATGGCAAAAAATATTGATCTAATGCCTTTCAAAAACAAATATAGTCACTTGAGATATGAGGAAATAAATTGCGATAAAGTTTTAATTATTCAAGATAAAAAGACTTCCCCATGCACTCATCCTGAAAAAAAAAATTGGAAATTTAATACAATCTGTTTCAACTCCTGCACCGCTGTCTGGAGAAAAATCTAAGAATAGAATCTTTAATTTTTCAAACTTAATTGAGTAATTTTAGACGAGGTTTTTTTCCCCCGAAAGCAAAATAAAAGAGAAAAAATTGAAATGGATTTTAGTATTGAAAAACATTCTGTTAGAAGCGTTCAACAGATTGTAATTACTTTTTTACAATTCAAGGAGAAATTTGAATCGGACATGTGTTCTGATTTTAACTTTTGTTAATACTTTCTCTTTTTCAATATATATATATATATATATATATATATATATATATATATATATATATATATATATATATATATATATATATATATATATATAATAAGATTTTTGAAGACATGATCTGGCAATTTCTGAAGAGGTAAAACTTTTAGCATATTTTGTGACTTTTATGGAAAAAACATGAGTTCAAACAGTATAGATCGTCTGCTGAAAATGCTAAAATCGCTTTTTATCGTATTCATATAGAGTAATTGAAAATGTTTCATCGTAGATATTTAAAAATTCAAGTGTTTAAAATGTGTTCAAAAGTTTAGCATATTTTGTAACTTTTATGGAAAAACATAAGTTCAAACGGTATAGATTGTCTGCAGAAAATGCAGAAATTGCTTTTTTATCGTTTTTATATAGAGTAATTGAAAATGTTTCATCGTAGATAATTCAAAATTCAAGTGTTTAAAATGTGTTCAAAAGTTTAGCATATTTTGTAACTTTTATGGAAAAACATAAGTTCAAACGGTATAGATTGTCTGCAGAAAATGCAGAAATTGCTTTTTTATCGTTTTTTATATAGAGTATTTGAAAATGTTCCATCGTAGATAATTCAGAATTCATTTGTTTAAAATGTGTTCAAAATTCATGTGTTCAAATGTTTAGCATATTTTTAACTTATCGAAAAAACATGAGTTGAAACGGTATAGATCGTCTGCGGAAAATGCAGAAATTGCTTTTTTATCGTTTTCATATAGAGTAATTGAAAATGTTCCATCGTAGATATTTCAAAATTCAAGTGTTTAAAATGTGTTCAAAAGTTTAGCATATTTTGTAACTTTTATGGAAAAAACATAAGTTCAAACGGTATAGATCGTCTGCGGAAATGCAGAAATTGCTTTTTTATCGTTTTCATATAGAGTAATTGAAAATGTTCCATCGTAGATAATTCAAAATTCATGTTAGAATAAAAAAAAGTTTAGATAAAATGATTTTATATAAACGCATAAAAATTGTTCTATAACACTCTGAAAAAATGCAGAAATGTATATTTTTTCTTTTTTTATAATTGCTTGTGAAAATGATGAAAACAATTTTTGAATAAAAGCAAAATAAAGATTGGAATAATTTTTATATTGAAAAACATGCTGTTAACAAGTTAAAATGTAAATTTTTTTATTTAACAATTTGAAAAATTCAACAATTGATAATTTTTACATTTCAAGAACAAATTGAATCGAACATGTGTTTAATGTAACTTTGTTATAATTTCTCTTATTCAATCTCTCTTTTTCTTTTTTTCTATCTATTATAAATATTATAAATATATATATATATAATATATATATATATATATATATAATATATATATTATATATATATATTTATATATATATATATATATATAATAAGATTTTTGATTATGATCATTTTTCTAAAGATGTAAAAAAGTGAACATATTTTGTAACTTTTATGGAAAAAACATAAGTTCAAACGGTATAGATCGTCTGCGGAAATGCTAAAATTGCTTTTTCATCATTTTCATACAGAGTAATTGAAAATGTTCCATCGTAGATAATTCAAAATTCTTGTAGCAAAAAAAAAGTTAGATTAAAATGATTTTATAAACAAACATACATACATATACAAACACACATATATATGCATATTATAATATGTAACACACACAAAAACGTATATATTAAACATATATATATATATATATATATATATATATATATATATATATATATATATATTATATATATATATAAACTATATATATATATATATATATATATAAATATATATATATATATATATATATGTATATATATATATATATTATATATATATCGATATAATATATATATATATAATTATATATATATATATATATTATTTATATATATATATATATTATATTATAAATATATATAATATATATATATATATTTTTTAAAATATAAATAATATATATATATATATATACTATATATATACATAAAATATATATTTATATATCAAAATATATTATATATATAAAATATTATAAAAAAAAATATAATTTTTTTAGTAATAAAAAGGTTCATAGTTATAAATAATAAAACTTTTAGTATGTGTTCCGTTTTATAGTGTGATAGTAAACCGTAATATTTGTTTATTCGAAAATTCAAATGAATAAAAGCTTTCTATTAAATAAATCACTTTCGTAAACTATCGATCAAAGAATATCATCTCAAGAACCTCATTTGTAGTGCAATGACCAGGTTCCTATAGTTAACTCTGTTCCCTTTTTGGTGATGGGTTTTTACTAAATTTACCTGTCTTTTCTCTCTTTTCATTAAGTGGCTAAGTTATTTTTAAACCAGTCAAAAACGCTTCATCAAAAAAAAGAAGAAAAAATTAAAAAATGGTTCCGATGATGCATGAAAAAGAGTCGGTTATGAACAAAACGGTCGCTACGTTGTCACTTTTCTTTTTTTTTTTCTTTTTAAAGTTTCTCTGAAAAATACGCACGATGAGAAATAATCGCAATTTAAAAATACTCCATTTTTTTAAGCGTGGAGAGTTAATGGGTAAATAAACCCGGGAAAAATCAACAACACTTTTCTAAAATAACTTCGACAGCAAGGAGTAAAAAAAATAACCTCATAAAAAGTGAAACCGAAAGAAAATTAATGCAACTTTTTCGACGTGTTAAAGGGGGAAAATTGTTTTTTCCCTAAAAATAATTTAAAAAAAGAACTAATGATACTTTTCCAAGTTTAAAAACGCTTTTTAAAACTGGGAGGAGTTTTTAAAGAGTAACATTCATAACTCCCTCAACATGATATGCTGATGATGTATTCATAATTATACAATTAATGAAATGGAAAACCATTTTAGCTAACTTTTTAAAGGTACAGTTTTGATAAAAATGAATAAAATATATTTTTTTCTTAACTTTACATGAAATTTACTTTCTATGAATTTTTTTTTCAAATATGTTAGGTAATAAAATAAAGCGTATCCAATCTGTCGCGTGCTATGAAAATTTAGAGTGTAGTTTAATTTAGAAGGCAGTTAATGTTGAAGCCCAGTTGCGTTAGGTTGCGTTTCGATCTCCCATAACACAGGTCCGCGGTTCGATCTCCGGCAATATTGACTCAGCCTTTCATACCTTAAGACTTTGGTATTAATACTATTATAAAAAAATTAATAATTATGTGCAAGGGAGGAAAAGGCATAAAAAACCGGTTTTAAAGCTTTTCCACAGAAAAAAAAAAAATTTTTTTCAAAATTCCAAATTTTTGTAATTCTTAATATTTTAAGAATATTTGAATGTGTCCAATTTCTATACTTCTTCAGAATATCTTAATATTTGAATGTGTCCATTTTCTATACTTCTTCAGAATATCTTAATATTTGAATGTGTCCAATTTCTATACTTCTTCAGAATATCTTAAGAATATTTCAATGTATCCAATTTCTATAATTCTTCAGAATATTTTAATGTATCCAATTTCTATAATTCTTCAGAATATCTTAAAAATATATAAATGTATCCAATTTCTATACTTATTCAGAATATCTTAAGAACATTTGAATGTATTCAATCTCTATAATTCTTCAGAATATCTTAAAAATATTTCAATGTATCCAATTTCTATAATTCTTCAGAATATCTTAAAAATATTTCAATGTATCCAATTTCTATAATTCTTCAGAATATCTTAAAAATATTTCAATGTATCCAATTTCTATAATTCTTCAGAATATCTTAAAAATATTTCAATGTATCCAATTTCTATAATTCTTCAGAATATCTTAAAAATATTTCAATGTATCCAATTTCTATACTTCTTCAGAATATCTTAAGTACATTTGAATGTATTCAATTTCTATAATTCTTCAGAATATCTTAAAAATATTTCAATGTATCCAATTTCTATAATTCTTCAGAATATCTTAAAAATATTTCAATGTATCCAATTTCTATAATTCTTCAGAATATCTTAAAAATATTTCAATGTATCCAATTTCTATAATTCTTCAGAATATCTTAAAAATATTTCAATGTATCCAATTTCTATAATTCTTCAGAATATCTTAAGAATATTTCAATGTATCCAATTTCTATAATTCTTCAGAATATCTTGATATTTCAATGCATCCAATTTTTATAATTCTATAAATAGTATGAACTGACATCATAACATATATTTTATTTTTTTCTTTTTGTTATAATACAGAAAAAAAATATTTAATAAAATTGGTTAATTGTTAACATCCCCTATATAATAATAGCCTAAGTTATCTGTACGTCTGTCCTCGATTTTATGAAGCGGTTGGACCTGGAATGGATAGAGGCATCCATAGTTAGCAAAATTCAAAGAGAGTAATGTTTATCTTCTCCTAAACTATAGATCCGATTCTAAAATAAATTGGTATAAATATGCTTCATATCACAGCGAAAAATACTGCCTTCTTTAAAACGTTCGAAATCCACCCTTTCCCCTCTTTTCGAGCTTTTAATGCCATTATTTCAACTCCTATTTTCCCCGGTTAAGAGCAGGTGATTAAATTTATCAATTTATCCCATAATAAATAGGTAAAAATAACATTTTTTCTAGCATTATGACGTCATTCCTTTAACCATCTCATTAAATCATTTCTTATATTAAATTATTTAAATTATACCTTATTTTCATACGTTTTATCATTGAACTTAGATATTACGTAAATAATTTTCTTTTATATTTGGCTTAAATAATAGGTTAGGTACATATGTGATAATTTTAAATTGAATCATGGATTATTTTTTGTTGCAAGATAATTCTCAGCCAAAAAACAAACCATTTTTTGTTTAACCTCATAGCGCACTTTACAATTTTGGAAAATTAAAAATTTTACTCATCCCGTTATATGACGGGCTATATGCTAGTTACATTATAATAACTATTTCAACAGCAATCAAATGAAAATACTATTTGCAATAAACATGTTTACTATAATATATATACTATAATATCTGCAGATATTATAGAAAATTATATTTCTTCACATGTCTTTCACAATAATACTTTTATTTAAAAAAACGATAATTGTGAGCAAGGGAGGAAAAGGGAGGGAAAAATTGTTTTAAAATCTTTATTTCCACATTGAAAAGAAGTTTTAAAATGCTTTAAAGCATTTTTCTGCAATTCAAGTTTTTATTCTTCAGAATATCTTAAGAATATTTGATTTTATCTAATTTCTATAATTCTTCAGAAAATCTTAAAAATATTAGAATATATCCAATTTCTCAAAATTTGACAAAAAAAAAAAAAAAAAATTTGACAAAAAAAAATAATCTAAGCTTAAGATGTGGGCCAAATAACTTACGATTTTCTTAAGATTTTTTTTTTGAGAAAATCTTGAGATTTGTTCTAGTAGGGTGGGTAGATGAATTGAGGATCAAGCATGCTTGGGAACTAAACACTGGGTGTTGAGCGCAAGATTGACCACCTAACCGGAACATATGCTTCGCACCCCAGGGCCCATGGTCACGTAAACGGAGGTTGGCACATAGGGGGATCTGACCCCCTAGGGGTTGTTGCGCAGGGGAGTTTAGTTTAGTTTTAGTTAGTAGTTAATACTAAAATAGAAAAAAGTTAATACTTAAAACTAATTTTTGTTAAACCAGTTGTTTACGAACTACGTGTCTGTACGTTCATTTAGCCTTTCAAAATCGGCTTTAAGCAGTAGGTCCCAGATTCCTTAGGTCTCACCAGTAAACCAGAAGTTCTTATCCTTTTCTAGGTCACCACCTCTTTTAGGAGAAAAAAATATATTCTAACGGTGCTCATACATAATAGTTAATTATAAACAAATGTTAAAAAACTGTTACAATTTATATATACCTATTTTATTTATCTGTTTATCTCGTGAGAATGATGAAATAGAAATTAATTAAAATGATCATCAAAATAATAAAGTTTTATTAAAATAATAATAAAATTAATAAATATGTAATAAAGTTTTTATTAAAATTTAAAATTAATCACAAAATCAATAAGAAATAAAAATAGGAATGAAAATGTTGAAGCTGGGGGCTATTTCCCAATTTATTAATTTCTGATTTCTGTTTCGTTAACAACATGAAAATTTTAAATAGCTGGATGAATGATTATTTTATGAAACAGTTATTTTTAAAGCATTAATTTTCTAAATAGAGTCTGTTCCATAAGAGCGTGTCGTCTATTTCTCTGAAAATACAAACGAATTGGTTAAAAATACATTTGTACCGTGTAGTATAGATATTAAACTGAAATCCATTTCACCTAATAAGTTGTCCAGTCCCCATTATTATCGATTATGCAAGAATCACTTTAACATTCGATTTTGATGTTGAGCGGCTTTTACCCCGTTCCGGTAGGTCGTCAACATTTTGTACCTCTTTATAACGTGCTACCCACTTCTTGACGAACGATTCCGACTTTCTCATGTACCGGGCTGCAGCTGCACAAGACATTTTTGGTCCTTTTGGATGGTTACACAGAAACACTGCCTCAAAACGGCTCGCATACGCGGCACTCATTTTGGAATTGTTGATTTAAACACAGCAAAACAAATCGAATAAAGAATATAACCATAAAGCATTGTTCTCTAATGTTTGAAGAACATGTGCAATTAAGCCGGTATCTGCGTGTTATCTATTGAAGAATTTAAGAGCGGCACGCTCTTATGGTTTGGTTTGGTTTTGGAGTGCTACGGTCTATTTTTTGCAACAAGAGGGCTAATGAGACAGGGACCTACTGCTTAAAGCCGATTCCAAACGGCCATGCCATAGTGGGACTCGAACCCACGAACTCCGGTTCCAAAGGCCAGCACCCTAACCATTCGGTCATCGTTCGGCGCACGCTCTTATGGAACAGACTCTATGTAGATATTCCACGGCCACCCCCTTGACTGACTTCACTCCCCCAATTTGCATCTGAACCCCTCACTTGTTAGCAATCTATAAAGTAGACCGTAGCGGAAACCCAATCAAACGATATCTGAATAGTAGAGGGCCGCTTTTCGGTATTGTAGTTCACCGGCACGAATCCCGCTGCTGGCATGGATGTTCGTAACCATTCGGAATCGGCTTTAAACAGTAGGTCCCAGTCTCATTAAAACGAAATAACAGACCTTACCGCTCCAAACCAAACCGAAACAAATTTAAACGAAATTATGGGAAAAAAGTCACATTTTTTTTTAAATTAGAGGCTCTACCGAATTTTTTTCAGAATCTTGAATAATCCACGAATTAATCATGCAATTTTAATGTTACATAGTATAGGAAATTAATGATAGCTTGTACATTCCAAATTATCCACAAGTTTGTTTTAACCAATCTCAAATTAGCCAAGGTCGAGTGTAATATTTTTCGATCGAACGGTCTAGTGAAATTCGATTTTAGGATTAATACATAGAAATAAATCCTAACCCTCATCTTCCGCATTTTTTTTTGACACACGATTCCGATAAATTTCGACTTTCCAACTCACAATACTTGATGAAGCGTGAAGTTTATCGGAGGACAATGAAAGTTCATGCACCTCCATTGAAATCACTTTTGTTAATCATTAACGGAATTTCGTGAAGATATTTTTTTCTTTGCCGGTGGCATACTGCTTCGTTGACACAATACAAATGAAGAGAACTTTACATTCTGCGCTACGTGCGTTGTATTATACTTTAAAATGACGTCTGCCCATGCAGAAAGGGTTTCAAAACGGCGATTTAGTGAACGGTGACTAATTCTGAGCAGAAATCACGCGTATAAGGTGATACGAAACCTCTATAACCTCTAACATACGAAACCTCTTCAAAAGTTTTTAAAGAGAGAGCACTCTTGTAATTAAAGAATGTCGAAATGAACGAGTAAAAATTAGGGGTATTCGCTTTTCACTTTTTATGAATGCTTTAAAAAAAGAAAATCCCTTTGTTTCAGCGATTATTTCATGAGGTTCATTTCACAGCCATGTTGTGCTTGAAATAATAGTTGAGTTTTGATAAATAAATTTACATTATAATCTGACAGTAGGTCCTCAATTTAATTTATACACTCAAAAGCCAAAACATTATGACCACCCCTACATTTTGCAATGAACTCGCCTGGAAAGCACGTGATCAGGTGGAAGTGGTATTTAACTGCTGCTGGAGAGTCCGAAGAATCATTCTTTCACTTACTTCTGTGTGTAATGGGAAAGGTTGCGGATCTAAACGATTTCGATAGAGGGCAAATTGTAATGGCTAGAAGGCTCGGAACAAGTATTTCCGAAACTGCCCGATTCGTGGGTTGTTCACGATCTACAGTTGTTAGTACTTATGTAAAGTAGATGAATGACGGTGAAACCAGACTTGGTGTTGGACTTCCACACGCTATCAAAGAAAAAGGTCGTCGGAGACTGTCTCGCACGGTGAAGCAAAACCGGTGCCAGACAGTGGCTCAGCTGATAACCCAATACAGTGCAGGGCCATGTAGAATAGTATCGGAGCACACTGTTCAGCGAACACTGTTGGACATGGACTTCGCAGCAAACGTCCCACTCGTAAGCCTTTGCTAACCAAGCGTCATCGACAACTGCGCCTACGCTGGACCCGGGAACATTGCGACTGGTAAATTGATCAGTGGGAGAGAGTTGTCTGGTCAGATGAATCACAGTTTGTCATTCATCATGCCGATAGCCGTATCAGGATAAGCCGTCTTCCAGGCTAACATTTACTCCCTCAATGTACAGTAGGTCTTACATAGGCCGGTGGTGGTGGCATTATGCTTTGGGGTACGTTCTCTTGGGTGTCTATGGGACCCGTAGTTGTGTTAGAGCAGATCATGAATGTTACAGGGTATCTGAACATCATTGCGGACCCGTTGCACCCTTACATGGCCTCTGTTTTTCCAGCTGGAAATGGAATGTTCCAACAGAACAACGCCCCGTGTCACAAGGCTAAAATTGTGTTGGAGTGGTTCCAGAAACATGATGCTGAATTCCAGTTAATGTCCTGGCCGCCTAACTCACCGGATCTCAATCCGATAGAACACATTTGGGATGTCATGTGACGACAGTTCAGAGTTCAAAGACCACCCATTCGCAATATCTCGGATGTGCGTAACAGTTGCTTAAACATCTGTTACAATCTGTCTCCGGCCATTTATCAAGGACTTGTGGCATCCATGCCACAAAATGTCACGGGTTGAAGCTGTGTTGTGCGCCAAAGATGGGCCAATTAGTTATTGACAGGTTTTCATAATGTTTTGACTCTTGAGTGTGTATATATATATATATATATATATATATATATATATATATATATATATATATATATATATAATATATATATATATATATATAAATATATATATATATATATATAATATATATATATATATATATATATATATATATATATATATATATATATATATATATATATATATATATATATATATATATATATATATATATATATATAAAAATGCGACTGTATTTTGCAGTCATGACCAGAGCCTTTCTACAGTTTTATTCTAATTTACGGATTTTAGAAGTACCTGTTGTTCCACGATCCAGCCAGTTATACGGTTTACAGCGAATGAACACTAGAAATAATAATTGAATTAAATAAAATAATAGAATTAAAACTAATGTCTGTAGGCTTATTGAGATTTTTAAATGATGCCACCCTGATCATAGTGACATTCCCT
>CM063509.1:99113411-99115911 GCA_032207245.1 Pardosa pseudoannulata
ACATCAAGATTTTCTGCTTTAAGCTCATTCCCAATAACTACAAACATTATGTCAACATATACCTTTCCGATCCACAGATTCAGGTAACAAAAGACAGTTCCCCACCTATATAACTATCATGCAGACTGTTAATGGATGCAATGTTAACATATTTTGTAGCTATTTAGTATCCCACGTATTTGGTGTTATTTAAAATGGTTCTAATTTCACCCATTCACCTTCTGAAATAATATTCAGTCATTTATACTTAAAAAGCATAGGTCTTTGTAAAAATGAGTTCCATTACAACGCCGTCAATGCGAGTACGGAGAGACTGACCACAAAGTGGAAGTGATTCCAGCGACCTTCACCTTCGACCCGGTTGGAAGTGTGGGATTTGCTACTCCTTTTTCCCGTATGGAAGGCTTTTTTTTCAGTTTCCATGCTGCCCATCTTGGCTGATTTCATTACCGTAGTAATTCAATAATTATGCTAATTTGTCAATTCAAAATGAATAATGTTTAGATTTTTAATGAAGTTTTTAAAATAAATTATCGTTAAATGGTAAACCTTCACTCATTTATATGTTGTGCCTAATTTTGAGTTTCTCAACGGACTTGGTGCTAAGCTTCCCATATTTTACGTTGTGTGATTGCGTTTTATTTTCCTTTTCTAATCTCTCACCCAAGATGTCATAAGAGTCTTGTGAACGCATTACTACCGTACGGTAAGTATACATTACATTCATATGTTCAGAAGACTAGAAAAGGGATTTTAGAAGGTTAGAACCGAAGGCTATGAACCAAATAACTATTCTAGCCTTTAATTGCTTTATCACACATGAACATGTATGTGGTAGTTTATGATTCCTTTTAGTGGTGAAAACGTTCAGATTTCTTGTGTAACAACGAAATCTTTTAAACCATTTTATTTTAGTTCAGGTTGACTTGCAATAAGGCCTTTAATTATTTGAAAATATTTCACTATGATACAAGAAATCTGTGTATTCTTCAAGGGGAAAAGGAATACTAAGCTGAATATGATGCTTTTTCAACCCGTACATGTTGAGGTGTGGTAATGCTTTTTAGTATAGTAATAAACAGCTTAAGAATTTTAAATGGATGACCTTCTAATGACGTTCTTTGCAACGTAGAACACCAGGTAGCTTCGTACGCCAGCCGAACAGATAATGTTAACTCTATTAGTACCACATAACATTAAGAGTAAAAAATAATTCCCTACTAGTAATTATTCAGTTATACTCTCCTCAAAATAAGTTCATCTGATTCTAATGACGTTCTTTTTAAAGTGGAACACCAGGTGTCTTCGTACGTGATCCAAACAGATATTGTTAACTCTATCAGTTCCACATAACATTAAGAGTAAATAATAATTCCCTACTAGTAATTATCCAAACTCTCCTCAAAATAAGTGCATCTGATTCTAATGACGTTCTTTTTAATATGGAACACCAGGTGTTTTCGTACGTCAGCCAAACAGATATTGTTAAATGTATTAGTAGTATATAACGTTATGAATAAATAATAATTCCTTACTAGTAATTATCCAGTCAAACTTTTCTCAAAATAAGTGCATCTGATTCTAATGACGTTCTTTTATCATGGAATATCAGGTGTCTTCGCACGTCAGCCAAACAGATATTGTTGAATGTATTAGTAGTATATAACGTTAAGAATAAATAATAATTCCTTACTAGTACCTATCTAGTCAAACTTTTCTCGAAATGAGAGTATCTGATTCTAATGACGTTCTTTTCAACATGGAACATCGGGTGTCTTCGTACGTCAGCCGAACAGATAATGTTAACTCTATTAGTACCACATAACATTAAGAGCAAATAATAATTCCCTACTAGTAATTATTCAGTCAAACTTTTTTTCAAAATAAGTGTATCTGATTCTAATGACGTTCTTTACAACATGGAACACTTGGTAGCTTCGTACGTCAGTCAAACAAATATTGTTAATAATATTAGTACTATATAACTTTATGAATAAATAATTCCCTACTAGTACCTATCCAGTCAAACTTTTCGCAAAAGAGTATCTGATTCTGATGACTTTTTTTTCCAACATGGAACACCGGGTGGCTTCGTATGTCAGCCAAACAAACATTGTTAACAATATTAGTACTCTATAACGTTATGAATAAATAATTCCCTACTATTACCTATCCAGTCAAACTTTTCGCTAAATAAGTGTATCTTATAATGCCTATAATATTGTATATCTGATAGGCATAATAACTGATATTAAATTGTCTACTCTGTTAATTATATAAGATAAAAGAGCAAACCTTACTCCCTCAATAAACAATCAATAGAAAATTACTTTAAATATTTATATAACAATTTTTTGCGTCAATATTGTGTTTTTTTATCAAGAATGTAAAATTGCTCATAAAAAATATTCAGTTTCATTCCGATACTAATAACATTAAGAATCTAATTTCTTCTCAGCAAATGCACAAAATGAAATCGAAATTTATCCGATTATGGGGT
>CM063509.1:99123411-99150911 GCA_032207245.1 Pardosa pseudoannulata
TGCATAATATTTCTCGGACCGTGAAATTTTATTAACGATCTATTTTTTAATTATAAATTTAAAAGTTTCACTCGCTTTAGAATCAAGGTCGCCAGTCCACATAAGAATATTGTAAAAATTAATTGAATAAAAAACTAAATCCCATATTAAGAATAACAGTTAACGAGTGCATAATATTTCTCGGACCGTGAAATTTTATTAACGATCTATTTTTTAATTATAAATTTAAAAGTTTCACTCGCTTTAGAATCAAGGTCGCCAGTCCACATAAGAATATTGTAAATGTTAATTTAAATAAATAGCTGAATCCTACATTGAGAATAACAGTTAACGAGTGCATAATATTTATAGTGCGTGAAATCTTATTAACACTCTATTTTTGAATCATAATTTTAAAAGTTTCGCTCGATTTAGAATCAAGGTCAGTCACATATTTGTAAAATATTAATTTAAATAAATAATCCTATATGAAATACAGTTAAATATACATATCATATCTGATTAAATTTATTAGTTTTAAGTTTTTTTTATTCAATGTTCAATTAATTATTTTTTTTTTTTCATTACATACAATATGCATATTTTTTTTTATTTACTTTCTATTTTTAGATCTATATTTTTATTTATTTTTTCTATTAAATCTTAATAATATTTTTATTTTATAATATTTTTTTCATTTTTTTTAATATTTTTTATATTCAAAATATCTTTTTTTTCTTTTCAATCATTAATATTATATATTTTTAAAAAAAATAAATTTTTTAATTAAATATACATATTATCTAAATTAATTTTTATTTAAATAAACATTTTTTTTATGAATTTCATATTAAAAATTATTATTTTTATCATAATTTTACTTATACATCTAATATTTTTTTATCTTTTTTTCATGAAGGCGTTACACTGAAATGTACTTATATTTCATAAAATAATAAAAAATTTAGTTTATATTGAAAAAACAAGTGTTTAATAAGCCTTTTCAATTGAAATGTACTATTTTATAAATCTCTAAATTATAACAGAACATTTTACTTTATACTGAATCAAAATAGACTGTTTTAATGAATGCTTTTCAATCTGAAATGTAATGATTTCAGAAAGCTCTAAATTATAGCAGAGAATTTTACTTCATATTGAATAAAAAATAGGCTTTTCATGAACTCTGTTCAATCTGAAATACACTGTATTTCCTAAATATCGAAATTATAATAGAGCATTTTAATTTATATTGAGTGAAAACTGGGCTGTTTTAATGAAAGCTTTTCAATTGACGTACTGTATTTTTTAAAGTTTTAAATTATAACAATTTTTAGTTTATATTGAATGAAAACCAAGCTGTTTTAATGAAGCCTTTTCAATTTGAAATGTACTATATTTTATAAATCTCTAAATTATAACAGAACATTTTACTTTATATTGAATCAAAAATATGCTTTTTAATAAAGGCTTTTCAATCTGAAATGTAATGATTTCAGAAAGCTCTAAATTATAGCAGAGAATTTTACTTTATATGAAATAAAACTAGGCTGTTTTAATGATGGCTTTTCAATCTGAAATATACTGTATTTCCTAAAGATCGAAATTATAACAGAACATTTTACTTTATTTTGGATGAAAACTAGGCTGTTTTAATGTAGACTTTTCAATTTGAATTCTACTACATTTCATATGTCTCTAAATTATAACAGGACATTTTACTTTATACTGAATGAAAAATAGGCTGTTTGAATGAAGGCTTTTCAATCTAAAATGTAATGATTTCCGAAAGCTCTAAATTGTAGCAGAGAATTTTACTTATAGTAAATAAAAACATCTGTTTTCATTCAGGCTTTTCAACCTGAAATATACTGTATTTCCTAAAGATCGAAATTATAACAGAACATTTGACTTTATAGTGAATGAAAACTGGACTGTTTTAATGAAAATATTTCAATCTGAAATGCACTTTCTTTCCTAAAGATCGAAATTATAACATAACATTTTACTTTATATTGAATGAAAACTAGGTTGTTTTAATGAGGACTTTTCAATTTGAAATGTAATATATTTTTTTATAAATCTCTAAATTATAACAGATCATTTTACTTTATATTGAATCAAAAATAGGCTTTTCATAAAGTCTTTTCAACCTAAAATATACTGTACTTCTTAAA
The DNA here is from genome assembly GCA_032207245.1 of Pardosa pseudoannulata. Classification (NCBI taxonomy): domain Eukaryota; kingdom Metazoa; phylum Arthropoda; class Arachnida; order Araneae; family Lycosidae; genus Pardosa; species Pardosa pseudoannulata. Next base: position 99,125,568 of record CM063509.1, read on the forward strand.
GATCGAAATTATAACAGAGCATTTTACTTTATATTGAATGAAAAGTAGGCTGTTTTAATGAAGACTTTTCAATCTGAAATGTACTTTCTTTTCTAAAGATCAAAATTATAACATAACATTTTACTTTATATTTGATGAAAGCTAGGCTGTTTTAATGAAGACTTTTAATCTGAAATGTATTATATTTCATAAATCTCTAAACTTTAACAGAACATTTTACTTTATATTAAATCAAAAATAGGCTGTTTTAATGAAGGCTTTTCAATCTGAAATGTAATGATTTCGGAAAGCTCTAAATTAAAACAGAGAATTTTATTTTATATTGAATAAGAAATAGGCTACTTTCATGAAGGCTTTTCAATCTGAAATATACTGTATTTCCTAAAGATCGAAAGTATAACAAAACATTTTACTTTATATTGAATGAAAACTGGGCTGTTTTAATGAAGACCTTTTCAATCTGAAATGGACTGTGTTTCCTAAAGATGGAAATTATAATACATCATTTTAATTTATATTGAATGAAAACTAGACTGTTTTAATGAAGACTTTTCAATTTGAAATGTACTATATTTCAGAAATATCTAAATTATAATACAACATTTTACTTTATATTCAATCAAAAAGAGGCTAGCTGTTTTAATGAAGGCAATTTAATCTGAAATGTAATGATTTCAGAAAGCTTTAAATTACAGCAGAGAATTTTATATTATATTGAAAAATATATAGGCTGTTTTCAAGAATGCTTTTCAATCTGAAATGTATAGATTTCAAAAAACTCTAAATTATAACAGAACATTTTACTTTATATTGTATGAAAACTAGGCTGTTTTAATGAAGACTTTTCAATTTGAATTCTACTATATTTCATAAATATCTAAATTATAACAGAACATTTTACTTTATACTGAATCAAAAATAGGCTGTTTTAATGAAGGCTTTTCAATTTTCTTTCTCATGAGTCAAGGGTGACTCATGTAATGATTTTATAAAGCTTTAAATTATAGCACAGTATTTTACTTCACATTGTATCAAAAATACACTGTTTTCATGACGGCTTTTCAATCTGAAATATACTGTATTTCCTAAAAATCGAAATTGTAACAGAGCATTTTACTTTATATTGAATGAAAGCTAGGCTGTTTTAATGAAGACTTTTCAATCTGAAATGTACTGTATTCCCTAAAGCTTGAAATATACCAATACGTGAAGCAACTGGGATTATTCACGTCTCAAGAGTCTTATATAATGCTTGCACATTTTCACTGCATCAGCGAGTCATCCCTCACTGAAGAGCGGTCGTTGCCACTGACAATATTGTATCTCTAAATAATAATTAGGGGTTAAGCAGATCTTCGGAGAATTCATTTATAAAATTAGCTGCTTTAGCGGACGGTTGACTCCGTTACCTTAGCTGGAAGGATAAAGTAAGATTTTACTTGCGAGATTTCCATGCAATGATGCATCGGTGGAGGTGATTTGCTAAACGGAAGAAAATCGTTTTAATAACGCCTGCCTTGAAAATAATAAATTAAAGATGCTTCGTTAAACTTAGCGAAAATAAGTCCGCTAAAAACACTAAATTAAATTGAAAATCATTGATCTTTTTTTTTCTAGGGATTTTAAAAGAAGCTGTTTTCAGAACGTGACCATGATTAAAATAAGTAATGTTTTCCTTGACTAAATTTAGATTGCCTTATTTAAATTCTTGAATAATTTAAGACAGAAACAGTTTCTGTTTTACAATTACCTCAAAGAATCAGAAATTTTCGTTTTATTCCATGAAAATCGTGAACTGAAATTTCGCTAAAGCGGCCTAGCATCTTTCGACTCTCATTATAACAGCCTTTTTTCGATTTAGCGTAAATAGTTCTGTTTATTTTAGAATGATTTTTAATAACGCTCTAGATTTGAAAAATGATTTACTTATTCATTAAAGCAGTATATTTTAACATAAGATATAAAATTTAATTTAATATAAAAAAACACACTCTGGTACAAAAAAAATTAAATTTGTTTACTTGCAATATCACATTTGAAACAAATATATTAGAAACTAAATTCTCCTATCAAATTGAAGATAAGTTTATTTTTTTCTTTGAACTTAATACTTACCAGATATCCGATGTTTTAAAGTTTAAGAAAGAATTAAAAACTCATAATAAATATAGAATAAATAACTGATAATAATTTTTGAAACAAGTATGTTAGAAACCAAATTCTCCTATGAGATTGAAGATAAATTTACTTGTCTTTCTTTGAACTTAATACTTACAAGATATCCGATGTTTTAAAGTTTAAGAAAGAATTAAAAACTGATAATAAATATAGAATAAATAACTGATAATAACTTTTGAAACAAGTATGTTAGAAACCAAACTCTCCTATGAAATTGAAGATAAATTTATTTCTTTTTATTTGAACTTAGTACTTAATAGATATCCGACGTTTTAAACTTTAAGAAAGAATTAAAAACTAATATTAAATTGAAAATAAAAAATACCACTATATAAATTGCAACGCATAATTTTATATTTGTATATAATTAATGTATACAGATATAGAATTATAAATTTATATATTTAATATTTTATAAATGTTTTACTTTATACAGCAAAATTATATATTTTTTTTAAAATTAGACTCTTACTGATGATCTATTTTGTTTTATACTATGATTCGTTATGAAATAAAAATTTTTATTCTAAACTGTTTTATTTTATAAAGAATTTATTATGATATAAGCTTTTTAATTCGAAATTTTTATGCTCTTTAATTTATTTATTAATAAAAAGAGATACACTGCATAAATGCTATAAGTATTTAAAATAATAATCAGTATTTTCATTTAAATAACTAGAGAGAACATTACATAAATCAAGAAATATTTTTAATTCATTACGTGTTTTATCACAATGGCTATGCTTTCATATCTTTACTGCGTGTGTAAAATGCTATTAGATTGATAAAACTTTATCAGAAAAGTAAATTTTACTTGAAAAGTTTCGTTTATGTGTCGGCTATGTAGACTCAACAGGATGTAAAAACTTTGCAAGTACTAAAAAGCTTTATATCTGTTATACTTAACTTATATATTAATAAAATTTAAAAGATTAAATTAAAAAGTTTTGTAATAACTAATATCTTTACTCTTGTTTTAAAATAATACCGTCATCATTAGTCCCTTTCCTGAAACACCCAAACTCAGTTCAGGTAGTGCAAAGGCGGTAATTTTAGAATGTCCCACCTGAGTTCAAGCAAGAGAAAAAACGGTATTTCAATTCTGTGAGGCCCAAAATCGGTTCGTCCGAGGCATAATATTTAATTTGTCATTTTCCTTAAAGAAATAACCTTAAAGAATAATACCTTATACATACCTTAATGAAAAATATATACATCCAGATTATTTTCAGGGCTTGACAAGAACAAACGTTTCAGTGACATTCCCCAAAATAAAAATATTTTCCTCTAACTTTTCTTTGATGCATAAGTTTTGAATAATCAATGATGGGGCATTTGCAATTATTCTATATGAAAATGATATTCACGCAGTTTTAGCAATTTCCGCAGACGATATGTACCGTTTGAAAACATATTTTTTTTCATAAAAGTAACAAAATATGCTAAACGTTTTACTTCTTCAGAAATTGTTATACCATAAAGTCAAAAATCATAGCATCATAGGCAAGGGGGTTCAAGTAATTCAGTTGCTCCGAAAACTAGTATACGAACAAAGAAACATAACAGCACTGCATGCAAAGACTTTAAGTACAAATCAACGTAATTGCATAAAAGCAATTTTAGCAATTTCCACAGACGGTATGTACCGTTTCAAAACATTTTGTTTCATAGAAGTTACAAAATATGCTAAACGTTTTACTTCCTCTGAAATTGTAATACCTATAACGTCAAAAATCATAGCGTCACAGCCAAGGGGTTAAAGTAATTTAGTTGGTCCGAAAACTAGTATACGAACAAAGAAACATAACTGCACTGCATGCAAAGATATTAAGTACAAATCAACGTAATTGCATAAAAGCAATTTCAGCAATTTCCACAAACGATATGTATTGTTTGAAAACATTTTTTTTCATAAAATTTACAAAATATACTAAACGTTTTACTTCTTCAGAAATTGTAATACCATAAAGTAAAAAATCATAGCGTCACAGGCAAGGGGTTAAAGTAATTTAGTTGCTCCGAAACCTAGTATACAAACAAAGAAATATAACAGCACTGCATGCAAAGATATTAAATACAAATCAACGTAATTGCATAAAAGCAATTTCAGTAATTTCCACAGACGATATGTACCGTTTGAAAACATTTTGTTTCATAAAAGTTACAAAATATGCTAAATGTTTTACTTCTTCTGAAATTGTAATACCATAACGTCAAAAATCATAGCGTCACAGGCAAGGGGTTAAAGTAATTTAGTTACTCCGAAAACTAGTATACGAACAAAGAAACATAACAGGATTGCATGCAAAGACTTTAAGTGCAAATCAACGTAATTGCATAAAAGCAATTTCAAGAAATATAACAGACAATGTACCGTTTGAAATGTTTCATAAAGTTAAAATATGCTAAATGTTTTACATAAAATGTACAAGATAAAGTAATGTAATACTCAAAACATAAATAGAAAAAAAAATAACAGAACATGCGTAAACATAAACAAATTAAAACAAAAGAACATGAAAGCAATAAAAGACCAAAGCATCTCGAAGAAAAATATATAATAAAAACAAATAAAAATAAACCCAACAACATTAAAAGCTCGATCTTACAGACCATCAGAAAATCCAGGAAACAAGATAAAGTAACTGCTTCCCAATTGATGCTCTAAAACCGATAGAAGCTAGAAAAAAAGAATCCAACAGGCTTGACCAGTGCAGCTAAACATAAACCCCAAATTAAAATAAGAAAGAACCAGTAGTTAAAGCAATAAAGTAGTTACTGGTACTTCCATCCCAAGCTATTTCTTCGAAAAGAAAAAATAAATAAATAATATAAAAAAATAACTAAAAATTTTGAATAATTTAATTTTCTAGAATTACAATAATATTTTTATCAATTTTTTTATAAAAGAATAGTTCACTAGAGCGTTAGAATAATAAAAAAGATTTCGAATTTTTTTTTTTTTTTTTTTTTTTTTCTTTTTTTCTCCCCGAGGGAATAAATATATAAAGAAGCGTTTCGTTATATTAGAGAGAAATCAGGTTATCTAAAGCTTTTTTAGAGGCGCAAACTAGAATTATCAAAAGGATTATTGTAGCCAAAAGGGGGATTTTTACAACAAAACAACTTATAAGCGAATTTAATGCACTAACAGATTGCCAACATGCAAATTGTTCTAGAATTACGTTGAGACGGAATTTTTGGCCAGCCAAACGTTTAGATATAAAAAATAAATAATTAAAATAAATATATATTTTTATATATATATATATATATATATATATATATATATATATATATATATATATATATATAGGAAATATACATAAAAAGATAGAGAATTGGAACGAATTGGATTAGGAATTGGTATACTTGAAGCGGTGTGTGTGTGTGTGTGTTGGGGGGGGGGGACTGCGAGCACCACACTCCGGTTAAATGGCCATTTTAATTAGCTGAAACGTTCCCGGTCACCATAAGTACACCAATAAAAACACACTAATTGTCTCTAAACAATTCATACAAAAATAAGAGTATAAACTGAAGTAATATTAAAATCAATAACAACTAACCTAGGTATACATTAAAAACTACCACAAGAACATTTAACACGTTATTGTTTCATACACGTTAACGTAACTTAATAAATCTACTTCGCTTAGGGGTAATCTAATTAAGGAATATGTTAACCATATTTTAACTGCTGGTTACCACACAACTTTTTATCCTTCGCATTTTGCAATCGTATCTTAAAACAAGTAAAGAAAATTTTCTACGTCTTGTGGGTTGGGCATAAGTACTTGTATGCATAGTATAAGATTTTTTAGTGGATTTTATAATGATATTGAATGTCTTGTGGTAGTTTTTAATGTATATATATGTTAGTTGATATTGATTTTAATTTTACTTTAGTTTATAGTCTTAATTTTGTATGGATTGTTTTTAGACAATTAGTCTGTTTTTATTGGTGTATTTATGGTGACCGGGAGCGTTTCGGCTGATTAAAATGGCCATATAATCGGAATGTGGGAGTCGCAATTCCCTCCCACACCGCTACCAATATACCACTTCCTAATCCAATTCGTTCCAATTCTCTATCTTTTTATATTTATTTCCTTTTTAATTAATATATAATTTAGTTATCTTGATAGTAGCAAAGTGCATTACGATTACTAATAATATATATATATATATATATATATATATATATATATATATATATATATTAGGTTAGGGGTTAAAAAGGGGAATGGAAAATGACGAGGGAATTTTTACCTTGATTTAAGTTTTGAAAACCCCTGAGAATTTTCCTTACGTATATATGTATAATATATGTATAATATATGTATACGTGTGTATGTAATATATAAAAATTATTATACTTAAAATATCTCTTAAAGATTCTTTTTTCCCCTTCTTATTCCTTAAAATCTATTTTCTCAGCCACAAAAAATCTTATTAAAAGGAGTGTCCGCGACTTGATTCTTCCATCCCATTTCCCAAAGGTTTCTTCGAAAATGAATGCAAATTTTCTGACCAGTAGCCACATTTTGCAGCTGTTCCCGGCTCACTTTTTCCACTGATTTAAGTTCCTTTTTATTGTTAATATCGCTGACTATGCTACTTTCTCTGAGATGGAATTCGTCTCCATCTTGTTGTTATAAACCCATATATGTTTGGGAAATATTCTATTATATAGTAGTAATGGCATATACACCACTTTAATACTCAGTTAAACTTTAAACAAGTTTTTAACACGTATGAAGTTAGAGTCATTATGAATGCTTTAAAAATTATTATTATAAAGAAATATTTTTTTACTGCTTATTACTCGATCAATAACCAATGTGGTTAATCTATTTTTTATAAATATTTTTTGAATTTTATCCAATTAACTAAAATAAATATAATTTCTTTTAGTGGTTAAAAAATTTACTCCTTAAATAGACTATAATTATTGTTGAATATATTGTTCAATGTTCGCATTTTTAAAAGAGCTAAAGTTTTAAAAGATAATTAATTAAAAACCATTAAATATTTCTTTACTTTATTCAGGATTTAATCCCATATTATTGGCGATTTATTTCATATTGATTAAAAATTTTGGATTGCCTTCAAAAATATAAATCAAAGTTTACAAATTGTACAGCAGTTGTAAAGAAAAATATTATTAATTTACCTTGAATTTCACCCAGAAATGACAGCATAATAAAGCACTTACCTAAAAAAAATAAGAAAATAATCAATCAGATTGACATGTTTCGACATAATGTAAAAACATACTTCAAATAAACAATGAGCAGATGATAAAAATAGTTTGTGTGAAACAATCTAACGTTTATAAACCTGTCCTAGATTTCCTACGTAATAGTGCTTTTAATTATGTTTTACTTAGTTATCATAATCATAGCAATAACATTGCTCAAAACATAATTATACTTTTCACAAACTTTAAATAATTAAAAAAAGCTTCACTTTTCAATTTTAAATCAGTAAGCAGTAAGTTAAACATGATTTTTTATTAGCTGTAGCATTGTTTGCTGTCACGTGTCACAGAAGACTGTTTAATCATTTATTTTAAATGATATTTGCATTATCATCACTTTTTCGTTCTTTACTAATACAACAAATTATATAATGAGTATATCAAAGCTTATTTTAAGAATATGCCATATGACTATTGTTTGTTTCCTTGCGATGCTTGTGTATTAAAGGGAATAGCGTAACGGTATATTTAATTTAGAAGTAATTCATCTAAATCATAATATAAGCATAATTAATTTAAATATAAATTAATTAAACTTTTAAACTTTTCAGTAATTGTAGATGCCATTTTGTAAAATTTTTACTTCTTGTATTTGGCAACATTTATTATTCTTAGAGATTTGAAAAACCGAACTTAATATGGTTACGAGAGAATGTGTTATAAATGATTTTAAGGTCGTATTCTTTTTTAATTATTCATCGTTGAAATTAATTAATTTTTATATGCATCTTTTATCACCGCTCCAACTAGCAAACTAGAATAGTATTTTTGACACAGCCTCTTTTGAAATTATCTTTAAATAAAACATTTTAATTCTTTTAGAATGAAATTTTACAAGTTCTTTAATAACTGTGTAGCTAATTTTTTTTTAATTTTAAGTAGTACGTTTTTTATAAAAATATAAAAATAGGCACCGTATTTTTTTATAGTAACATAAAATGAAAAGAAAGTGAAATTCACTTGCCAAATACCTTTTCAAATATGCATGGAAGAAACTAAATATTTTTATACAAAATTTAAAAGTAAAAGTAAAAGTTTTACAAAAATTTGCAAAATAACATCTACAATTACTGAAATATTTAAAAATTAATTATTACATTCAAATTAATTATGTTATCGTTAGATAAATTCAAAATGTATCTAACGTTTTAAAATTAAAGAAATCAAAAAGTATTAGGAAATTTAAACTTAAAATAATTAGCATTTATCATGCTATAAACTAAAATATGTTTTTCATACTTTCTGATAATCATAGAATAAAATTGATAATTAGATTGTATATAATATAAAAAATAACATCTAAATTTCGAATTTCAAAAATTATTTTGCCGGCAAGTAAATTTCTTTTATTTGTATATGTTTTTATGATTTTTTTAAAAACGTATTATCCCATGTATCAAAATTAAATAATTTGTATAAAAGTTAGACCTTATTAGTAACAAAGAAAAATATTCTAAACAGAATGAAATTTTTTATTTCATTTTTAATGAAAAGTTAGCTGTTATGACAAAACCCTTAAAATGCGAAAGATACTATGCCGTAAAATCGATATAACCAGGGTTATATCGATATCGAATAATGATATCGATTAACCATATATATAATAATATGCCGTAATATCGATATCTAATAAAACCAGGGCCTCGAACCATATTTTTTTAGGTTCTGGTTCAACTAAAAAGAAACATGTCGGTTCAGTACCTATTTCCGTTCCACCTAAAACAACGGTTTTCGGTTAAATTCCGAATGAATAATTTTATTTTATGTCTATTCTTATTTGTAATAAACATAGAATTCTATCATGTAATACTATCAAAATTTAGAAGATTTTATTCTTTTTTTTTTCAATCGGCATACTATGGGAATTGATACAATTAACCAGCATGTACAATACGAGTGTCAGCAAAGAATGACGAGCATGGCATTGTTATTACAGTGGACTCAACTTAATGAGAACAGTTTGGGACACCGAGATTTTGATAATAATAACCGATTGGTAACAATAAACGATATGCAAAATTAGAAAAAATTTACCCCCCCCCTTTAATTCACACGTACTAAATTTCAAAACAAAATGAGAAAACACACCTTATTTTTATGTACTGTATATTATCCTTTAACACTTTGACTGCCATGGCTATCATATGTGATATCCAGTGATATTTCCGTTGAGACACTGGCTATCCGATATGATAGCCATGGTGTTTTAACACTTCAGGCCATGGCTATCAAAGATGTTATCAGTTACATGAAAATCGTATTGGAGTTTGATTGTTGGGCTCCCTACGATGTGTTAGGTATACGTGGTTTGCGCAAATTGGTATATGTGACGATTTTATGAGCTAAGTTTTATGAAAAATTAAATATTTGGAACATGCAACAAAAAAGGGAATATATATAAATAGAGAGAGTTTGTTTTAAAATATTGTTTGTTTTGAAATATTGTTTTTATATATAGTTTTATGTTGAAAAAATACAAATTACACAAAAAAAAAGTTTGGCCCCGTTGTGAACATTTGCAATTTTGGCTTGGCAGTCAAAGTGTTAAAACATAAGAATTGTATACATAATTAAAAAATGTGATCAATTGTTCACTGTCTACAACTTTTTCTAAGAAGCTCATTGATATATTGTTCGTAATCATAATCACCCTGTCATAACGATTTAAAATTTCGATCTTTTGTTTTAAAGTTAAATCATTTCGCTTTCTGGCTTCCATATCGACAAACTGCCTGTAAGCGAGCAAGGCATACATTGGGAATACGCTCCTTCTCAGTTCCGATAATAATGTGATACCTTCTGCTTATCTGACAATCACTGACCACCTGAAGGGTGTGCGTATTTCTGAAAAATTCCAGGAACCTGTAATACCCCAAAACTTTGTTCATTCCCCATTTCCCTAGGTGTTGCCTTCTGCTTATCTCACATCCATTGATTGCTAGGGATTTTTTAGTGCTAAGAGCCTATATTGTTTTTTTTATACAGTGGACTCCGCTTAAAATGATCAGTTTGCGACACTGTCATTTTCATGGCAATAACCGATTGATAACAATAAACGATATGCAAAATTAGATAAATTTACCCCCTTTAATTTACACGTACTAAATTTCGGAACAAAATGAAAAAACACACCTTATATTATCCTTCATTTATCTATATTATCCTTGAATTGTATGCATAATTAAAAAATTGATCAATTGTTGACTGTCTACAATTTTTTTAAAAATCTCATTGATAAATTGTTCGTAATCATAATCACCCTGTCATAACGATTTAAAATTTCGATCTTTTGTTTTAAAGTAAAATCATTTCGCTTTCTGGCTTCCATATCGACAAACTGCCTGTAAGCGAGCAAGGCATAAATTGGGAATACGCTCCTTCTCAGTTCCGATAATAATGTGATACCTTCTGCTTATCTGACAATCACTGACCACCTGAAGGGTGTGCGCATTTCTGAAAAATTACAGGAATGTGTAATATTCTTTGTTCATTCCCCATTTCTCTAGGTTGAAGAAGAGAGTTCTCGGAAATTTAAACAGCGAAGGGAAAGAGAAGATTGGGTTCCTTCTGAATACATTGTGAATATTCCTTTGCCAGTTAAAATGAGGTTCAAAAACTGATAACATTAACCGATGTAACGATCACATAAAGCGATAATTTTAACATACAAATGAATAGAGAAAATCGGGACCAAGTGATTTCGATAACAATAAGCGATTGATAACATTAACCGCGATCACATTAAGGGGAATACACTGTATTTCATTTTTCGATGAAAAATAACAATTGAATGCAAATCGTTTATAGGTTTAATCAATTTCTTAGAGGAGAAACTATAAAAACAAAAAGAAACCAGAATAAGGGCTACTGATTTGACTTGAGTGGTATTAGTAGAGGTTCAGTTATTGGCTGTTTTTCTTAAAGGGATTGGCCCTTACTGGGGAAAGAATTTTAAGCAAGCATTGCCTCTCTTGTGTATTGACTATGTAATACTAGACTCAAGACTCGAGTTAGTGTTCCATGGGCCCCTGGTTTTTTGTTTTTTGTTTCGGCGGCCGAAGACGGACACCCCGACGGAGGGTTGGCAAGGTTCAACAGGAGGGGGGCGATGGATGCCACCCCCGCGCCCGCCAGCTGCAGAAAAGGACATTTTTTCCCGTGGAGGCGAAAACTTGACCGAGGGGGGATTCCCCCCGGCCCTCACGAAAAGGAGGGAAAAGGAGATGCCCGATCGGTGCGACGGGGAACGGACATTATTCTTCGGAAAGAAGTGGAGACCGAGAGAGGTGTTTGTCCGCTCGGCACAGTTTATTTTTTGTCCTCGGTCTTATTTGAGCCCTGTTCGAGTATGAACGGAAGTGTATTTATGTTTTATTTTTAAATCTTCTTAATAATAAATGGTTAATCAAGAGTTTTGTCGCTGCTGTGAATAATTGTCGGCCACATAGGCTTTAAACGAACCCAAGATACCTGCCCCAGTAAAAATAGGCGGGCAGGTATAGAACGAGGCGTGCGGACTTCAGAAAGTGCAGCCGGAGACGCGCGAGGCGTTTTACAGACTACTCTGCAAAGTAAGTAAACGGAAGTAAAACCTTCTCGAGTAAATCTTTTTCTAATAACTGACTTTCCCACACGACATGTGGGGTCTAGTTTGAAGAATACTGGAAAAATGCCAAATATTCAGATTTATATCTTATATTATACTTATATATCTATTATATGTATACGTATATATTTATATCTATCCATATAAATATATACAGGGTGCTGTCACATAAACGTGACCACTCCCTACTTTTGATCTTTTATAGATATTCTAAAAAACTTCTAGAAAAGTTTCTAGAAAATTTAACGAGTAGGGAATGGATGCATTTCTATTACATTCTTGTAAGAAATAAGTTATCAGAGCACTTAGGGGATCATCAAAAATTAAAGAATAATGAATAGAGAAAATCGGGACCAAGTGATTTCGATAACACTAAGCGGTTGATAACATTTTTCGCGCTCACATTAAGCGGAGTCCACTGTATAATCAAAATCGCATTTCACAAATGAAAATTCAACTGAATCAAATCTGCTTTCTGGAAGCAATCTCATGCAAAACTGAAGCTTCATAGTGAACATCGAAACAGGAAATCGAGAAACAATGTACATAGTTTGACATTAAATTAGAAAATATTGATAAGTTGGTTACAGTAACAAAATGGCTGAAAATATATTGAACCGAAATAAATCGCTATATTTTTCGGTTCAGTTTCGGTTTTCGTTTCCACCAAAATAAAGGGTTTTTTGTTCAACTTGAAGCCTTGAATAAAACACCCTGTTTTTGCAAGCATCAAAGGAAATAAGGGATATTCTCCAGCTTTTCTCGACAATAACCCGACCATGACAACTTGCCTAACTGATGACTATGATAGTTACGAAAAACACTGGGATAAAAGACAGCTTAAACTATATAGTCTGTTATTATATCGGATTATAGTTACGATTTCGTATATAGGTCGCTTAATACTCCTAAAAATAAGTAACGATTCAATTGCTGGCTTTAAAAGCAGCCGAATTTGTCAAGTTGATCTGTAAAGAAGATCGATCGAGGAACATATTATTTTGGTTACAGTAACAAAATGGCTGAAGATATATCGGACCGAAATAAATCGATATTTTTTTCGGTTTCCGTTCAGACCAAAATAACAGTTTTTTTTTCCGGTTTTGGGTTTTTTGTTTAATTTCAAGCCGTGAATAAAACACCCTGTATCTGAAACCATCAAAGAAAACAAGGAGTATTCTCAAACTTTTCTCGACAATAACCCGACCATGACAACTTGCCTAACTGATGACTATGATAGTTGCGAAAGACACTGGGATAAAAGACAGCTTAAACTATATTGTCTGTTATTATGTCGGATGATAGTTACGATTTCGTATATAGGTCGCTTAATACTCCTAAAAATACGTAACGATTCAATTGCTGGCTTTAAAAGCAGCCGAATTTGTCAAGTTGATCTGTAAAGAAGATCGATCGAGGAACATATTATATTGATTACAGTAACAAAATGGCTGAAGATATATCGGACCGAAATAAACCGATATCTTTTTCGGTTTCCGTTCAGACCAAAATAACAGTTTTATTCCGGTTTTGGGTTTTTTGTTTAATTTCAAATCGTGAATAAAACACCCTGTATCTGCAACCATCAAAGAAAACAAGGAGTATTCTCAAGCTTTTCTCGACAATAACCCAGCCATGACAACTTGCCTAACTGATGACTATAATAGTTACGAAAGACAGTGGGATGAAAGACAGCTTAAACTATATTGTCTGTTATTGTGTCGGATGATAGTTACGATTTCATATATTGGTCGCTTAATACTCCTAAAAATACGTAACGATTCAATTGCTGATTGTAAAAGCAGCCGAATTTGTCAAGTTGATCTGTAGAGAAGATCGATCGAGGAACAGATTTGATGCCAGTCACCACGCAAGTCAAACACGATGTCTACTCCACCATTACGCCATTGTTCCTGCTAATCCTATGTACATTAACCTGGTTCATTATCCTATGTATTATTGCCTTCTTAAAAATCACACGTTATGCATTGTTGTTAAAGAGACATCGCAAATGTCGCCCCACAAAGCTCAGGAGTTGCATGCATTAATTAGGCTAATGCTGCCAACGATGAGTTTTTATCGCAAGATAAAAAACTTAGAATACAGCTTTTTTTAAATACCTCAACAATAGAATGGATCTTCTGATCCAATTAACAATTCTAAGTTCGTGTTCCGAGTGTTTATAATAATAGAAAATAAAAATAAATATATGTATATCCGAGGACAAAGTTAATGCAGCTTGGGTTTTGTGATAACGTGCAAACGATAAACGCAGAAATAGTAATAATAAAAAAGATAAAACGGTATAAAAGAATATTTATTATTCGAGGTTTTTTTTTCAACAGGTTCGAAAACAGGTTTAAGTTATTTAATGAACCGTAGACAGCGTTCGAGAACAAGAATCATGTTCTGTTTCGATTAAAAAGAATACGCCGTGGTGTTTGTGTTTGGATTTTTAAAGAGAGATTGGATGAAATTCTTCACGAGTGTTTGTTTATATTGTTTAGCGGAATGGCAGCACGTTCAAGGTGCTCTTTCACAAACTAGCAGGAAAAAAACATGCTAATAAGTGGTTGGCACGGTTAAAAGTTGCGAGAGCAAGTATTCTTAACTCTGCCGAGTTGTGTTTTTCTACTTGTTATGGCCGCTCTTTAAGTAAAATGAACGAAAATTGTTCTTCAATAAAATACGAATAAAAACACTAAATTCAAACTGCAACCGCACTTGAATTTAACAAATCACTTTGTTTACATAATGAAGTGCCCTGAATAATTTGAGAAAGAGATTTAAGTATGTTATTCTATAATTTGTATTTAGTAAATGGGGATTAGAGTGCACAAAACCATTAAAGTAGCACTAATTAGAAAAATCGAATTGAAGTGGAAGAAAGAAGTGATTAGTAAAATAAATGAATAAATATGACATTGCTGTAAAATAAAATGCGAAACACTCTTAACATTTATGTTGTCTAAATTTAAGAAAGAAGTAGTGGTGAAATGAAATTAATCTGTTTCCTTTTTTTATACTGAAGTTAAATTATTTTTTCAAACATTACTTTTAATATAATAACAAAATATTTTTTAATTTATACACTTAACCCCTTGCCTGTGGAATATATTTCAGAAAAAGTGTAAAAAATGGAAATTTTTTCTCTTTAATTTTGTTTGTTATTATCCTCAAAATGTTAGAAATAGATTATTTTTGAAAAAAATTAAATGAAATAACTTCTATTTTCAATATTTTCACATATATGGGAAATGTTAATGAATTACAGTAATTTTTGCTCAAATTACAGTAAAATAAATCAAATGACATTCGTTATTATCCTCAAAATGTTAGAAATAGATTATTTTTGAAATAAAAAAATTAAATGAAATAACTTCTATTTTCAAATTTTTCACATATATAGGAAATGTTAATGGATTACAGTAATTTTTGTTCAAATTACAGTAAAATAAATCAAATGACATAATGAAATGACATTCGTTATTATCCTCAAAATGTTAGAAATAGATTATTTTTGAAATAAAAAAATTAAATGAAATAACTTCTATTTTCAATATTTTCACATATATGTTAAATGTTAATGGGTTACAGTAATTTTTGCTCAAATTACAGTAAAATAAATCAAATGACATCATCAAATGACATTCGTTATTATCCTCAAAATGTTAGAAATAGATTATTTTTGAACAAAAAAATTAAATGAAATAACTTCTATTTTCAATATTTTCACATATATAGGAAATGTTAATGGATTACAGTAATTTTAGCTCAAATTACAGTAAAATAAATCAAATGACATAATTTTCTAATTGGATCTATGAAACCCCTAATTTTATGAAAATAAAATAGAATGAAAATTCTAGTTTTTCTATACAGTAGGTCCTGGTTTAAGTATTAGTGTTGGAAGAAATTGACAGTAATGTTGTAGACCAGGGATGGGCAAACTCCGGCCCACGGATAGAATTTTAAGTTGCCGGTCCGAGGCAAATTAAAAGAAATATATATTTATACATTATATATCCATCCCCTTTTCTACTTTACTTAAATATTATCTCCCAAATTTATTATCTCACGCCCAGAAGATCAGCGGTACATTTGCTTCTTATATGTGAACAAATGTTTTCAACTTTGAACCTTAGAAAGAATAATTTCAGAAGTAGACTGACAGATGAGCATTTAGCATCGTTCCTTAAAATCAGTACATCTCACTTCGAACCTCAGTATAATGAACTTTTAAAAATGAAATCGCAATTTCATTCATCCCATTAACGTATTTAAACCGCTAGGTACTTGTATATTGTTTTTAAAATTTTAGAAAAAATTATTTTTGCTCGCCAAAGTTTGTCCATCCCTGTTGTAGACCATACCAATATTAAAGTAAATGATAATAAATAGCTGCATCATTAAATCAAATCACACCATGGATTAAAAATAGATTATTTACAACAAAACAATGCTGTGAGATAAATGAGGCAAAATAACATAAGACCAACGTGATTTAAGTGATGATAAGCAACAAAATATAATACTGTTTAAAAGCTGATGACAATTAACAACGGAATTATGGTGTCAATGGATATTGTTAACAATGATAACACACAACATCACGTAAGAAAGTGAAGATAAGTAAAAGAAAAGAGGCATAAACTAAGTATGAATGAAATAAAACCACAAAGTGTTGATAAGTAACAATGGAACAACTAGGTGAAGTGAGTGAGAATAAGTAATAACTAATCAACATTGTTAACTAGGTGTTGATGAGTAATAGGATAATAACATTAGATGTTATGTTAATAAATTACAACAAGGATTACAGATAGAAATATAGAAATTAATGTAAATGGAAAGGATTGAATTACATACAATAAGCATTTTGAATAGAGTTTGTTAATTTTATTCAACGGTAATTCGAAAAGTGGAAATTTGCATACTGATTTAACGCTAACTTTTTATGGAAAATTATATAAAAAGTAAGTAATAAATACAATTATGTCTTTTATTTCAGGTCTTATAGACTAAATACCAAATATTAATTTATAAAATATGTAAAAGTCTAAATACTGACAAAATATTAAATAATAAATTATAAGAAAATATTAATGAAAATTTAATATAAAGATAAAATGCAAAATATAAATTTAATGAAGTTAAAATAAAAGTGCGTAAAACATAATACAGGTATAACAAGTGTTTTATAACATTTCTTTTTATGAATATTTCTTTTAATATAAAAGCTCACTTGATCTTAGATTTTATCAGTAATGAGGATTTAAAATGGATTAAATTAGACACGTGAAGTTCTCTCTACCAGTGTATTTACAATCAAACTTTTCCCCCGAAATAAACGCTGTTACGAAAAAGATAAGTTTCAATCTTGTATATAAGTAAAATGCTTTATTCATCTAGAACGTCTCCTGATCTGTAACAGGCCAACGTTAATATAAATTCATGACTCTATAAAGGATATGAATAGACAGTGCGGGACGAATATTACAAATAAAAACTTCTAATGTCGATTTTTTATGTGAGATTTCTCGTTGAATTTTTAGATTATCGGTAAAACTTCTAAGATTGTATTTGGAAATTTATCGGTAAACATTCTAAGATTGTATTTGGAAATTTATCACTAAACATTCTAAAGGAGTATTTGAAAATTTATCACTAAATATTCTAAGGGTATATTTAGTTAAAAAAAATGAATTTCAATCTTGTTTATAGGTAGAATGCTTTATCCATCTAGAAAGTCTCATGATCTGTAACAGACCAATATTACTATAAATTCATACGAATATTACAAATAAAAACTTCTAATGTTGTTTTTTATGTAGGATTTCTCGTTGAATTTTTATTAAATTATCGGTAAACATTTTAAGATTGTATTTCAAAATTTATCGGTAAACATTCTAAGGGTGTATTTGAAAAATTACCAATACATATTCTAAGGGTATATTTAGAAATTTAACGGTAAATACTGTAAGGGTATATTTGGAAATTTGCTAGTAAACCGCTAGTACAAAATTTAATCAAAGAAACCTCTTACGCTTGCATATCGAACAGTTGATCTGGGCAAACAAATGCGCTGCAAAATGACTTCATATACTGGTTACTTTCATCGCAGATTTTTTTTCCGAAAACCTTTTTTTATGGCTGTTTATTATCCGAGAAATTACTACACTTAGCAATGATATGCTTTTTTATAGGCAGACATTCCTTTATAAATATTGACGGTCCGGTAAACTCCCCATAAATGTTAATTCAAAAAGCTCTACTACATAAAACAAAGAAAAGCGAAGAGTAATTTCTTACCAAAAATTAATCATCTTTCTTTTGCGTGGTAAGTTTACAAGAAGAAAAGTAAGAGGACGAAAAAAACATAATTATCCTAACATTTTTTCAAAAGCAATTAACAAATAAAGAAAATATTATCTTGCTTTGAGAAAAAAAATCGCTGCTCTTATCGCAATATTAACACATATCTTATGCAAATAGATAATAAATTTAACCAAAGTACAATATTATCTAGAACAGAAAAAGACTAATGCAAAAAAAAAGTAAGAAGAAATTTACTTCCTAACCAATGCAAGCACATTTCCCCCCGAGTCACGGCCATATAAATCAATTTATTTAATTTTCTTATATTTAGCTTTAGCAAAGATTTATTCTCAAAAACTTCCATTATATGTTTTTATTTCGAATAAAAGAATGGGATTTAATGGAATTACCGTTTGACACAAACGGCCATCGTCTGAGAATATTTATTAACCTAAAACCTGTAATTACGTCGATTAGACGCTGGCGCGGTTCCAAGAATGTTGATACATAACAACAGCTTTCCCCTATGTCCTTGATAATATAATAACGTCAGGTGCTGTTTTATTTGTATAAGCAGCCAGTTCGCGAAATTTCGCCTTGCTTATTAGGGGAGAAATCTACTCTAGCGTAATTCGCTTCTTTCTGTTTTTTTATTACTTTTATTTATTTTTGGAGCTGTAATAAAAGAAGTAGCAAGTGATCTAACCTTGCACTGGCGACTTTCATAACAATTTAGATTCTCTTGAATGAATAGAACCCTCAATAATGAAAGCCTAACATAGAAAATCAATAGTTAATTTACCTATGTTGAATAGGATATAAAACCATTTAACTAGCATACAAATGAAGGCCATTATATAGTTGTTTGTTTAGAATAGTAGGCTACAATATATTAATTGCATCATGCTGTTGGTCAGTGGAAAAATATCAGAATTAATGATTTACCAATTGTTTTTGGAGTTCCAAATGTGGTGAAAGAAAAACCAAATACTTAGATACATTTCTTTTTTTTCTACCTCTAAGAAGCTCCACGTTTTAGATTTAATTAGAGCATTATCTTTTGAATTTAAATTTTAGTACAATTTTAAGCATCGTAATTACGTAAGCTTAGCTTTCTGGTATTAACAAATATTAAGACAATGAAACGTGAAAAACTGAGAAGAGGAACTGGAAGGAGCTGTTCACAGGAATGATAAATATTGTAAAATTTGTACTTTTTCCAGAATTGTAATTACGTAAGCTTACGTTTGCATTATTAACAAATATTAAGACAATGAAACGTGAAAAACTGAGAAGAGGAACTAGAAGGAGCTGTTCACACAAGAGAAAAGTATTGTAAAATTTGTACAATTTTAAGTACAATTTTCAGCATCGTAATTACGTAAACTTAGTTTTGCAGTATTAACAAATATTAAGACAATGAAAGGTGAAAATTGACGAGAAGAAATGAAAAGAACTGTTTCACACAAAAGAGAAATATAGTAAAAATTGTACAATTTTAGTATAATATCCAGCATCGTAATTACGTAAACTTAGTTTTGCAGTATTAAAAAATATTAAGACAATGAAACGTGAAAATTGACAAGAGGAAATGAACTGTTTCACACAAAAGACAACTATTGTAAAATTTGTACAATTTTAAGTACAATTTAAAGCATCGTAATTAAGTAAGCTTAGTTTTGCAGTATTAACAAATATTAAGACGATGAAACATAAAAATTGACAAGAACAAATGAAAAGAGCTTCTTTTACACGATTCCAGCCTGGTAATTACGTAAACTTAGTTTTGCAGTATTAATAAATATTAAGACATTGAAAAGTGAAAAATTGACAGGAGGAAATGAAAGGATCTGTTTCACACAAAAAACAAGTACTGTAAAATTTGAACAATTTTAGTCCAATTTCCAGCATCGTAATTACGTAATCTTAGTTTTACAGGCTTAACAAATATTAAGACAATGAAACGGAAAATTTGACAAGAGGAT
Organism: Pardosa pseudoannulata; assembly: GCA_032207245.1. Taxonomy (NCBI): domain Eukaryota; kingdom Metazoa; phylum Arthropoda; class Arachnida; order Araneae; family Lycosidae; genus Pardosa; species Pardosa pseudoannulata. Next base: position 99,145,921 of record CM063509.1, read on the forward strand.
TTGAAAAGAGCTGTTTCATACCAAAGACAAGTATTGCAAAATTTGTACAATTTTAATTACAATTTCCAGCATCGTAATTAAGCAAGCTTAGTTTTGCAGTATTAAGAAAATATTAAGACAATGGAACGTAAAAATTGACGAGAGGAAATGAAAAGAACTGTTTTACACAAAAGACTAGTATTGTAAAATGTGTACAGTTTTAAGTACAATTTCCAACATCGTAATTACGCAAACTTAGTTTTGCAATATTAACAAATATTAAGAGAATGAAACTTGAAAAATTGACAAAGGAAATAATTTTCATTATATAAATATGACCTATAGATAGTAATTTTCCTATATAAATAGGAGCTGTTTCACACAAAAGACAAGTATTGTAAAATTTGTACAATTTCCAGCACCGTAATTACGTAAGCATAGTTTTGAAGTATTAACAAATATTAAGATAACGAAACGTGAAAATTGACAAGAGGACAGGAAAAGAGCTGTTAATCACAAAAGAAAAGTATTGTAAAATTTGTGTAATATTTCTAGCATTGTAATTACGTAAGCTTACTTTTGCAGTATTAACAAATATTAAGACAATGAAATGTAAAGATTCACAAGAGGAAATGAAATTATCTGTTTCACACAAAAGACGAGCATTGTAAAATTTGTACAATTTTAGTACAATTTCCAGCACCATAATTACGTAAGCATGGTTTTGCAGTATTAACAAATATTAAGACAACGAAACGTGAAAATTGACAAGAGGACAGGAAAAGAGCTGTTAAACACAAAAGAAAAGTATTGTAAAATTTGTGTAAAATTTCCAGTATTGTAATTACGTAAGCTTAGTTTTGCAGTATTAACAAATATTAAGACAATGAAACGTAAAGATTCACAAGAGGAAATGAAATGATCTGTTTCACACAAAAGACAAGTATTGTAAAATTTGTACAATTTTAGTCCAATTTCCAGCATCGTAATTACGTAAGCTTAGTTTTGCAGTATTAACAAATATTAAGACAACGAAACGTGAAAATTGACAAAAGGACAGGAAAAGAGCTGTTAAACACAAAAGAAAAGTATTGTAAAATTTGTACAATTTGCAGAATCGTAATTACGTAAGCTTAATTTTGCAGTATTAACAAATATTAAGACAATGAAATGGGACAATTAACAAGAGGCACTAAAGAGAGCTGCTTCACACAAAAGACGAGTATTGTAAAAATTGTACAATTTTAGTCCAATTTCCAGCATCGTAATTACGTAAGCTTAGTTTTGCAGTATTAACAAATATTAAGACAACGAAACGTGAAAAACTGACGAGAGGAAATGAACAGAGCTGTTTCACACAAAAGACAAGTATTGTAGAATTTGTACAATTTTAAATACAAGTTCCAGCATCGCAATTATGCAAGCTTAGTTTTGCCATATTAACAAATATTAAAACAATGAAACGTAAGAATTGACAGGAGGAAATGAAATTATCTGTTTTACACTAAGTCAAAAATTGTAAAATTTGTAAAAACCATTAAGACTAATTATTTTATTTTGTTTTCAAATTTTATTTACTGATTGATATTTTCTAATGACTGATATGTAAAATGTTATGTATGTCTGCAGTACATTTTTCCTATTACCCACTATTTAATATAAAGTGCAACATAAAAAATACATAAACATCATTTTACGTCTGTGTTATCCAAAAACTTTGTATAATTGTTCATGTATCGTAATTATGGATAGGTTAAAAAATTATATTAACCCCTTAACGTGCACGCTCGAGTTAACTCGAGCACACTAAGCTGTCCAAACTGTGCACACTCGAGATAATTCGAGGGGCGTTGTACTTTGTGTTGTTATAATTTTTCACACTCGAATGTAATCGAGAATTAAAAATAACAATATGAAAAAAATCGTTTTATTGAAATGTATCATTTACATGTGATATTGTAAGTTATAACACTTATTTATTCAAGTGTAAAATATATATAATTTTTCTTAATTCAATGTTGTGTAAATTGTGTTTATTACATTAAAAAATTGATTTCTTTTTGCCGGCCTTTAAAAAAAAAACTGTGTATTAAGGGGTTAATACAATCATAATAAATTAATTTACGGAGAGCTAAAAGAATTATTAAATAGAATAATTAAGTAATACCAAATTAATTATTTGTAGTTATTTCTAATATCTATGTTTAAAATATTGTCGATGTATATTATTTTTAAATAAAAAAGGATGCTTTAACACAAAGAAAAACCCAGTTGAATCCGAAGGCAAATATTTAAAAACATACTTTAAGTATGCTCTCGTTCACATGATCTCCCAGTTCTCCGATTTCAATCCGATTTTCTCCATCCGCGAATTGTATCGTCTTTTGGAATCTTTCCCCGTTCCTTTGTGTTGATTTAGTTCCCGGATTTCCAGAAAACTGACATTCTGTCGAATCGGTGGAGATAAAGTTTCGAAATCGAATATTTTGTTTGTACTCTGGGACCGATCTGGTCCCCAAACGTCCCTAATAACCCATAGATTCGGTCTGATTGTTTTTGATGGTCCGATGTCTGTGATACGGCCATGATTTTAGAACGTGAATCGAGAGATCCGGAGGGGATCTTCCAGGCGTAAATGACTTTTTTTTGTTAACTTCGTTCTACTCTTTATTTCACCCCCTATTTTTTTTTAAAGTTTATTTGTTCCTATCCCCTTCTTAATTTCTTTCTTTTTTTAAGGAAGGTGAAATGTGTGAAAGAATGCACTTTTCTTAATAAAGAGATCCTTTGCAAAGTTATTTATGAGTAGTAAAAAAATGGCATTCGATTGTGAAACAGAAAAGATATGAGAAGAGAAAATTTCTTTTATTTTCTCGCAGACTTCCTCTTTTTAATCAAAATTTATAGCTTCTTTGCTTACACATAAGAACTGCAGGGAAGAATTATTTTTTTATCTGGTCCGATAAAGAACAATCAACGAGATTTTTTTTATTTTGTTATTCCGCTCGTGATTTAGGAAACGTAATGTGAAATGGCTTTTGATTTTTTTTTCCGAGGGAGGTATTAAGAAAAGAAGTTTAGATACGTTAAGCTTCGCTCTTGATCATTTCCTATATAAAAAAAGATACAATAATAGATGCATATTACCATACTTATCCGCAGTAAATTTGAGAGTTCAAGCTTACGATGGTGATAAGAAATATTATCATCTTCCCGGAATTAACTATAAAGAGGCTATCACGAAATTTTGAATAAATTACGCATTTAAGTGAAGAGATATAAAAAAAATATAACCGTTTTTATCTGGAAGTGTTTGATTGCTATCTGTAAATAATGTAAGAAAGTCAAAGTTGGGATGTAAATAAGAACTTTTCTTTATGTGAAATTAAAGGAATAAAAATATTCCGAACTAAAAATCTGAGCCATTTGCAAATGTGAATCAACCCGTATAAATGCTGTAAAAATGTTCTAAAGTATAACCAGTGTTAAAAATTTTGTAAAAAACATTAGGATTGAAAATATTTTGATAAGGGTATTGATAACTCATGATCATGGCAGAAAATATTTAGATTAGAATTGAGATTTAGCTTATTTTTATTGTTAGAATAGCTTTGTCTATTTAGCAGTATATACAATCATGCATAAACATATGCATATATATATATATATATATATATATATATATATATATATATATATTAAAAAAAGGGGTAGTTGGAAATTATTATTAATTTGAGTAATAAACGATTTTAAAAAGGTAACTACTTTATAATAATAAAATAAATGAAAAAGATCCCCGCTCTCGTAAGCTTTTAAGATAATCCGGTTAGGCGGAAGCATTTTGGAAGCATTTGATGAGTTTGCAAACAAATAAGAGTCAGTTAGAGCGTGAACATGTAACTGTGAAGATAGTCTAGCGTGTCTTCGAAAAATAAAGGAAAATGGCTCAAGTTTTGCTTAAATGAAACGATGATTTAATAAACTTATTATTATCAAGAAAAACTTTTTACCATTTGCCTTAACATTGGATCATTATATATATATATATATATATATGTGTGTGTGTGTGTGTATATCGGTGTATATATATATATATATATATATGTGTGTGTGTGTGTGTATATCGGTGTATATATATATATATGAATATAGCTGTATATATATATATATATATATATATATATATATATATATATATATATATATGAATATAGGTGTGTATATATATATATATATATATATATATATATATATATATATATATATATATATATATATATATATATATATATATATATATATATATATATATATATATATATATATATGAATTAGCATATCTATTTGTGTGCGAGTGGGCGTGAGCATGTGTATGTGTGTACAAATTAGAAAGCTAATTTGTTGCCCGGGGAGCATTCAAAAACACAGCTCTTTAAAAAAAACTGCTATAACGGACTATAAAAGTTACTTAGTTGAACAAAAATACTTGTAAAGAGGTGAAATGAATGAACTAATATTGACCTATGTGTTGCTAAGTGTTGCACAATTAGAATCTTTCCTAGACGTCTCATCGACTAGTAGAACAATAGAATTAGTAGACAGAGATGAAACGAATGAACTAACTTTGACCTATGTATTGCTAAATGTTACGCAATTAGAATCCCTCCTAGACTTCTTCTCCCGGATTTTTCTCCCATCAACTAGCAGACTAGCAGTAAAGTAGAAATAAACGAAACGAATGAACAAACTTAGACCTATGTTGCTAAGTGTTACGCGATTAGAATTTTTCCTAGACTTCTCACATATTTTGCTATCATCGACTAGTAGAATGATAGAATTAGTAGACAGAGATGAAACGAATGAACTAACTTTGACCTATGTATTGCTAAGTGTTCGCAATTAGAATCCCTCCTAGACTTCTTCTCCCGGATTTTTCTCCCATCGACTAGTAGACTAGCAGTAAAGTAAAAACAGATGAAACGAATGAACAAACTTAGACCTATGTTGCTAAG
>CM063509.1:99168411-99188411 GCA_032207245.1 Pardosa pseudoannulata
GAACTAAAAATGTATTTGCACTAATACTTAACACTAGATTGCCCAAGGCAGTCATTTTGACTGTTTTTTAATTTCAATTAGAAAAACAATTATGAAATATAATGACACAATTTCTTAGAATTTGGTGACCTTTTCTATAACATATAAATGGGTTTATGAATAATTGTAGTTACTTCCGCCCTTCTTTATTATATAATATTAAAAATTAATTTTAAACAAATTTCTTGACATATTTGTTATTTTTTCACAATGCAGTCATTTTGACTGTTTTGGGGCAATATAGGTATACAAGAAATCTCGGGCAATCTAGTGTTAATCCCATTCACGGATATACATTCATATTCAATTAACTTAGCATTCAAAATACGAATATGAAATTTTTTGTTTGGCAGTCCCCATTTGTTACGATTGAAAGGTTAGGGTGCTTGCCTTCGGTACCTGGATTCGTAGGTTCGAATTCCATTGTGGCATAGATGTTCGTAGCCGTTCGGAATTGGCTTTAAGCTGTAGGTCCCGGTCTCATTATCCCTTGTGTTGATAAAAATAGACTGTAGCAGACCAAACCAAGCCCAACTTTTTCCGTAAAATTAAAGTACCAAGTGGTTCAGATAATTATTCAATATTCTGCTAAATACGTATCAAAGTCCTCATTTTTCCTTACTCGAATAATTTTTTCACAACACTATTAAATACATTATTAACAAAAATTTAACCTTCTAACATTTAAAAAAAAAAGTAAATGTGAATATAATATTTTCCCAAACGATTTAATAGAGTGAAATAACTGTTTTACTCTGTTAAATCTTTGTTTTTTTTTAAATCGGTGTTTAATTTCCTTTTCTATGTTTAGATATGAAAATATATATGATTAAATGGTTCAGATAATTATATAGTAATATGCTTAAAATGTTTTATTACATTTTCATCGATTATTCTCCGAATAATTTCTCCAAAACATCATATCAAATGTAATTTTTAACTTTAACCTATGAATGTTTTTAGACAAAAAGGAGCATAATAATATGTTTTCTAACCGATTTTATGGGGTAAAATAATACTCTCAATTAGAGTAGTAAATAACATCCATTCCATAAATACCAGTAATATTCAGGTTTTTCTTTTTTCCACATTTTCACATAGAAATATAATGTCAAACCTTTCAGATAATTAATCTATGGCCTACTAAAAATTCTTTAATAGCGAGTTCTCATTTAATTCGGGGAGGGAGGTGTAATGTATATATTTTCAGTTTTAATGTTCCTTAGTATTTGTAGTTTTGTCAATGACTTACAAAATTCGGTATGATTTTTTCTTTGAAATACTTTTTTTTTTGTTATCGGTATTTAAAGTATATTTTCTTCAGGTTAGCTCTTTCAAAGGAAAATTTGAAAAAAGTTTCACATAGAACACTTCAATGTTATGAAATGTATTATTTTTGGGCTACAAGGTATTAAAAAGTATTTACATCTATTACTTAATCCAATTCACGGATTTACATTCATATTCAATTGACTTAACATTCAAAATACCAGTATGAATTTTTCTTTGTTTGGCAGTCTCTTGTTATGATTGAAAAACTTCTTTAATAAAACTTTTCATATTTAATTGGGTTGAATCTCTTTTATTGTGAAAACTTTCTTCCACTATGTCTATTAAATAACGCGTATAAATATAGTATTAAATGATTGAGATAATTACGAAATAACATGCTAATTCGTATCACATATGACAGCAATATCTACTATTCTCTTTTCTTCTTTGTTTACATAGTAAATATAAATTAATTGAGACAATTACTAAATAATCTGCTAAAAATATTTTAATACGAAATTCGCTTCAACTATTAAACGGATAATTTATTTTTAATACTGTGTTAGATGTATTTTATCAGGTATAATAATTCTTCCATTTGTGATCTTAAATATCTTTCATATCACAAATAACAACAACATCTACTACTCAATCTTGTTCTTTGTTTACATATAAAATACAGTATTAAATGGTTCAGATAATTACCAAATAATCTGCTAAAATTGATTTAATGCGAAATTCGTTTCAACTAGTAAACGGATAATTTCTTTTCGATACTGCATTAGATGTATTTTATCGTGTATCATAATTCTCTCAACTGTGGTAATAAATAACTTTCGTATCACAAATAGCAACAACATCTACTATATTATCTTCTTCTTTGTTTACATATAAAATACAGTATTAAATGGTTCAGATAATTACCAAATAATTTGCTAAAATTGATTTAATGCGAAATTGGCTTCAACTATAACACGGATAATTTGTTTCAGTACTTCTCATCACTAGGTTATTAACATTTGTATAACAAATACCAATCACATCTACTATCTCTCATCTTCTTTGTTTACATATAAAATGCAATACTAAATGGTTCAGATAATTACCAAATAATCTGCTAAAATTGTTTTAATGCGAAATTCATTTATCTATTAAACGGATAATTTATTTTCAATATTGTATTAGACGTATTTTATCATGTATCATAATTCTCTCAACTGGGGTAATAAGTAACTTTCGTATAACAAATAGCAATCACATCTACTATCTCTCTTCTTCTTTGTTTACATATAAAATGCAATACTAAATGGTTCAGATAATGACCAAATAATCCGTTAAAAATGTTTTAATACGAAATTCATTTCAATTTTAAATGGATAATTTCTTTTCAATACTGTATTAGATATATTTTATTGGGTATAATAATTCTCCCATGTGTGGTATTAAATAACTTTCGTGTCACAAATAGCAACAACATCTACTACTCAATCTTGTTCTTTGTTTACATAAAAATACAGTATTAAATGGTTCAGATAATTGCCAAATCATCTGCAAAAATGTTTTAATACGAAATTCGCTTCAACTATAACACGAGTAATTTGTTTCAATACTTCTCATAACTAGGTTATTAACGTTTGTATAACAAATGGGAATCACTATCTCTCTTCTTTGTTTACATATAAAATACAGTACTAAATGGTTCAGATAATTACTAAATAATCTGCTAGATATGTTTTAATACGAAATTCATTTATCTATTTAACGGATAATTTATTTTCAATATTGTATTAGACGTATTTTATCGTGTATCATAATTCTCCCAACTGGTGTAATAAGTAACTTTCGTATAACAAATAGCAATCACATCTACTATCTCTCTTCTTCTTTGTTTACATAAAAATACAGTATTAAATGGTTCAGACAATTACCAAATAATCTGCTAAAATATTTTTATAAGGAATTCGCTTCAACTATTAAACGGATAATTTCTTTTAAGCATTATATTAGATGTGTTTTATCAGGTATAATAATTCTCCCATTTGTGGTATTAAATAATTTTTGTAACCCAAATGGCAACAACATCTACTACTCAATCTTGTTCTTTGTTTACATATAAAATACAATACTAAATGGTTCAGATAATTACCAAATAATCTGCTAAAAGTGTTTTAATACGAAATTTGCTTCAACTATTAAACGGATAATTTCTTTTCACTACTGTATTAGATGTATTTTATCGGGTATAATAATTCTCCCATTTGTAGCATTAAATAACTTTCGTATCACAAATAACAACAACATCTACTACTCAATCTTGTTCTTTGTTTACATATAAAATACAGTAATAAATGATTGAGATAATTACCAAATAATCTGCTAAAATTGTTTTAATACGAAATTTGCTTCAACTATTAAACGGATAATTTCTTTTCACTACTGTATTAGATGTATTTTATCGGGTATAATAATTCTCCCATTTGTAGCATTAAATAACTTTCGTATCACAAATAACAACAACATCTAGTACTCAATCTTGTTCTTTGTTTATATTAAAATACAATACTAAATGGTTCAGATAATTACCAAATAATCTGCTAACTTTTTTCTAAATTTGAAGTTTCGATCCACTATTACACGAATCATTTCTTTTCAATACTGTATTAGATGTATTTTTAATTTAAACCTTCTAACATTTTAGTAACAGAAAAAAGAAACATAACAATATCTTTTCCAAACGATTTTATCGAGTGAAATAATGCCTGCCGTTTCATTCAAGCTTTACTACTACGATCCATTGGCAGTCAGAATAAGGTATGGCGTAGCTTAAAGTTTTTTCCATCTGACTTACACAGTGGGAAGTAATTCGAGTTTAATTGAAGACGCAAATAAGCAATTTACAGACAGTTCGTCTGAGGCAATTTGTGATTCTCTGGAGAAAGTATAATTGGCTAGCGATTCAATTTCGCTAATTCGATTTGCTTGACTCTTTTCACTTTTTAAATGAGTGTTTACAAGAGGTTGAATGGGTTATGCTAATAGGCCGAGCTCAGAGACATGGGGTGAGGGAGGAAAAAAAAGCTTAGGAAGCATTTTCAAATTTAATTAAGAGAGCTTTAGGAAGAAAGATTTCATAAAACTGGGTTTTTTTCTACATGTCTCTTTCTTATAACTTTATTGAACAGATAAGTAATTTTACGAGAAGTTAAACTCTTTATGAAGAGGATACTAGATATCTTAAACCAAGAATTGTACACAGTATTTTATCAAATTGCAAAAATCAAATTTGATTGAAATATAAAATCGATTTTGGTATCTTATATGTACCCTTATATGTATCCGTTATTTATCTTACCATGCACGTAATTTTGAATAAAAAAATTGCATTTTATCACCGTTTTGTTTATTATACTATTTGTTTATTAAATTTATATACTGTATTTGGCAGAAAAACCTTTTTTTACTTTATAGGGGATTTTAAACAATAAAAAATTGCATTTTATCACTGTTTTGTTTATTAAATTTATATATAAGTCATAAACCTTTTATTACTGTACAGGTATTTTAAATAATAAAAAAATTGCATTTTATCATTGTTTTGTTTACTATATTATTTTGTTTATTAAATTTATATATTGTATTTGTACAGATAAACTTTCTTTATTTTATATAGGTTATTTTGAACAATAAAAAATTACGTTTTATCACTGTTTTGTTTATTATATTATTTTGTTTATTAAATTTATATATTGTATTTGTACAGATAAACCTTTTTTTTACTGTACAGGTAGTTTAAATAATAAACAAATTGCATTTTATGATTGTTTTGTTAAATTTATATATTGTATTTGTACAGATAAATCTTTTTTTAGTATATAGGCTATTTTGAATAGTAAAAAATTGCATTTTTATCACTGTTTTGTTTATTATATTATTTTGTTTATAAAATTTTCATATTGTATTTGTACAGATAAATATTTTTTTTAATTGTACAGATATTTTAAATAATAAAAAATTGTATTTTATAATTGTTTTGTTTATTAGATTATTTTCTTTATTAAATTCACGTATTTTATTTGCACAGATAAACAGTTTATATTAAATAGGTGATTTTGAACAATAAAAAAATTACATTTTTATCCCCTTTTTTACGGTACAGGTAATTTTAAATAACAGAAAAATTGCATTTTATCATTGTTTTGTTTGTTATATTATTTTGTTTATTAAATTTATATATTGTATTTGTGCGGATAAATCTTTTTTTTACTATATAGGTAGTTTTAAATAATAAAAAAAGTTAAATTTTTATACTGTTTATTACATTATTTTGTTTATTAAAGTTATAAGTTGTTTATATATACCCATAAAAATATTTTTTACTATAAAATTAGTTTTAAAGAATAATAGAAATTGCTTTTTATCACTGTTTTGTTTACTATATTATTTTGTAACGTAAATTATTATGTTGTACATGAACCCGTAATTTTTTTTTACTATACAAGTAATTTTAAATAAAATTATTGCATTTTATATTTGTACTGATTTGACTTTTTTTACAATATAGGCTAATTTAAACAATAAAAAATTTCGTTTTATCACTGTTTATTACATTATTTTGTTTATTAAAGTTATAAGTTGTTTATATATACCCATAACAATAATTTTTACTATAAATAAAATTTTAAAGAACATTAAAAATTGTATTTCACTACTGTTTTGGTTATTATATTATTTTGTAAATTAAATTATTGTGTTGTACATGTCCCGTAATTTTTTGTTTACTATACAAGTAATTTTAAATAAAAAAATTGCATTTTATCACCGTTTTGATTATTATATTTTTTCGTTTATAAAATTTATAAGTTGCATATTTACCAATAAATATTTTTTTACTATACAGGTAATTTTAAATAATAAAAATGTTGCATTTTATCACTGTTTTCTTTATTAAATTTATATGTTGCATTTCCGATAAATCTTTTTATTTTTGTTTTTACAATACAGGCTAATTAATAGAAAAAAAAATTATTTTTATTACTGTTTATTACATTATTTTTTTATTAAATTTATAAGTTGTTTATATACACCCCTAAAAATATTTTTAACTATAAAGGCAATTTTAAAGAGTAACAAAAAATGCATTTTATCACTATTTCGTTTATTATATTATTTTGTTAATTAAATTACTATGTTGTTACATGCAACCGTAATTTCTTCTATTCTACAGTTAATTTTAATTAGTTAAAAAGTTGTATTTTATTAATTATAAACAATAAACAAGATAATTATAAAATTCAACGTTTTTATATAAAGATGTCACAAAAATGAAGAAATATTAATAATAATTAAAATAAATGGACAGACTGATAATAATAGATAAATAGTTGATTAGATAATAATCTAATTTTAGCCTAACAAAGTAGACTAAAAAATTTAGCCTAAAAAAGTATATTTTAAAATATACTGTTTCTTTTTCGGGATAAACCTATAGGTTTAGTTTAGAGAGACACGATTTAATATCTGCTACACAGGAACTAATGAGATCAAGGCCTACTGCTTAAAATGGATTCCAAAAGGTTACGAACAACCATATCAGCAGTGGGAGGCGAACCTATGAACACCAAAGACCAGCATCCTACCTATTTGGTCCTCATTTTGACAGTACATCTGTAGAATAAATTTATTTATTAAAGATTATTGTGATTAGTCTAAATACTTTTAATAATCTTCAATTATTTTTAATATGAATAAAACTCGACATGAGAGCAAAAGTAAAAGTAACACTGACATATTTTTATGGATGCTTTTTTAAAATTATTTACGCTTCAGTGTTACAGAATGATAAAATATTCACTACCCTAATAGTACGAACAATAACAAAAATTAAAACATATCAATTTAATATAAACAAAGTCTCAGACTCGAAATCAAATGATTCATGCAAGACATGATTTTAGCCTCAAATACAAAATAGGTTAAAAATTTTGTTTAACATAACTCAACATTGCTTCTTATTCAAGAAAATCTATAAATTAGATTTTATACATACAATACATTAATTTTATAATCACAATTTTCTGCATATATTAATGATGTTTTGAAATATGTACATATCGAGATTAGAGTATCTAAACAAAAATTGTGAAGAAAAAGAAAAAGAGAAATGTAGGCTTTGATGTAAGTTACTTTAATATATTAAATTCACATTTCAGTACAAATGTAGATTTCAGGAAATTCTTTGCTACTTTTTAAAATCACTAAATTCTGGAAACCATGACAATTACATTTTAATAAAAAAATAAGATTAGAGCATCCCATTTTGGTCTTTTATTTTAATATTTTGGTATTAATTATGATTTTTTTTCAACACTAGACTTTTGCTGTGATACACCAAGAAAAAAGTGACTAAAAGTAACTGTTTACTTAATAAAGTGACTAAAAGTGATCAATTGTAAAAAAAGTGACTAAAGGTGAGAAAAGTGACGGAATTGCAAGCCTGCGAATGTAAAAGTGACACAAACATATATTTACGGATGCTTTTTTTTATCATTATTTATGCTTCAGTGTTAAAGAATAATAAAAATGCTTATGTTATGAATCAATATAAAAGAATAATAAAATATTTCCTACCATGATAGTACGAACAATAACAAAAATTAAAACTAATATCAATTTAATCTAAACAAAGTCACAGCGATACTGAACATAAACACTTATTTTTAGTAAATTTCAAGGTGAAGAGGCAACATTAACAGCTGCGCAGCAAATTGCAATTTTAGAATGTGAAACACAAGCACGTGCGCCGAATTTCTAACGAATTTAGAAATGTTTTGAGTAGGTCATCTGGATAACCTTACACAATATGCATTTGAAAAAGAAGCAATACAGCTCATAATAATGATTATAAAAAATGAGAGAAAGAGGGGTGCAATTGAAACAACATATCTTGTATCGCGATTGCCAAATGCGATAAAATAAGTTTTTCTGTTTTTTTATAAAGTAGGCAAATGGAACTCAAAATAAATCAGTGTAATCTTATTCGTTTAGTAAAAGAAAAAAAATCTGAGTTTAGGATATCGTTTTAGATAAACATCAGAGTTTTTTTTAAATATTATACTTTAATAGTGGGTTGATGAAATCAAGCTTTCATTTCCTACCATATTGGTCCTCAAGCTATATGAAGTCGGTGTGTATTTAAAATATTACTAAATGCAATATTTTGAGAAATATGTTGTAATAATGTAAATCAATCAAGTATTACAAATGAAATTATGTGATTAAAAGTACTATTAAATAAGGACGGAGTTTCCCCTTTGCATCCTTATATCAAACAACAAAGTATAATTTTCACTTTCGGTCCAAATAATTTTCATTATATTACTAAAAGACAGTGATTTTGTTTTCTTAGTTGCATTAACTTTTGCTCAATTCCAGACCGGGATCTTTAAATATCAAAAATCATTTCAAAAATCATTTCAGTTCTTTTATTCATTCCTTAATATAAAAAAATTTCTTCAATTCAATTTCGAAAAATCAAGTTGTTTTAGATACATCGAACATTTTTTTTGTATCCTCAAAATTTATGAATATTTTATATCCAGAAATATTTAAGATTAATGTTCAAATTATTCAGAAACATTTTCATATTTCTTCATGTTTCAACATCAACTTCAATTATATTCCAAAAAAGATATTTATAAAGGATATTCAAGGAATGCCAAACAAATTGAAGCATAGCTATATCTCTATCAGCTCTAGGCCACTTGGAAGATACTGTAAGGATGTATCTTCAAAATCTATGAATATTTTATATCCAGAAATATTTAAGATTATTGTTCAAGTTACTCAGACACATTTTCACATTGTTTCATGCTTCAACATCAACTTGAATTATATTCAAAATGATATTTATAAAGGATATTCAAGGAATATCAAACAAATTGAAGCATGGCTATATCTCTATCAGCGCTGGGCTACTTGGAACATACTCTAAGGCTGTATCTCTAAAATCTATCAATATTTTATATCCAGAAATATTTAAGATTAATGTTCAAGTTATACAGACACATTTTTCACATTGCTTCATGCTTCAATATCAACTTGAATTACATTCCAAAAAATATTTATAAAGGATATTCATGGAATGCCAAACAAATTGAAGCATGACTATATTTGTATCAGCGCTAGGCACTTGCAACCTACTCTAAGGCTGTATCTCAAATCTATGAATATTTTATATCCAGAAATATTTAAGATTAATGTTCATGTTACTCAGAAACATATTCACATTGTTTCATGCTTCAATATCAACTTGAATTATATTCAAAATGATATTTATAAAGGATATTCAAGGAATATCAAACATATTGAAGCATGGCTATATCTCTATCAGCGCTGGGCCACTTGGAACATACTCTAAGGCTGTATCTCCAAAATCTATGAATATTTTATAATCGGAAATATTTAAGTTTAATATTCAAGTTATTCAGAAACATTTTTATATTGCTTCATGTTTCAACATCAACTTCTATTATATTCCAAAAAAGATATTTATAAAGGATAGTGAAGGAATGCCAAACAAATTGAAGCATGGCTATATCTCTATCAGCGCTAGGCCACTTGGATAGATTTTTGTCTTAATTATGAAGACAGTCGAAAGAAAAAAAATATCAACGGGAGAAAAAAAATCGGGAAGAGAGCGCCTATCTGAGAATCATGGCTTCTTACTTTCACCCAGATAACGCCATTTTTTCTCCTTCTCTAATTCGAGAGAGCCCATAAACGTCTGGAGCAAATTGATGGCCCGTGAAGTGTCGAGTTGAAGGGGGTTGAGAGAATGATGGAAGGAATAAAAAGAAAAAATATGAATGTATATCGAGTGGGCACGGTAAAAATAGGAAGTGTTGGTCGCATCGTTAGTTAACCTCTTCACTATGGAGAAACATGTCGAGAATATGAAATCAGCGCATTAATGCCCATCCCCTACGCATTATCTACTTATACTGATGATGATCGCGAACGATACTAACGGAGAAAAATGCTTTCAACGTAAAGTGGCATTAGCTTTTTATTATAGTAAAGATTTGAAACGCGACGTTTTTTGCATGTATTACTTTCGGATATAAACAAACACATTATTTCTTTCTTAGGATAAAATATGAAATATATTTTCCATAATATTTCTCGTTTGGAAAAACATAACTTTTCGAAAAAGTTACATTTTATCTTTGTTCTCGTTAAGATATCCCGGGGCTATTATTTTAAAATTTTTTATCTATTAAACTAAAATAAGTTTTGCCGTATTTTAATCGCATTAACTATGAATTATAATTCACCATTTCAGTACTATTTACAGTCTGTATTTGTTAAAAGATCTCAGGGCTGTAAAATTTTCAAAAAGTTCGATTTTTAAAATTTTGTATCTATTAAATTAGAAAAGTGTAAAGCTCATTTTTATACCATTAACAGTCCAAAATAATTCACCATTTTTATACGGTTAATCGTCTATATTCTTTAAATGATCTCACGACTATTATATTTTCAAAATTTTCGATTTTTTATTTTTTATGAATTAAACTAAAAGACTCTCTGCATATTTCGATACCATTAACCGTCCAAAACCATTAACCATTTTTATACGATTTATCGTCTATATTCGTTAAACGATCTCACGACTATTAAATTTTCAAAATTTTAAATTTTTTATTTTTCACGAATTAAACAAATAGTGTCTCTGCATATTTTGATACCATTGACAATCCAAAATATTTCACCATTTTTATACGATTTATCGTCAATATTCGTTAAATGATTTTCTAAATTTTCAATTTTATAATTTTTCATTGTTTAAAGTAAAAGTATGGCTGCACATTTCGATACCGATCACCGTCCAACATCATTGACTATTAATATACCCTTTTCCGTTTATATTCGTTAAAAAATCTCAGGACTAGTCAATTTTCAAAATTTTCAATTTTATAATTTTTCATTGTTTAAACGAAAAGCCTGTTTGCATATTTCGATACCGTTCACCTTCCAATATCATTGACTATTAATATACCCTTTTCCGTTTATATTCGTTAAAAGATCTGAGGACTAGTCAATTTTCAAAATTTTCAAATTTATAATTTTTCATTGTTTAAACTAAATGTATGTATGCACATTTCGATACTGTTCACCATCCAACATTATTGACTATTCCTGTACCATTTTACGGTTATATTCGTTAAATGATCTAAGAACTATTAAGTTTTCAAAATTTTCAATTTTATAAATTTTATGTGTTAAACTGAAGGTGTGTCTGCACATTTCAATAGCATTACCCTTTTAACGTGATGGACTATTTCTATGCCATTCACCGTTTATATTCGTTAAAAGATCTCAGGACTATTAAATTTTCAAAATTTTCAATTTTATAATTTATCATTTATTAACTAAATGTGTGTCTGTACGTTTCGATATCCTTAACCATCATTGTCTATTTCGATACCCTTTTCCATTTATATTCTTTATAAGAACTCAGGACTATTAAATTTTTAACATTTTATGTATTAACATAAAATTTTTTTTTATTCTTAAAAATAATATTTTTTGCAATCCGAGCTGTTGTTTTACACTTTTCCGTTTATATTCTTTATATGAACTCCGGAATATTAATTTTTTTTAATTTTATGTATTAACCTAAAATCCTTTATGTTCTATTTTTTTAATTTTATGTATTGACCTAAAAACTTTTTTATTCTTAAAAATAATATTTTTACAATCCGAGACGTTGTTTTACATACTTTAATTTTCGGGTTAATCATTTTGACCATTTTTAAATATTTTTACACTACTTTAAAGATTTTAAAATAATTTATTTTTCTTTTCTTATTTCATTTTCTAAGCATGAATAAATAGTCATAGAAAATGTCTATTTTTTATAATACATGAACTATAACTTGCCATTTACCTGAAAATTGCATTTTAAAAAAGAAAGACCAAATACGGTTTCAAGTTAAATATAACAGGCAACAATTAAGTGTAATTTAGTAGCAATTAAAAGAAAAATAAAGAGGAGGAATTATCTTGAAATAATGGCAACAAAATATTGTTTCAAACAAAGAAAACTGTTTAAAGGTTAGACAAGTGTTAAATGATTTTATTTTAGTGAAAAGGCTTATAAAATGCTTAAAATTTATCCAACTGCAAAAATGTCAGTTATTTTGAAAGGGTGACATTCTATTTAATCCCTAGAGGGCAGAAAAAAAACATGTTTCTCAAATTCCAGGGAATTAGCAATTATTTTAACCTATTGTCCCAGGCATAAAAAAAGGGCTTTGACATTACTACATTAGGAGGTACACAATAAAGTTTTATCTCGTCATGCGGTGGAAAAATCTAATATTTTCCCCACAGATAATTACAAGTATAAGCCAAATAAGACCAGCAATCAATAAATTTCTAATTGAAACCGAAACAAGGGAACAAACTGTAATTCTGACAAGAGCCAAAAATGTTCTTTGAGAGAGCTCTGGCGGCAGATAATTAAATCCTAGCTTTGGATGCCCCCAGAGGAAAGCACAATAACCCAAAATTGTCTGGAAGATTAAAGTATCAAAACAACGGATAAAATCTAAATTACACAACACAAAACAAAGAAAGGAAGTTCGTCTTTATTATTTATTATAAAACAAGATGACATCGATTCCTCTCTCGTCTAGACAAAATGTATGATTGTTCCGTAATTAACAGAACGACAATTTACGACTGTGGCAGCTGATGCTCTGGACGCGGACATGCTGTCATATGACTAATTGCTCGCAGGCAAACAAACGTCAAAGTGCGTGATAACAGGAGTCAACGATTTCATATTTTTAAGAAAGTAGTCAGTGGAGATAAGGATATCATTTTATTTAAAAGTGACGAAAAATCACGTGACGTCAAAATGTGTGATAACGAGAGTCACCATTTCATATTAAGAAAGTAGTCAGGGGAAATAACGATATCATTTCATTAAAAAGTGGTGAAAAATCCCGTGACGTCAGAGTACGTGATAACAAGAGTCAATGATTTTATATTTTTAAGAAAGGAGTCAGTAGAAATAATGATATCATTTCATTAAAAAGTGACAAAAAATCAGGTGACGTTAAAATGCATGATAACAAGAGTCAACGATTTCATACTTTTAAGAAAGTAGTCATTGGAAATAATAATATAGTTTCATTAAAAAGTGACGAAAAATCACGTGACATCAAAATGCATGATAACAAGAGTCAACATTTCATATTAAGAAAGTAGTTAGAAATAACGATTTCATTTCATTAAAATAAGTGACGAAATATCACGTGGCGTCAAAATGCGGGATAACAAGAGTCAACGATTTCATAAATTTAAGAAAGTAGTCATTGGAAATAATAATATAATTTCATTAAAAAAAGACGAAAAATCACGTGACATCAAAATGCATGATAACAAGAGTCAACATATTATATTAAGAAAGTTGTTAGAAATAACGATATCATTTCATTAAAAAGGGACGAAAATCAATTGGCGTCAAAATGCGTGATAACAAGAGCCAACGATTTCATAAATTTAAGAAAGTAGTCATTAGAAATAACGATATCATTTCATTAAAAAAGGACGAATAATCACGTAATGTCAAAATGTGTGATAATAATAGTTAACATTTCATATAAAGAAAGAATTCAGTAGAAATAACGATATCATTTCATCAAAACGGACGAAAAATCACGTAATGTTACAATACGTGATAACAAGAACCAACTATTTTATATTTTTAAGAAAGTAATCATTGGAAATAACTATATCATTTCATTAAAAATTGACGAAAAATCACGTGATACCAGAATGCGTAATAACAAGAGTTAATGATTTTATAATTTTAAGAAAGTAGTCTTTGGAAATAACGATATTTCATTAAAAACTGATGAAAAATCATTTGAATTATTCATTGAAAAGGTAATTTTAGAAAGAAAAAATAAGAATTCATCTCTAATAATGAAAATAAATAAAAAAATCAATAACCTGAATGTAATATACTCATTATCTTTGACATTTATTTTTTTTTCGCTCAAATGTTAAATAGATAAAGTTAGACTTTTGTCCATAACACAGGATTTCACAATGATTTTAACTTCAATATTTTTTACAGTTTTCGTTTAAAAATTATTTGTGATATCTGTTCAAGATTATTTAGTCGCTTCTTGTAAAGGATGACTCCAGTGCATTTTAAAAATTTCAATTGCACGAATTTAAAACTATGTTAGCTCTTTGAAAGTGAGAAAATTAAAAAAGGAATCTCATATATGCATTTTATAATTAAAATATACATTTTATTATTAAATATTAAAATCTGACACGATGTGTGTGGTATTTGAAAGTTTATTAATATATAGTCTTAATTTAAAGCTATATTAATAGATATACCTTGGGAAAAAAACCTTTAAATCAAGATGCTTCTACTCTCGGAAGATTCCAAAGATTACAATAACTGAAAAATTCCAATACAGATGAACTTAAGTAAAATGTTACATTTGTTGCTATATAATTACATGATTTAAAAAAATTACTTTTAAATATAAAAACAAGCAACAATATAAATCCAACATACCTGTATATCGATAGGTAAATAAATTACAGAGACAAAAGTATTGTCCAATATTACATTATTCTGTTTAAGCATAGATCATTCTCTCACACATCATTTACCTAAGCCAAGCCAAAATGAATTAATCGTAAAGAATATTTTTGGATTTATTATCCTGAAGAAAATTAAAACTGTCACGCAATTTTTGATATGCTGAACAAATTTAACGACAGAGCAATTCATCTTCATTCCAAAACAATACTTGGACTTCACTAGTTTCTAAACAAATAAATATTTATTATCACCGTGACATTACGAAGCGTCGAAAAGTGACATGTCAAATAATTAATTGCTCAGATAGTCACAGGAATAAAAAAAACTACATTCACTTCATAAACCATAGTCAAGAGGAGTAACTGATTCATAATTAAAAACAAATATTAGACAGAATTTAAATAGGGCACATTCTGCAGGCGCAGATGGAAAATAAAAAGATAAACAAATAAACAAAGAAAGGAGAAATCCAATCTGACAAAAATTTTTATTTCCTAGGCAAGCTCGTAAAATAAATTTTAACACCTTTAATGAAAATGAATGCAATTTCCTTAAACACGATTAAAGTTTCACCGTCGGATTTAATTAATTACGTTACTTAAGGTCAAGCTGCCATAACAGAATAAAAAAATTATGGTTGTCGGCGAAAGTTTAATGAGTTATGTTTCTCCTGAAATATAAGACCTCTGTTGTGGGTTTTATTTTCCATAGAAGGATAAAAATTGTTTTTGCAAAGTAATAACATTGACATAATTTTTTAAAGCAAGATTTAAGTTTTTAACTTTAATAATAATACAAAGGTCTTAAAATGAAATATTGAAAACATCATATTATGAATAAATGAATACATCTAACTATCTATCTAGTTCTCCCGCTCTCCCTCTCTCTATATATATATATATATATATATATATATTATATATATATATATATATATATATATATATCTTTATATGTAAAATTCTTCTATCCATGTGTTTGTAATAGAACTCCTTCTAAACGGCTGGACTGATTTTGATGAAATTTTGTGTATGTAATTTATTTGATTCGAGAATGGTATAGATTCACAATTTGATCCGATAGAAAATGTTTTTTTTAATTAAAAATCCAGAAATGTTCGCTTATCGAGATTATTATAACGCCGCTTGAAACCCTTCAATACCAGCTTAACTGTGGTGCAGTAGTCAGCGCGACGGGCTTTTGTACGAGAAGCACATGGTTCGATTCCCTTTACAGGCGAGGTAGGAATTTTTATTTAACCTAATTACCTTTCTGATGACTATACGCGCGGTGGTGTCAAGTATTTTTCAAATCATTTTTTTCTTTAGTTTTCCATCAAAACGCTGCAATTTATAATTTAAAAACATTTTACAATTTTTGGATTTAAAGGTTTAAAACAGGATAACGTCTGTTGGGTTGCCTAGTAAATATGTAAGCACGCGCATATATATATATATATATATATATATATATATATATATATATATATATATATATAAATTTATATAATATAATATATATATATTATATATATATATATATATATATATATATATATATATATATATATATATATATATATATATATATATATATATATATATATATATATATATATATATATATATATATATATATATATATATATATATATATATATATATATATATATAATATATATATATATATATATATATATATATATATATATATATATATATATATATATATATATATATATATATATATATATATATATATATATATATATATATATATATATATATATATATATATATATATATATATATATATATGTATATATGATGAAGCGTAGCCGTACACATCATCCATCAACATCCGCGGAATGTAGTCGTGTCCATTAAGAGACCACTATGGAAACAGCTGAGTCCAGTGCCCCAAACCTAGAACGGGACACTAGATTGTTTCTCTTCGGAGTGCAGCATGCAGAGGTAAAATATCCCCAACTTCCACTAAATAATTCGTTTATTTCCAGTTTTTTATGATTACAATTATAAAGCACCCATTTGAACCTTGCACCCTGTTAGCAAGGAACAAAAAGTAAAAAAAAATCCCCCTTCGAATCTTGGTGCTCGACTATTTAAAACATTTTAAAACCCGAATCGACTTCATGATTGACGTCAAGAGACAGCCAATCGTGCCGCATAGAAAGTTCTCGGGAATTCTAAACAACCATCCCACTGACAGAGTGCCGTGTGCAAATCCCAAAACCAGGAAAACGCCGCCATTTTATAAGAATTGACATATAGAACTTGGAAACCAAAACAGGAATATTTTAAGCAACGCGCCCCATTATTACACACACACACACACACACACACACACACATATATATATATATATATATATAATATAATAATATAATATAATTTGGTAACAGATTTTATAAGTTTGAATATCACACTGTCGGCATGTAATGTTCGTAGTCGTTCGTAATTGGCGTAAAAAGTAGATCCCAGTCTCATTGAATCTCCAACAAGAAAAATTTATTTTGAATTTAATAATTGCCCTAGTTTAGTTAGCACTTGAAAACGAATCTAACTTAAAACTTATGTATGATAGGGTGCATGTACAAAAAAGTGTACACAAAAGAAAAATTTATTTCTAACTTAATAATTCTCCTAGTTTAGTTAGCACTCGAAAACGAATCAAATTTAAAGCTTTTGTATGAAAGAGTGTATGTACGAAAAAGTAGCATAGTTATTAAGAATTTAATAATTCCCTGAGATTAGGTACGCTTAGATACAAACGTATTCTAGACAAAATATTCATCTCTAATAATTACTTCGGAAAGACAAACAACTAAAAGGAAAGGAAATAAAGCTTCCTATCTTAATTATCTGTCAACAGTTACAGTTACAATAATTTCTTGTAAGATTCATTACAGAACTTTCGCTATATTTTAGCCATTTTCCAATATAGTTGTTCAATCATTGTCGCTGATTAAAGACATGACAAATAATCACAATCTGTCACTGTGAGCGCTGTACAACGTTTCCAAGAATCGCGTAGAAACTATTATACACACAAAAATATCTAAAGGGACTTTCCAGATGTGTTTTAAATTGCTTTTCTAATCGACACGAAATATAAATTTCTCCACCGCCTAACTGCTGTTAATATGACACTGTCTCATCCGTTTTTGTCAAACAGATTAAGAAGAAAATCATCTGCCAAAATCAATGAACTTGAGCGACCCGAACAGTTCGGTCAAAAGTTTTAATTAAAAAAGGACGATGAACAAAAAAGAAATATAAGATAATTTTTTGTACAATAATTATTTGTAAGATTCATTATAGAACTAAAAAAGGACGATGAACAAAAAAAAATATAAGATAATATTTTTGTACAATTATTACTTGTAAGATTCATTATAGAACTAAAAAAGGACGATGAACAAAAAAAAAATAAAAGATAATTTTTTTGTACAATAATTACTTGTAAGATTCATTATAGAACTAAAAATTGGACGATGAACAAAAAAAAATATAAGATAATTTTTTGTACAATAATTACTTGTAAGATTCATTATAGAATTAAAAAAGAACGATGAACAAAAAAAAATAAAAGATAATTTTTTTGTACAGTAATTACTTGTAAGATTCATTATAGAACTAAAAATTGGACGATGAACAAAAAAAATATAAGATAATTTTTTTGTACAATAATTACTTGTAAGATTCATTATAGAACTTTCTCGATATTTTAGTCATTTTCCAATGTAGTTATTCAATCATTGCCGCTGATTAATTTAGTTTGGTCTGGTTTGGAGTGCTACGGTCTACTTTTTTGCAACACAAGGGGTAATGAGACCGGGACCTACAGCTTAAAGCGCCGATTCCGAACAACTACGTACAACCATGTCCCAGTGGGATTCGAACCCACAAACTCTGGTACCGAAGACCAGCATCCTAACCAATCGGCCATCGTTCGGCGCTGTCGCTGATTAAAGGCATGACAAATAATCACAATCTGTCACTGTGAGCGCTAAAGAACATTTCCAAGAATCGCGTAGAAACTATTATACGAACAAAAATATCTAAAGGAACTTTCCAGATGTGTTTTTAAATTGCTGTTCTGATCGACATGAAATATAAATTTCCCCACAGCCAAACTGCTGTTAATATGACACTGTCTCATCTGTTTGTGTCAAACAGGTTAAGAAGAAAATCGTCTGCCAAAATCAATGAACTTGAGCGACCCGAACAGTTCGGTCAAAAGTTTTAATTAAAAAAGGACGATGAACAAAAAAATAAAAGATAATTTTTTCTCATAAATCTTCCAGGCAAAGGTTTTTAATCACTTGATGATTTTATTCATTTTTTTTAACTCCTCCAGGAAAAAAAGCGAATTAAAGGGAACTTAAAAGGGCCTTTTTTTAATTAAAACGCTATTTATTTCGTCCCATTAAAGAAATGATTAATTTCGAACACCCCCTCCCTTTCCTACTTCCATTTTCTATATCCAATATAAGTCCCAAAGAGATTTTTCGGTGTTCTTGGCGCATATCATTAACATAATTGGCTCCATATCTGGCGCTGTAAATTATTGGAAATTGAATATCACTTACATTCGATTAATCTAGTCAGCATTTCCTGTTTTAGGAGGGTTAAATGGGATTTTTATGAGCCTTTGTCTGACCCTTGGAGTTTTATCAGAGGCCTCGAGTCGTTTAGCAACAACACTGAAATGACAATAAAATGCCTCGCGGGCTTAATGTTCGGAAACGCTGGAATGAGTGTATATCCATAAAAAAGCTTTTCTATTTAGAAAGACGTTTTAAATTACAAAACCTATTATTGTTTAATATATATTGAAGTACGCATTCGGAGGGAAGTAAGCAGTGAATGTATAATTTTGATACTAAATTGCACTGTTTCTCTATATCTTTAGATATCATTATTGAAAAGAAATTATATAAAAGTTTAGAATTATCTGATATGATTTATAAACTGACAAGAAAAACTAACAGAACGAATGCGTTAGATAGTCATTTTAATAAACATTA
>CM063509.1:99190911-99200911 GCA_032207245.1 Pardosa pseudoannulata
TAATTCTAAGTCTTCGATATTATGAAACTCGAAATACACTGAAACTAATTCAAGGACATCATCTTCAGTAACATTGAATGAATTTATGAAAAATCTTAGAACGGGTTCTAATGCTGCAAAATCGTCAAATCTAGAATAAAACTCTTCTATTAGCTTATCTATAATTTCTAAATATGATGTAGCAGTAAAATTTTCATTATTCAAATTTAAACTATCAACAGTATATTTCATATTTGGGATATGTGATAATGATTTTTTCAATAGATGGGATTTCAACAACACTAACTTGCATTTGCATGTCCTAAACTCAACTGACTACTTGCTGTATATCGCCGTTTGACAAGAGTAAGTAAATCGCTCTGGCTATCATATATTTACATTAGTCCAGCGAGGGAGCGTTAAAAATCGAAAGGGGGCGACAGGGCTCCCGCGGGCGCCGCGTTGCCTACCCCTGGTGTATTGCATATTCTTATAAATAAATTTAAATATCTTGTATAATTCAAGTTAAAGTTTAAAAAAATTCTAAATATTAATAGGTGTTTATATTTTTCCA
The DNA here is from genome assembly GCA_032207245.1 of Pardosa pseudoannulata. Classification (NCBI taxonomy): domain Eukaryota; kingdom Metazoa; phylum Arthropoda; class Arachnida; order Araneae; family Lycosidae; genus Pardosa; species Pardosa pseudoannulata. The sequence continues at coordinate 99,191,465 of CM063509.1, forward strand.
AATTCAAGAATATAGTCTTCTAAATCAAGGTTCTTTTAGAATAAACGTGGAGTTGTGATGCATTTAAGAGTTCAAAAATCAGTGACATGTTCTGAAAAAAGAACAAAATGTCGCTTTCAATGTTAGACTTGCGTACTCGCTTCCGGAACCGTTTACCATAATAAAACAATATCGGAAATGAGAAAAACTACGTCATTCTTTATCCTCCGGACAGTGTCTATGTCTCCGACAAGACATTTACTCGATAACCAATCGCGAGACAATACCAGTGCGACCCCAAGAGACGAAAGTAAACTGACCCAGAAAGAGATAGAAGAAAAAAACCAATGGACGTGAATAAATTCCCACAGTGAAGAATATTTAAGTCGGCTCTATCTTTAGACAAACACCCGAAGAGAAACAGTCTCGAACTTCAAACGTAATCTTTTGCTTTTTTTCTGTTTGTTTGCTTACTTATACGGGTATTTATTTTCTCTTTTTTGTGTCTTCTCGGTAAATGATATTTCTACGGGAGATTAGGCCGTTGGAGAACAAAGGTGGCCCATTCGTTTATTTGTAAGCCGAAAACAATGAAAAAATTACGAGAGAAGTTTTAGAAAAAGAGAGATTCATAGTTATTGTCCGCTTTCCTTGAAGATATATTTAACTTTCCTTGCCCTTTCCGGTTAATGGTTTCTGGAGCAATTTGGGAGTTCATTGCCAATGTGGAGATATATTTAAACTGATATTGGTATAAGTTCAAGTATATATTGTAAAAATAATGTTGAAATTTTAACATGCTAATTACGGAATATAGATAAGTACATATCTTATTGGTTCTTAAATTAAAATTAAATTTAAAATATTTACTCAGTAGTAAATTGTCGAAGGTAAATTAAAATTTATGCATTTAAAAATTTATGAGTAGCTTTTTCAGCTTTAACAACTTATTTTTCAGAACAGTGTTTCTTATAGTAACATTGACTCTAATTAAAATATTTGCATTTTTCTATCATCAGGGATTCTAGAGTTTGTCTACTCAAATTTGACCTAAATTCAGTTTGATTTATCCTCACAGTATTGAAAAACTTTTAACGTGCAGCATTACTGTGTGAAAAGAGTAATATTCAGCATTATTTTTTGCAAAACTTTATATGTAATTGCCGAATTGTAATCTTTTAGCTGTTCAAAAGTTTTGTTATTTTCCGGAGCAATCTGATGAGTTTCCGGAGTTATGAAAATTTCTCATTTCTCCGGAGCAACTCCAGACAATCCGGAGTAGTTGGCATGTCTGCTCCTGAATTAAAATGCTTTGTATTTTAAGTATTTTAAAATTAAACCGTTATTTTTTGTTTCGTAAATTCTAGTCTGGGCGTTTCTCAAAATTTCAGAGTAACCCTCGTATTTCAGATTTAGCTTTGAGAAATGGGTTGAAAGAATTCAAAACACGAACACTCTATTTAATTACTAGCATATAGCCCGTCATAGGACAGGATCAGTAAAATTTTTAATTTTCCAAAATTGTAAAGTACGCTACGAGGTAGGTAAAAAAAATGGTTTGTTTTTTGGCTGAGAATTATCTTGCAACAAAAAATAATCGATGATTCAATATAAAATTATCACATATGTACCTAATCTATTATTTAAGCCAAATATAAAAGAAAATTATTCACGTAATATCTAAGTTCAATGATAAAACGTATGAAAATAAGGCATAATTTAAATAGTTTAAAATAAGAAATGATTCAATGAGGTGGTTAAAGGAATGACGTCATAATGCTAGAAAAATGTTATTTTTTCCTATTTATTATGAGATAAATTAATAAATTTAATCGCTTGCTCTTAACCGGGGAAAATAGGAGTTGAAATAATGGCATTTAAAAGCTCGAAAAGAGGGGAAGGATTTGATTTCGAACGTTTCAGAGAAGGCAGTATTTTTTTTTGTGATATGAAGCATATTTATACCAATTTATTTTAGAATCGGATCTATAGTTTAGGAGAAAATAAACATTACTCGCTTTGAATTTTGCTAACTATCGATGCCTTTATCCATTCCAGGTCTAACCGCTTCATAAAATCGAGGACAGACGTACAAATAACTTAGGCTATTATTATATAAGGGATGAGATTTTGTAGGAGAAAATGAGAATTTTGGAGAGGTGTTTTCAATGTAATAATTTTGATATATTACATGCATATATATACACACATATGTGTATATATATATATATACATCTATATATATGTGTGTATGTGTGTATGTCGATACAACCATGGAAATAATACTTAATTATTTATAAGACAACTGAAACTTTTAAAATTCCGAAGCCACACACTAGTCGAAATGAGCAAAAGCCAAATTTACCACCACCGAGTTCGAAAACGAGCGTAATTAGAGGCAAATTACCACGACATAATTGAACTTCGCCGGTACACGGGCCACGAATTACGGGTTCAAAATTCAATTTCTTAATCATTCACACCGAGGATGAGAGTTGCCACCCAAGAGAGCAGAATTTGCAAACCAAATGGAAAACCTCAAATTGGACTTTCGAGAGAGCCCTCCCGCTCCCTGCACGAAAGCAGCCGGCAAACTTAAAATTACAAACAAACCCCGGTCGAAATTCTACTTTCCAGCCATGCACACACGCCCACCTTCCCCTCTGATCCATTGCATTAGAAAGTACGAATTCGCAATCAGCGCATCTGCCTCCGCCACACCCCCTCCACACACGCACGCACACCTTTTCGCACATTCCACTCTCGGCAGACGACATCTCTCAACTAGGATTACAAATCGAACAAACGAATTTTCCAAATGCGAATTTCGGGAACAGCCACTCAGTCCCCAGGCGACTGTGTATATATATCTACGGGAGAGGAGTTCGTAGCCCGTTCGAATTTCTCATTTTCCGTCGCATTGAGATTGCAGGGAGGTGGACAATGTCCAGTGGCCTAGAAAGAAACAGTCTCGGAGGGGGGGTGAATGTCCGGTGGGGATTCGAGAATTCGATTTGGGGGGTGCCGTTAAAGTAATTCTACTCGCTTTCATTCGGTACACGGATTCTGCTGTACACAATATGCCATTCGATGTAAAACTTCTTTTTTTATTTATTTGTTTATTTATTTTTTAAAAATTCTGCTTGAATTGATAAAGGAAACTTATTCTTGTTTTCTTAGCAGCAAAATATGCTGTATTTTGAACAGGTAAGCATATAACAAATTGTACGTTATCGCCTGAAATTGAAATAGACAAAGAATTGAGAATTTTTACGTTACAGTTCTTATAATGGATTATGAATGAAGTATATTTTAATTTTTTTGTACTCCTAGAATATACTATAATAGGTTTCGCAGAAATACTATTAATTTAAGCAAGAATAAAAATAATAGTAACATCTTTACAGAAGTATTAATAAAATAATTAATCCTAATATGTATAATAGATAGTGAATGCATCCCTTATATAATAATAGCCTAAGTTATCTCTCCGTCTGTGCTCGAATTTATGAAGCGGTTGGACCTGGAATGGATAGAGGCATCCATATTGGATTCTTGATGAGTTAGGGTTAGCAAAATTCAAAGCCAGTAAGGTTTATCTTCTGATAAACTATCGATCCGATGCTAAAATAAATTGGTATAAATATGCTTTATAGCATATTTATACCAATAGCGAAAAATACTGCCGTCTTTAAAACGCTCACAATCTATTCTTTACCCCCTTTTCGAGCGTTTTATGTCATTATTTCAAAATCTATTTTCTCCAGTTAAGAGCAGACGATTTAATTTATCAATTTATTACATAATATAGAGAAAAAAATATTTTTTCTAGCATTATGACTTCATTCTTTTAACTATCTCATTTAATCATTTCTTATTTTAAATGATTTAAATATCGTCTGCATTATTTTCCTACGTTGTATCACTGAACATAGATATTACTTAAATCATTTTCTTTTATATTTGTCTTAAATAGTAGATTAGGTACATATGTGATAATTTTAAATTTAACCATCGATTAATTTTTATTGCAAGATAATTCTCATCCAAAACACAAACCATATTTTTTTTTGCCTGCTTCATAGTGCGCTTTGCAATCATGAAAAATTAAAAATTTCTCTGATCCCGTCATATGACGGCCTATATACTAGTATTTCATATTGCTTCAAAAGAGGAATGAGAATGAAAGTGTAATCCGACATCCAATAGCTTACAAGAACAATAAATATATGTTTATGACATTTCATCTGCTAATAAAGAGCGCAGCGAAATGAGAAGTATAATTGATGATTTCGTTTTACATTTGTTATCTTCAAACATCAAAAAAAAAAAAAATTCCGAGTGTTAGGAATAAGGCGTATTACGACTTCCCTCTGTGGGCCTTTGATCATCCCACAGCCTGGATTTCGAATCAAGTAATCGAGTTTCCTAAACGAGAATCAGAGAATCTGCTCGGGGCTCTTCGCCTATTTCGGATTCCAGCCGGTTGAATTTCTCATTTGGAGTAATGTTATTTGTGTGGGGAAATGACCAACGTCCGGCAATGCTACAACGGCTGAATTATGCTCTATACAGTAAAGTAATATTTATAACGGAGATCCTTTGGTCAGTTCATTTGTGTACAAATGTGTATATAGTGGAGCTCACATAAAGGGACTAGGTACAATTATTTTGATGAAAATGTTAATTTTTTAATTAATTCCTTAAAATATAACATCTAAAATATTGTGTCGAAATTTCGATATGATTTAATAATTACAAATGTAAAGTAAAAGTTTTATCCTGATTGTGTCTTTTTAAATCATATGTTTGTTTACAACACCTTCGTTTTTCCATTTGCCTCTGTAAGTCTTAAAAATTAGCATATAGCCCGTCAATATGATTTAAAAATTACAAATGTAAAGTAAAAGTTTTATCACGATTGTGTCTTTTTAAATCATATGTTTGTTTACAACACCTTCGTTTTTCCATTTGCCTCTGTAAGTCTTAAAAATTAGCATATAGCCCGTCAATATGATTTAAAAATTACAAATGTAAAGTAAAAGTTTTATCATGATTGTGTCTTTTAAATCATATGTTTGTTTACAACACCTTCGTTTTTCCATTTGCCTCTTAAGTCTTAAAAATTAGCATATAGCCCGTCAATATGATTTAAAAATTACAAATGTAAAGTAAAAGTTTTATCATGATTGTGTCTTTTTAAATCATATGTTTGTTTACAACACCTTCGTTTTTCCATTTGCCTCTGTAAGTCTTAAAAATTAGCATATAGCCCGTCAATATGATTTAAAAATTACAAATGTAAAGTAAAAGTTTTATCATGATTGTGTCTTTTAAATCATATGTTTGTTTACAACACCTTCGTTTTTCCATTTGCCTCTGTAAGTCTTAAAAATTAGCATATAGCCCGTCAATATGATTTAAAAATTACAAATGTAAAGTAAAAGTTTTATCATCATTGTGTCTTTTAAATCATATGTTTGTTTACAACACCTTCGTTTTTCCATTTGCCTCTGTAAGTCTTAAAAATTAGCATATAGCCCGTCAATATGATTTAAAAATTACAAATGTAAAGTAAAAGTTTTATCATGATTGTGTCTTTTTAAATCATATGTTTGTTTACAACACCTTCGTTTTTCCATTTGCCTCTGTAAGTCTTAAAACTAGCATGTAGCTTGCTCATGATATGACGGGATCAGTAAAATGTTTAATTTTCCAGAATTTTGAAGTAGTCTATGAAGCAGTTAAGAAAATGGTTTGTTTTTTGGCAGAAAATTATCTTGCAACAAAATGTAATGATTAATTCAAAATTATCACATATGTACCTAATCTATTATTTGTCTTATATCAAAGCTTAATTTCAGGAACATATTTGTTTTATTGTTGTAAAGGTTCAAACAAAAATATTTAAATCGTCTGAAATGCTGACTAAGTGTTATTCGATTCCAAGAATTGTTAGAATGGTATTAACATGAAGGAAATATATACAATTATCGATTTATAGAAAATTATTCACTCATTGTATCTCTGTATTTCGAATTTTATTTGCATAAACCAATTATTAATTTAATTAACTGTAACTGTAGTTACTTATAATTAATTGTACACCATAAATATGGATAAAAATAATTTTACATTAGTAGATAATTTTCTATTCATTCATAAAATTTTATTAGATTTTTGTTATATAAATTACGTTTTATGCAAGTAACCCGCTTTCTTTTATTACATTAAATGTTCTGAAGCATTTCTAATTATTTAGAATTAAATACAGCACACAATAGACATATTCCTTAGGTCAATCTTCCCTATAGACAGTGCTTTAAATTTTCTGGAATGAAAATAACGGACCGTAACCTTCATTTTGGAACAGCACAATCATTAACAGCACCCTAAACAGCAACATATAACTGCATGTCAGTTTTCCCAAACTGAGAACCTTAAAATGTTTCATTGTTCCCTTTATAACAGGTTAAAAATAATTAAGGAATCCCACAAGTGCACAAAAGAATGCTAAAAGCCCATGCCTTTTTGGATTATCTTTGCATTGTTTTTCAACCAATGCCACCAGTAGGTCAGTTCATTCTTCTAGCTGTCGTATCTGGCACGTTCAGGCATTAGCATTCGCGGAGCTTACGGGCTAATGGACTACGCCCTATTAAACCGAACAATTCCCTGTGTACCACTCAGCCCAATGAATGCTAATAAAGTCCATCAGATGCCATTCCTACTCCCCCGGGAGATGATGAAATTGCAATGACCCCCCTTCCCTTCCTTTGCCTTTTATTACACCCTCATCTCTATCGGTCATCAATCGATGAAAGAAGGATTAAGTATCGAATAAATGAATTTCCTCACGATACCTTAGCGATGTTGATTCAGCTGCCTCGGGATTAAAAAGAGAGAAAACATCTGGGCGGGCAGAAAAGCCGGTTTTACGTATCACGCATTGTTTACCGATGTATTGTGAAGTCTTATAAATTTTTAACACTTCAGCCGGGCTATTCGTAAGATGATACAAGATTCGTGCCACAATGTGAATTTGAATGAATTTTAGCTACTGCGTTCAAATGAGCTTTTATTTTGAGACTATTGAAAAAGTAAATATGTCAGTCTATTGTTACTGCGATCAATTCAATCAAGATGATAACTGGTCGTTAATTTTTTCTATTTTTTCACATCTCATAAGCAAAAAAGAAAGAAATATTTGGTGTATATACACCTGCACCAAATTTAATGAGATTTTGGCATATTAAAGAGTTCTGTAATATTTATATCCTCTAATATGTAAGAAAAAGATACGTGTGTATATATATATATATTGCAGCATAAAGAAACTTTCTCAAGATCTCTGTGAATGTCAAAGCACGAAATAGAAAAATTGAGGGTTTTCTCGCCATTTGATCAAAAGTATCGATATTTGATTTAAAATGTTATTTATTGTTGCCTTCTGTTCTCAAACATTCTAGATCTTTCTTTATTATGTAAATTAGTTATTTCTAAAATATTGCTATATAAAATATACATATTAGGCAACTATTTAGTAAAGTTGCGAGTTGCTACTTTGCTTCAATAAATTCGTCTGTTAGGTTAAACGGTGTGTTCATTCTAATCTTCGTGACAAGATATATGTATATATATATATATATATATATATATATATATATATATATGTATATATATATATATATATATATATATATATATATATATATGTTGTAGCGTACTGGGGCTCTAAGTGAGCCCGAAAAAGGATAGCGAAGGGCTACGTACAGACTATGATATTTATTTAGAAACACAATATTGAAGTTATGATAAATACAGATGAAACGATGAATATCTACAAATGAAAAAAATGATCGTTGCTGGAATCAGCTTCCTAAGAGGAAAGGGGGGGGGAGGACTCTCTCAGTCGCTCCCTCGAAGTTCTGGGCCAATGAGTTCACAGTAGACTCGATCGGTCAAAAATCCTCTCTGGGCCTCGAACTCTGCTCTTTTATATCGTTGTCTGACAGCATAAATGTCCATCTCAGCTGATCGAACAGCTGTTTGATGACGTGGTGAGGAAAGCGCTTGTCGGCTCTCTCGCCAGCAGGTGCCAGGGAAGCTTGCAGTGATCGGGAGCAATCTCGCCGATCATTAATCGATGTCTCTGGACAACACTTGGAGAAAAGTATTGCTGCTTCCCTTACAATGTAGAGGATTGCTGTTTTGTGAGAGTCTTTCTTCGGGATGCCATTGAAACGAACACTGGAAACACTTCGTTAGCACCCTAATGAATTTCTCAGACAGAATGATTGAGATGGTTCTAAAATTATTTCAGCATATATTCTGTAAAAATAACGTCCTTTACTATGTAAAAATATATTCTGTTCAAATGCTCACAAAGGCACGTTTGTTTTATTTATGTATATTTTATTATATATGTATCTGAAATTTAATAATAGTTACAATTATATTGTGTATTTTATTTATATGAATAGTTGTGTATATATTTGTATATGTTTATATAATATGTATTTGTTTATTTATATATATTTTATGTTTATAATATATATATATATATATATATATATATAATATATTTGTGTTTGTTTATATATATTTTTATATATATATATATATATATATATATATATGTGTGTGTGTGTGTGTGTGTGTGTGTGTGATTCTATTTTTTATAAAACTCCTTCACAAGGAGAAAATCTAACAGCTAGGTAATAAAAATGCATCAGGCCAATAGGAGAACGCAGAAGTTAATTTAAAATTTATTCTAGAGTAACAACGCACATCTAATCTTTGGACAACATACAAACAAAAGCCACAGAGTTATTGATCGGACAGAGATAGAGGGATGACAAAAAGAATTTTACAGTAAAAACAATTAATTAGTATTAAATGCAATATCAGTAAAATGAACCATGTTAAACATATAAATGCTGTGAATAAATGTTTTATAAAACTGTAGACAGAAAGTTTATATTTTATCACAATAATGTTTATTGAAATATTCTTTATTATATATTAGAATGGGTATATTTAAATGAATAAAATGTAAAGGTTTTAAAAAATTTATAGAGTTAATTAATTTTAATATATTACATATATATACATGTAATATATAATATATATAAGTGAATAGTGAATTGCTTTTTATTTTAATAAATTGAAGTTATTACAGTTAAAATTGTAGATTTTGACTGCATACTCGTTGCTTCATATCAATAACAATTTAAAATACATCACAGCAGTATCTCAAAAGATCACGCAAGAGGGGATAAAGATTTCGTATTTCCGGGAGATACGATTCCTCTAGAGGCCTTTCCCTTTTGGGATATAGTCTTCCAAAAGCTAATTTTCCATCCCATACGGCTTTGGGGAAGGCCGCGACCACAAAGAAGAAACAAGAGGCCCCAGAGAGAGCTGCTTGAGTGATATATTCACATTGGATTGGTAGCATTGTCTTAT
>CM063509.1:99203411-99223411 GCA_032207245.1 Pardosa pseudoannulata
AGAGAATTACAAAAGTTTGAAAATAAAGTTGACTTTTGTAGACTTTTATAGTTATCCGAAACCTTAAACTTAACGTCAAATAAGAAATAAAGAAACGTTAAATTGTTTAAAGAAATATTAAATTGCGTTCAATGCAATTTTAAGATAATTATGAATATTTATTAGAATAAATGCCAGTTTTGTTCACAATTAGATCTGTAAAATAAAAAATAAAAATTGTAGTAAGTTGTGTTAAATCTTCAAATTTTTGATACAGCATAATCGAAAAAAAGATGATATTAAGTAAAAGTTTCATTTTAATTATTTTCTAAATAAATTTCATTTTTCCATAAGTTGAATTGCAGATGTTTGAAAAATAATTAGGCATTTTCAGATACTTAAAACTAACCAAAACTTTAAGCTTAACGTCAAATAACAAATAAAGAACTATTAAATTGCTTTAATTGCAGCTTTAAAATGATTATGAATATTTATTGGAATAAATGCTTAACGTTGTGTGCAATTAGATATGTAATAAAATTAAAAAAAAAATAAATTTTGTTAAATATACGAATTTTTGATACAATAAAATCGAAAAAAAAAAATGATAACATTCAGTGAAAATTTCATTGAAATTATTTTCTAAATAAATCTTCTATAACTTGAATTACAGAAGTTTGAAAAGTAAGTTACTTTTTGCAGATAATTAAATGTATCCAAAACTTTAAGCTTAACGTCAAATAAAGAAATATTAAGTTGCTTTAATAGCAGTTTTAAAATAATTATGAATATTTATTAGAATAAAAGTTCAATGTTGTGCTCAATTAAATCTGTAAGATAAATAATTAAAATTTTAATAAAAATAATTTTGTTAAATCTATGAACTTTCCAAACAGCATAATCGAAAAAAAATGATAACATTCAGTAAAAAAATTATTTTCTAAATAAATTTCCATCTTTTATAACTAGAATTACAGAAGTTTGAAAAGTAAGTTGGCTTTTGCAGATATTCCAAAACCTTAAGCTTAACGTCAAATAATAAATAAAAAATATTAAACTGTTTTAATTGCAATTTTAAAGTAATTATGAATATTTATTAGAATAAACGTTTAATGTTGTGCTCAATTAAATATGTAAGATAAACAATTAAAGTTTTAATAAAAATAATTTTTGTTAAATCTATGAATTTTCCAAACAGCATAATCTAAAAAAAATGATAGCATTTAGTAAAAATTTCATTTAAATTATTTTTAAAATAAATTTTAATCTTCTATAACTTGAATTACAGAAGTTTGAATAGCAAGTTGGTTTTTGCTGATACTTATAACTATCCAAAACCTTAAGCTTAACGTCGAATAAAGAAATATTAAATTGCTTTAATTGCAATTTTAAAATAATGAGCATTTAATAGAATAAACGTTCACTGTTTTGCGCGATTCGATGTGTGAGATAAATAATTAAAATTTTAATAAAAATAATTTTTGTTAAATCTATGAATTTTCCAAATAGAATAATCGAAAAAAAATGATAACATTCAATAAAATTTCCTTTAAATTATTTTCTAAATAAATTTCCATCTTTTATAACTTGAATTACAGAAGTTTGAAAAGTAAGTTGAGTTTTGCAGGTATTTAAAGCTATCTAACACCCTAAGCTTAACGTCAAATAATAAATAAAGAAATATTAATTTAAGAGCTATTGCTTCAATTGCAATTTAAAAATAATTTTGAATATTTATTAGAATAAACGTTCAATGTTGTGTGCAATTAGATCTTAAAATGAATAATTAAAACTTTAGTAAAAATAAAATGTGTTAAATCTACGAATTTTACGTACAATATAATCGAAAAAATGATAACACTTAGTAAAAATTTCATTTAAAATATTTTCTAAATAAATTTCGATTTTCTATAACTTATAACATATTACAGAAGTTTGAAAAGAAAGTTGACATTTGCATACACTCAAAGCTATGAAACCCTAAGCTTAACGTATATAACATAAAAAAAAATCGTATCATAAGACTATTCTGTGATCCAAGCTTACATAAACATCAAGCAGTTAGACTTTCTTTCACAATAAAACAAAATCAACTCTTTTTATCTGCATAACTTAAGAATCGTCTGCCATATTTAATAAAAAGCACCGGACTCTACTTATTTACCATCCACATAACAGCAAACAAGAGGTAGGAAAAGTTTTCGGAAATTTTGTACTCCATCTTACATTTTATTGACGTCAGATGACAAAGCACGGCTGTTTTCCGTTCTGATCCAATGACAGGACATCTATAACGAACCACATTCGGAAATGCACTCCATTTATTTACCAGCTGATATTGAAAACTTAGTAGCTTTCTCTCTGGCTTTTTTTTTTCTTTTTTGGCCTTGGTAACGGTCAAGATAAAAAAAATTATTATTTTCCCTACCTATAGTGCATATAAACGTTCCTCTCACTTATGATGGGCAGAAGTTTCGCCCGAGGCTGGCAATTCACTGTATATAAAAGAAGAAACCCCTTCACTAAACATTTGATTGGCCAATTTCTAGGCTGGGCTTTGCTTTCGATGGTATTATTTTTATTCTTCGGTTTCCCCCTCCTCTCGTTTTTTCATTCGAAGTTTTTGTCGTTAGAGGAAATGGGACTACTGCAATGGTTATTTATATGTTATGTATAGGAGTTAATGTTTTTGTCTGTTTTCTCTTTATTTTACGGAGACATTGTTCACAGAAGTAAATAAATCTTGTATCTTTTTTAAAGAATAGATTTTGTATTCTTTATACACAAATTTTTGAATTTGTGTCTCTCAAGTAGTATATATTATCATATAAAATATGCTCTAAATGAAAAATGAAATTAACTTACTCCAAAATAATTTATTTATTATATTAGAAACTATTTTTCTAAAATAAATTTAAATATCTTTATATTCTCTAAGCGTAAAATTCTAATTGTTTCTTTCATTTAATTGAAATAGAAACTAATTTTTTATAAAAATAAATGTTTCTTTTATATTCTCTTACTTAAATTTTAATTAAACCTGTCTTTTAAATTAAAAGAATTAATTTTTATGTAAAATTAAATATAAATCTCTTTTATATTCTCTAAACCTAAAATTGATTGTACTGGATTTCAATTAATCTAGAAACTAAATTTTTATATAAAATATAAATCTATTTTAATTTTTTAATTTTTTATATTTATATAAAATTAAATATAAATTTTTTTTTCTCTAAACCTAAAATTTAATTTCGGTTTTTTAATTAAAATAAAATTTTTTTTTTTATTTATATTTTATAATTTTTTATATAATTTCTAATATAAATATTTTAAATCTCTATTTTCTCTAAACCTAAATAATTGTGCCTGTCATTTAAAATTAAACTAGAAACTAATTATTAATTAAACATAATTTTTATATTCTCTCAAAATTTTAATTGTATCTGTCGATTTCAATTAAACTACAAACTAAATTTTTTTTAAAAATATAAATATTTTATATTAAATCCTAAAATTTTAATTGTACTGTCAATTTTAATTAACTAGAAACTAAATTTTATATAAATAAATTTAAATATCGGTTATATTCTCTAAGCGTAAAATTCTAATTGTACCTGTCAATTTAAAATTGAACTAGAAAATAAATTTTTATATAAATAAATATAACTTTCATTTACATTCTCTAAACTTAAAATTTCAACTGTACCTGTTGATTTAAAATTAAATTAGAAACTAAAGTTTTATATAAAATTAAATATAAATCTCTTTTATGTTATCTAAGCCTGAAATTTTAATTAAACCTGTTGTTTTAAAATTAACTAGAAACTAATTTTTTTATATAAAATTAAATATAAATCTCTTTTATATTCTCTAAACCTAAAATTTTAATTGTATCTGTCGATTTCAATTAAACTACAAACTAAATTTTTATATCAAATATAAATCTAATTTATATTTTATAATCCTAAAATTTTTTTAATTATTGTTTTAAAATAAACTAAAAAAAAATTATATAAATCTTTTTATATTCTCTAAACCTAAAATTTTAATTGTTCCTGTCATTTTAAAATTAAACTAGTAGCTAAATTTTTATATAAATTAAATATAAATCTCTTTTATATACTCTAAGACTAAAATTTTAATTGTACTTTTCGATTTAAAATTAAACTAGAAACTAAAGTTTTATATAAAATTAAATATAAATCTCTTTTATATTCTCTAAGCCTAAAATTTTAATTGTACATGTCAATTTAAAATTTAACTAGGAACTAAAATTTTATATAAAGTTAAACGTAAATCTCTTTTATATTCTGTAAGCCTAAAATTTTAATTGAAACTGTTGTTTTAAAATTAAGCTAAAAACTAAATTTTTATATATAATTAAATATAAATCTCTTTTATATTCTGTAAGCCTAAAATTTTAATTGAACCTGTTGTTTTAAAATTAAGCTAAAAACTAAATTTTTATATATAATTAAATATAAATCTCTTTTATATTCTCTAAGCCTAAAATTTGAATTGTACGTGTCGATTTAAAATTAAACTAGAAACTAAATTTTTATATAAAGTTAAATATAAATCTCTTTTATATTCTCTAAGCCTAAAATTTTAATTAAACCTGCCGTTTTAAAATTAAACTAGAAAATAAATTTTTATATAAAGTTAAATATAAACCTTTTTTATATTCTCTAAGCCCAAAATTTTAATTGTACCTGCCAATTTAAAATTAAATTAGGAACTAAATTTTTATATAAATTTAAATATAAATCTCTTATATATTCTCTAAGCCTAAAATTTTAATTGTACCTGTCAATTTAAAATTAAACTATGAACTAAATTTTTATATAAAATTAAATATAAATCTCTTTTATATTCTCTAAGCCTAAAATTTTAATTGTACCTGTCGTTTTAAAATTAAACTAGAAACTAAATTTTTATATAAAATTAAATATAAATCTCTTTCATATTCTCTAAGCCTAAAATTTTAATTGTACCTGTCAATTTAAAATTAAACTAAGAACTAATTTTTTATATAAAGTTAAATATAAATCTCTTCTATATTCTCCAAGCCTAAAATTTTTATTGTACCTGTCAATTTAAAATTAGGAACTAATTTTTATTGGGTCAAAATCTATGCTAAAATATATCTCCGATGGCATGCATCTTCTTTTTGTTCTGGAATTTCCTAAACTGGCCGCTAGGGCACTCTAAAGACCCCTTCTCTGAGGGGGTGAACTGTAGAACCGATGGTAAGTTTAGATTAGAGTTTATAAAAGGGGAAGCAAAGAGACGTGGAGTTTTTCGCTTGACTTTGGATTGGAAAACCGTTGCGAATTTTTTCAGGCCTTAATGAATATTTTCTTCTATAAATTTACGTCAGCATCTTTAAACTCATATAGATTACGGGAAGCTTCGTGACACTATATTCCAGGGGTGGGCAAATACTTTTAAGCGCGGGCCAAAAGTTTCAAAATGTCTCCCGGGCCGGAGGACTATACCGTGTACTCTGTGCACACGCGAATGTTTCGAGTGGAGTTTTTTCTCTGCCCAAGAAATTTTTTTGACAAAAACACTATAAGTATCATTTTAAAGCATTTGGATAGATAAATTTGACAGTTAATAAAAAATTATAATAATAATAAATTGTCTTACTTAGGTGTATATGCGAACAATTTGTGCCCAGTAAAATATTTCACGTAATTTTTAAAGAAATAGGATCCATTATATTAAATTAATGGTCATTAAATAAATCAGTTAATGAAAAATTTATTTATATCTTAACGATAAAATTATTTTATTTTGATCATAGTTAGTACATTTTCATATTTATATTACATTTTGTAAATATAATAGTAAATAGAATTATAAAAAGTAAAGACAAACATCAAACGTTAAAATAGAATAGTTTTAGTTAATGCGAAACGTGAAATCTGGAATGTTCATTTGATATTATTTCTTCACAATTTGGATCCAAATCACTTGTAGCAATCCTTAATACCGAGTGTAGATTTTCGTTAGTAATTTGTGATCGATGTTTATTTTTCGAGTAAATCATTAACGAAAAAGTTCTTTCACAAATATATGTTGTACACTACACATACAAATACTGTTGATTTCAACAAAATCGCATATAAGAGATTAAAAAAATTGTATGCAGGATTTTTCAACGGGCCAGATAAAATAAGCAAAAGATCTGGATCTGGCCCACGGGCCAGCTTTTGCCCACCTCTGCTATATTCCTTAAGGTGCCGTCTTCAGGATTTTATACAAAATACCTATATTAGTTTCCTGATTTAGTTTACTTTTCCTTGCATATATATGTATTTCAAAGGATGTATACTTAAACAAGCATGATTAGTCCAAATACACGTATCCACAGAATATAGGAGGATGTATTTGATTCAAAGAGAACTCGAATCTGCTTACAATATGAATACTGATAAAATACCCCCCGCCATGAAACAGAAAACGGAGAAAGAGAAATTTGAAGAAACACGTTGTTACTGCTTGCGGAATTTTATTGTTTCAAAGTAAAATGCTCTCTGCATTTTATTTTGCGAAATATGGAAAAGGGACTTTGTCTTTGGAGACAAATTGGGACAAAAGTAAGAAGATATGGAATTTTCCCCGGCACAAGGGTATAAAGATTCTTTCAGAATAGAATATTTTTAGAATTGGTCTTTATTGAATGCATTGTGAATATAAAAACCTTATGTTACTAATTTAGTGATATATACAGTGAGACAGACAAACACAAAGAGAGAAAAAGTGATGGAGGGAGTATATATCTTTATATGTTGTTTGTATACATAGATAATACCATTGTCAATCAACGATAGATAGCAGTACATGAGCATTGTTTATATTAATAATTGTTTGTCATATCTAAAATATAAATTTGTTAGTAAACATTCGTATACTTGTCAAAACAAATAAACATTTGTGTGTTTGTATGCATAAAAATAAATAGGGATAGCAAACAGTAAAACAAACAATATAAACAAAATGTAAGAGAGAATTAGAAAATCGGGCATTCATTAGTTAAAGATGTAGTTTTCTTTAAACTGGATTAAACAGAGAAATTTCTTTATCAGAACTCTATACCACTTCTTGAGGTACTGAATTTCAATTTAGAATAGTTAACATTCTAAATAAAAAAAGTCTAAGTTTAGAATTTTAATTTAATTTAGAAAGGTTCATTTAGAATTAACCTTTAACTACTCGGCGTTAGTTTTTGATAACAAGTACTCGTGTGATGGGGACTACTTAAAAAGTGGGTTCCCCTTTTCAAATTTGGCTAAAATATTGGCGATATTTACTAAAACACAAAGGTAATGCATCCAAACATTGTATTTCTTGATTTTCCTGGCGACTTTAATTCACAGTGAGCTATCGTAATATTATTATATACTCTTAATTAATTAATGAACGCGACTTGAAAACCAGACATTTATATTTATGGGCAATTAAGTTTACAAACGCAACAGCTCCAAATTATTAAAAATCAGCCATAGTGAAACATTAATGGTTTGTTAAATCTATATTTTTAAGCATTGCACTTTTAATATATAAGAAAATAGTTACACAAGGAGAGTTGGATGCAAATATCATATAAATTATAATTAAGATACAGATTGTTTGGACACGGTGAAATCAGGAGAAAATGTTTGGCGACCTTATTTAAACCATTATCTCCAAGTTGGCGGGTGAACCCAGTTCTTTAGTCAAGCCGTGTTATGTATTTTGTGCAACACCAATAAAGTAAGCAAAAAAAAAATAGTTAAATCAGAAACTATATTCATAATATACGATTTTGTAGCCAAACTTTTGATAAAAATGTACTTTTGATAAACAATGATTAGACAATCGTTTTGAAAATGACCCAACTACAAAAGATTATTTGTTGGCTATTTTTGACTGCAAAAGAAGCTGGATAAATCATAAATTTTTAAAAAAGCACTCGTGTTAGATATTTTAAAGAAAACATTAAGAGAATTGCCTTCAATTGCAAAAGAAATTGAATTAGATTTTGAGTTAAATTTAAAAGAAAAGTACGAAACTATTGTAGAGATTAATGATATTTGCTATGATGAAAACAAATTTTACAACAGATTTTAAGTAAATAAATATTAAAAAAACAATCAATGATTAACAATCGTCGTAAAAATGACCCAAGAACTAAAGATCATTTCTTGGCTATCTTTCACTACAAAAGACGCTGGATAATTCATAAAATTTTAAAAATAGACTTGTTTCAGATGCTTCAAACAAAACATTAAAAGAATTAGCTTGGTTAAATTTAAAAGAAAAATAAGGAACTACTGTAGACATGGAAGATATCTGTAATGCTGAAAGCAAATTTAATGACATAACTAACAAAGCATTTAAAGAAATATTAAAAAAAATAATCAACAATCGTCTTGAAAATGACCCAACAACAAAATATCACTTGTTGACCATCTTTAACTACCAAAGGCGCTGGTTATTTCATAGATACTAAGAGATGCACTGTTTCCAATGCTACAAAAAAACCCTATAATAATTACATTACATTTGGAGTATTTAAAGAAGTTGAGAAAGAATAATCAATAATCGTACAATCGCCTTGAATATGACCCAACAACAAAATATCGTTTTTGGTTATCTTTCACTACAAAAGACGTTGGATATTTCATAGATTAAGAGATAGACTATTTCCAATGCTAAAAAACCCTATGAGAATTACATTGCATTTAGAGTATTTAAAGAAGTTGAGAAATAATCGAGAAAGAATAATCAGTTATTATACAATCGCATTGAAAATGACCCAACAACAGAAGATCATTTTTTGGTTATCTTTCACTACAAAAGACGTTGGATATTTCATAGATTAAGAGATAGACTGTTCCAATGCTAAAAAACTCTATAAGAATTACACACTAAAAAACCCTATAAGAATTACATTACATTTGGAGTATTTAAAGAAGTTGAGAAAGAATAATCAGTAATTATACAGTCGCCTTGAAAATGACCCCAAAAAATAAAAGAACCTTTTTTGGTTATCTTTCACTAAAAAAGACGTTGGAGAATTAATAGATTAAGAGATGGACTGTTTCCAATGCTAAAATAACATTGCATTTGGAGTATTTAAAGAAATTGAGTTAGCATTTGGATTAAATTTAAATTAAAAATAAGAAACTATTGTAGAGATGATATCTGCAATGCCGAAAGCAGAAAATTTTAAGACAGAACTTACAAAGCATTTGGAGAAATATTAAAAAAAATAATTAATGACTGTACAATCGTCTTGAAAATGACCCAACAACAAAAGATAATTTTTTGACTATCTTTCATTACAAAAGACGCTGGATATTTCATAAATTTTAAGAGATTCACTGTTTCCAATGCTACAAACAAAAAACTACAAGAATTACATTGCATTTTGAATATTCAAAGAAATTGAGGTAGCATTTGGATTAAATTTAAAAGAAAAATAAGGAACTACTGTAGAGATGATATCTATAAAGCAAATTTTGTGACAGAGATTAAAAAGAATTTAAAGAAATATTTAAAAAATGTTTTAAAATGTTTAAAATGTTTTAAACAACGTTTTAACAATCGTCTTGAATATGACCCAATAATAAAAGATTATTTGTTGGCCATTTTTTACTAAAAAACACGCTAGATAATTCATATATTCTTAAAGATGCACTGTTTAAGAATCGACAAAGAAACCAATACCATCAGAATTACATTGCATTTGCAAACGAAATTAAGTTAGCTTTTGGGTTAAATTTAAAAGGAAAATTAGGAACTACTCTACAGATGATATCTGTAATGCTGAAAGCAAATTTTACAACAAACATTTTAATACTCAGTTCGTGACAATGGTATTTCTATAAGAAAACAGGATATGTAGTGGTGCCTTACTTGTGAGCAACCGAGCAAAGAATAATAAAAAGCATTGAAAAATATACAATGATTAAACTATCGTTTTGAAAACGATCCACCAACAAAAGATCATTTGTTGGCTATCTTTACTACAGAAAAAAAAGGCTGGATAATTCATAGATTCTTAAAGATTCAATATTTAAAAATCTACACAGAAAACATTACCATGAAAATTACATTGTATTTGCAAACGAAATTAAGTTAGTTTTTTGGGTTAAATTTAAAAGAAAAATAAGGAACTACTGTACAGATGATATCTGTAATACCGAAAGAAACTTTAACAACAAACATTTTAATAGTCAGTCCAAAACAATGGTATTTCTACAAGAAAACAGGATATGTAGTGGTGTCTTACTTGTGAGCAACCGAGAAAAGAATAATAAGAAGAATTGAAAAATATACAATGATTGAACAATCGTTTTGAAAATGATCCATCAACAAAAGATCATTTGTTGGCTATCTTTACTACAGAAAAAAAAGGCTGGATAATTCATAGATTCTTAAAGATCTAATATTTAAAAGTCTACACAGAAAACATTACCATGAAAATTACATTGTATTTGCAAACGAAATTAAGTTAGGTTTTGGGTTAAATTTAAAAAAAAATAAGGAACTACTGTACAGATGATATCTGTAATGCCGAAAGCAAATTTTACAACAAACATTTTAATAGTCAGTACAGAACAATGGTATTTCTATAAGAAAACAAGATATGTAGTGGTGTCTTACTTGTGAGCAACCGAGAAAAGAATAATAAGAAACATCGAAAAATATACAATGATTAAACAATCGCTTTGAAAATGATCCACCAACAAAAGATCATTTGTTGGCTATCTTTTACTAAAGAAGAAAAAAGCGTGGATAATTCTTAGATTTTTTAGAGATGCGTGGTTTTATATTCTGCAGTGAAAACATTAATACGAGAATTACATTTCATTTTCTAATGAAATTCAGTTAGATTTAGAGTTAAATTTAAAAAAAAAGCTAGGAACTTTTCTACATATGATATCTGCAAAACCGAAAGCAAATTTTGAGACATATTTTAATAGTCCGTCAAGAAAAATGGTATTCTTTAACAAAACAGGATATGCAATGAGACCTTTCTTGTGAGCTACCAAAATTAAAAGGATTAATAAAAAGAGTTTCGAGAAATATTTTTTTTAAAATGATCTAACAATCATCGGCTTGAAAATGACTCGACAACAAAAATCAATTGTTGGCTATCTTTTACCAAAGGAAATAAAAAGGCTGGATAGTTCATAGATTTTTTTTAGAGATGCTACAAAGAAAACATTACCACGAGAATAACATTGCATTTTCGAACGAAATTCAGTTAGAGTTAAATTTAAAATGAAAGTCAGGAACTGTTCTACATATGATGTCTGCAAAGGCGTAAGCAAATTTTGTGACAGATGTTTTAATAGTCCGTCAAGAAAAATGGCATTCTCTAACAAAACAGGATATGTAATGGGACCTTTCTTGTGAGCAACGAAAAAAAAAAAACAAATTAACAAAAAGAGTTTAAAGAAATATTTAAAAAAATTATCTAACAATCATAGTCTTGAAAATGACAACAAAAATCAATTGTTGGCTATCTTTTACTAAAGAAAACAAAAAGGCTGGATAATTCATAGATTTTTTTAGAGATGCTACAAAGAAAACATTACCACGAGAATTACATTACATTTCTAACGAAATTCAGTTAGCTTTAGAGTTAATTTTTTTTTTAAAAAAAAAGCTAGGAACTAGTCTACGTAGGATATCTGCAAAGCCGAAAGCAAATTTTACGATAGATGTTTTAATAGTTCGTCAAGAAAAATGGTATTCTCTAACAAAACAGGATATGCAATGGGACCTTTCTTATGAGCAACGAAAAAAAAGCAGATTAACAAAAAGTGTTTAAAGAAAAATTAAAAAAAAAATGATCTAACAATCATCGTCTTCAAAACGACTCGACAACAAAAGATCATTTGTTGGATATCTTTCACTACAAAAAGCGCTGGATATCTAATAGATTCATGAAGACGCTTTGTAAGTGGTATAAAAAAAGCATCACAATGCGAGGAACACAATTAAGTTGGAAATATTTTTATACATTTGAAGATAATGAAATAGAATCAGTCCGTACACGCGTGGAAGCACCGGTGAACTTCCAGAAACGATCTCATTTGGAGGCGGGGGTGAATTCCGACTCGGAGATCTTAACTAGACGCGTTTTCCTATTAGGGAACGTTGTCCCAGGAGTTGAATGGAAGTATCTCCACAAATTGAAAGCACTGTCTCGTGGCGTAAACTAAACCCCGAAACGGCACCCTGGGGGCACATCAGAGAATGGTGCATGTTATTGGAAAAAAGGGGAAAAAATCGATCACGCTCTTAAAAGGAATGTCTGTGATGTGGTATAGAACGTTAAAACTTTCCAAAACCCTTAACTTTCCCTACAGTACTGCCCCATTTGTGACTTAATGGCAAATTCAAGTTTATTTTGATACAGTATTGAAAAAACGTTGCATTCTTTAGTTTTAATTTTCGGTATGATGCACCAAAATTAAAGGGTATCACTGCGTATATCACTGGAGCATCACCTTGGTATCACTGTGTTTCATATTTATGATGTACTCAAAAAGTAAAATATTTTCTCTGAGAGGTTAATTTATTAAATGCTGCTGTCCTACAATACTGTAAACGGTATAATATGTTCGCAGTTTGTCAGCAATTTGTTTGTTCAATAAATGGTGATACAAAGTTTATATTTCATGCAAAAGTTTTATCTACCATTTGATCAGTTTTACATGATTATTCCTGAAATACAAACTTTGGATAGGTTAAAATGAAAAAATCAGCGATATCTATACATAAAATATAATAAAATGTAATAAAAAATAAAAATAAAATAAAATGTAATAAAAAATAAAAATAAAATAAAATAAAATGTAATAAAAAATAAAAATTAAATAAAATAAAATGTAATAAAAAAATAAAAATAAAATAAAATAAAATGTAATAATATAATAGTAAATAAAAAATAAAATAAAATGTAATATAAATTTATAGTAAAGAATTTTTTTAAAGAAAAATTGCAGATTTTAGAAGCAGTAAATCATTTGTTTGTTACAGACAAACTATATTTTGACAATATATGTTTATTTTATTATGCAATAGACTTTAAAAAATGCTGATATAAGTGAACTGGCATTCTGATGCCTAAACAGGTACTTTCAAGTATATTAAAGGATTGAATTTCGGTTTTTTAAATATTGAATCATAATAAAACTTAAAATATTGAATTATGCTCTGTATCAATATAAAAAATGCTGTTACATAAAACATAATTAGCTCTAAATATGTAGCAACAGGATTTTGATTAAAACGTGAATTCACTTCTTTTAAGATCTATTCCTGGTAACCAACGATGTAAATTCACGTCATTTCAGATTCTATTTCTAGTTGCTGTGAATTTACGTTATTTAATATTCCATTCACAGATGACGTAAATTCACGTCATTTCAAATTATATTTCTATTTGACGTAAATTCGTACCATTTCAAATCATATTTCTAGTAGACGTGAATTCTCTTCATTTCAAATTCTATCCGTGTTTACCACTGACGTGAATTAACATTATTTCAGATCTTGTTTTTGTTAATGTGAATTCATGTCAATTCCAATTCTACCCGTAATTGCGTCTGGCGTGAATTCACGTCCCGCGATTTTTGTGTTTGAATGCTGTAACATTGTCGCATGCATATTTTGACACGAGAAAACAGTAAAGAGAGAGATAAATAGCATTTATATAATTCCATTATTGTTTTATTTAGATTTTATTCTGCCATTTCAGTGATTTCATATTTCAGCTTCTTACCTTTAAATTTTATATTTGCCAAAGCGATATATGTCGGTGGCAACAAGTTCAACCTTTTATTAGTGTCACCGGTATCCATCTATTAAAAAAGCAAAATAAAATTGCCGGACGTGAATGTATTAAAACAGCAAATTTTCTCTTTAGATTTGAGCAATCAGACACTAAATATTCTTTCACTTAATCACAAATTAAATAAATTGAGTGTGATTTTCATCACAAATTTGTGATTTAGTGTAAATTGTAAAATTAATTTAAACACACACACACACACAAAAAAAGAAAACTGTATTTTGAGTGGAGGTTGAAGAGGAGTTGTAAAATTGAAATTTTTTTTTTTAAATCTCTTATTTGGAGTTTTACCCGAAATGTTAGTTCATAATCCAACAAAAACAAATAAATGAAAAAACTTATTATAATTTTATAATTATTACACATTATTTTCAGTGTGGAAAACGAAATTTAACCTAAAAAATGATTCCAAAACATGACACTAGTCTTCTACTTGTATGCCGGTAAATGCACATTTGTGCCGCTATAGCCGTAGTGTATAAAAACGACCGTTTCATTTTGGACGGATATTGCCGTCATGCCACAGAGTGAACTTCGCTTTGACGGCTATGCATGCAAGTGTCCAACAACGTGTTAAATGCAAAAGGTAAAAAACATTTTGCAAACGAAATAATTCTTCCCCTTACTTATGGTCTGAGATATGGCTACACTGCAGTACTAATAGTTCTTGGAAAGACGATATAGTTGTAATTATTCACTATTTGTATATCTGTTTTAAAAATTAGCTATCAATCTATCCATAAAATGACAAAATGTCAAGTATTAGTAGGATAATAGGTGCATTTCTTAAACACAAAACAAAGAATGTTTTGCAAACGAAATAATTCCTCCTCTATTACTTTCAGCCTGAAAAACGGCTGCATTCCAAATCTCCTTCTTTATTCTGCGAAAATGACAAAAGGGCGATATCTCATATCTTTAGGTGAATGTTTTATGAAGTAGTGAAAAAACTTCCCGCAATAGGCTAAAGTTGGAATCATTTAGGAAAAGGTTAAATGTAAGTCATAAATACAATAAAGCAAAATGGCGCTACGTGTATAGCTTGAAACACGAAATGTGTGTAAATTCTTTACTTCCTACAATAATTTCCCGCTATAAAACCGTCAGAATGGGTAAGCATAGTGATATTTTTATTAGATCTGATAAAAACAAGCTAAAATTATATCCTATAATGCAGAAGTTGGCAGCAGTGGGGGGATGATTCAATCCACATACGGCCATATAGATATATACCAACCCACAATCAAAAAAGCACTTTCTCAGGAATTTGAACGCATAGCCAAGTTGCGAGGCCGTGAAAGCAATACTTTTGATAGATGGCATCTTTTGCATTATATATGTATGAGATTAAGAATCTCAAGTGTGCAACAGCGTGATATCTCGAAGAAATCCAATGCATAGAGGGCTGTATCTTATATCCAGTGCCCGTCCTATTCAATCATATAAAAGACGTTTTTTCTCCTTTCCCAGTCCTGCATTCTCGCGTCTTCCATTTCTGTCACTTTAGTTCTATTAGGAAGATTGCACCGCCTTTCCGTGTGTCTTCTTTTAATCTGCATATTCATCACCGAACCCCTCTTTATTTCCGACACCCCCCGGGCTACTCCTATTATGAACCCACACAATCGCACAATCTGCCAGGAGGCGAGGGTGGAATAACAAACTCCAGCTCGCCCCCTCTGCGAACGATTAAGTGTTTCCCTTCCCCACCCCGGGAAAAAATTCCATTTCGAATCGTACCTCGGCGCGTTCGGAAATCCATTTATGTAACAGTATGCACACGTGTGATTTATATACCGTGCATTTCAGCCTACGGATTTCTCATTTTATTTTTCGTTCTTTGATCAAAAGATACCAGGCCGAGGGCAATAGTACGGCCCAGCTTTCCGTAGAGGAAGGGGGGGGGGATCAGGAAATTTATATAAGTGGGTGTATCAGATTTTAGAACTAAAGATACGCTGGAGAACTTCATTTATGACTACCATAAATACAATACATTGGGTCGTTAAATTAATTGAGTGTGTATATTAACTTTTCCTACACACTAACAATTCATGACTTTGTGTTTGGTTCGGTTTTAAACGCAACATATTTTTTATTTTTTAAATATTTTTTTCAGTAACAGGATATTTAAATATATCGGAATTTTGTGTTTAAGTGGAAAAGGAACTTTACACCTCCTTTTAAAATATTCAACTTTTAACTATCAATTTAAAATCCCTATAAAGAAACTAAAGAAGGCTTTTACATAAAATTAACAAAAGAAAGACTAAATTAACCTTAAATCCCAATTTTTAAAGTTTTCAACATTTAACTATAGTTTCAAAAATGAACATAAAAAAGGCCGTTGCATAAAATACGTAAATAGTGGCTACCAGAATCCCCAAATCTTTTTAGAATATTCAGCTTTTGTCTAAAGTTTTAAAATTAAAATGAAGAAGCTGCAATGTAAAATATATATGAGGGGGAAATTGTGTTAAATCACGTCAAATATCCATTACATATTAGTTTGGTTTTGGTTTGGTTTGGAGTGCTACGGTCTACGTTTTGCAACACGAGGGGTAATGAGACCGGTAGCTATTGCTTAAAGCCGATTCCGAACGGCTACGAACATCCATACCACTGTGGGATTCGAACCCACAAGTTCCAGTTCCGAAAGCCAGCACCCTAACCATTCGGTCATCTTTCGGCCCATTACATATTAGAGGAATCCGGGAAAAAAACAGGAATTGGAAATTTATAGATTTCAGTTACATTCTAAAATTTAAGTATAATATACCAAAAATAGGCTTATATATGATAATCGAACAAAATTTTTACTTTGGTTAGCTATTTAGCATAGTTAGCGATATATATATATATATATATATATATATATATATATATATATATATATATATATATATATATATACATGGTTTTGATACTAATGCAAATTATATATTCGCTAACGTTAGCTTCTAATTATATTCTAAAATATAAGTATAATCTTAAAAAAAAAGGTGGATTATGTGAAAACCGAATAAATATACTTTCGTTGGTCAGCTATTTAGCATGGAAAGAAAACGAAACCCATACTTAAAACCTCGGGCCTCAAAATACTGCAATAAATATATTTGCTAGTGTTATCTTCTATTTAAATTCCAAAATTTAAGTATAATCTAAAAAAAACCTATGTGAAAACCGAATAAAATACTTTTGTTGGTAACAAATTCTCATTGTAAATAATAAAAAAAAGCTTGTATATAAAACCTCGGTCCTCACATTACCGCAATAAAATATTAGCTAGTGTTATCTTCCATTTAAATTCTAAAATTTAAGTATAATCTAAAGAAACCTATGTGAAAACCGAATAAAATACTTTCATTGGTTAACAAATTTTCATTGTAAATAATAAAAAGAAAGCCTGTATATGAAACCTCGGTCCTCACATTACTGCAATAAATATATTCGCTAGTGTTATCTTCCATTTAAATTCTAAAATTTAAGTATAATCTAAAAAAACCTATGTGAAAACCAAATAAAATACTTTCGTTGGATAACAAATTCTCATTTTAAATAATAAAAAAGCCTGTATATAGAACCTCGGTCCTCACATTACTGCAATAAATATATTCGCTAGTTGTATCTTCCATTTAAATTCTAAAATTTAAAATTTAAGTATAATCTAAAAAAAACCTATATAAAAATTGAATAACATACTTTCGCTGATAAAAAATTCTTATTGCAAATAATAAAAAAAAGCCTGTATATAAACCCTCGGTCCTCACATTACTGCAATAAATATATTATCTAGTGTTATCTTCCATTTAAATTCTAAAATTTAAGTATAATCTAAAAATACCTATGTCAAAACCGAAAAAAATACTTTGATTGGTTAACAAATTCTCATTGTAAATAATAAAAAGAAAGCCTGTATATGAAATCCTCGGCAATAAATATATACGCTAGTTATCTTCCATTAAATTCTAAAATTTAAGTATAATCTAAAAAAACCTATGTGAAAACCGAATAAAATACTTTCGTTGGATAACAAATTCTCATTTTAAATAATAAAAAAGCCTGTATATAGAACCTCGGTCCTCACATTACTGCAATAAATATATTCGCTAGTTGTATCTTCCATTTAAATTCTAAAATTTAAAATTTAAGTATAATCTAAAAAAAAACCTATATAAAAATTGAATAACATACTTTCGTTGGTTAACAAATTCTCATTGTAAATAATAAAAAAAAGCCTGTATATAAACCCTCGGTCCTCACATTACTGCAATAAATATATTATCTAGTGTTATCTTCCATTTAAATTCTAAAATTTAAGTATAATCTAAAAATACCTATGTCAAAACCGAAAAAAATACTTTGATTGGTTAACAAATTCTCATTGTAAATAATAAAAAGAAAGCCTGTATATGAAACCTCGGTCCTCACATTACTGCAATAAATATATACGCTAGTGTTATCTTCCATTTAAATTCTAAAATTTAAGTATAATCTAAAAAAACCTATGTGAAAACCGAATAAAATACTTTCGTTGGATAACAAATTCTCATTTTAAATAATAAAAAAGTCTGCATATAAAACCTCGGTCCTCACATTACTGCAATAAATATATTCGTTAGTCTTATCATTCATATTTAAATTCTAAAATTTAAGTAATTTTTAAAAATTCCAAGTGAAAACCGAATAAAATACTTTCGTTGGTTAACAAATTCTCGTTGTAAATAATAAAAAAATCCTATATGTAACACCTCGGTCCTCACATTACTGCACTAAATATATTCGCTAGTGTTATCTTCCATTTAAATTCTAAAATTTAAGTATAATCTAAAAAATCTAGGAGAAAACCCAATAAAATGCTTTCGTTGGATAACAAATTCTCATTGTAAATAGTAAAAAAATCCTATATATAAAACCTCGATCCTCATATTACTACAATAAATATAATCGCTAGTGTTATCTTCCATTTAAATTCTGAGATTTAAGTATAATCTAAAAAAACCTATGTATAGTAAAAAAAAACACTTTTTATAAAAACCGAATAAAATACTTTCGCTGTTTAACAAATCCTCACTGTAAATAATAAAAAAAATCTTATATAAAACCTCGGTCCTCATATTACTGCAATAAATATATTCGCCAGTGTTATCTTCCATTTAAATTCTAAAATTTAAGTATAATTTAAAAAAACGTATGTGAAAACCGAATAAAATACTTTTGTTGGATAATAAATTCTCATTTTAAATAATAAAAAAGCCTATATATAAAACCTCGGTCCTCACATTACTGCAATAAATATATTCGCTAGTGTTATATTCCATTTAAATTCTAAAATTTAAGTATAATCTAAAAATACGTATGTATAATAAAAAAACACTTTTTATAAAAACAGAATAAAATACTTTCGTTGTTTAACAATTCCTCACTGTAAATAATAAAAAAAAAACCGTATATAAAACCTCGGTCCTCACATTACTGCAATAAATATATTAGCTAGTGTTATCTTCCATTTAAATTCTAAAATTTAAGTATAATCTAAAAATACCTATGTATAATAAAAAAAACTTTTTATAAAAACAGAATAAAATACTTTCGTTGTTTAACAAATCCTCACTGTAAATAATAAAAAAAAACCTTATATAAAACCTCGGTCCTCACATTACTGCAAGAAATATATTCGCTAGTGTTAGTAACATGCTAAAATTAAAGTATAATCTTCAAAAAATAGAATGAATATATCAGAACTGAATAAAATTCTTTCTTTGGTTAACTATTCCCCATGGTAAGTAAAAAAGCTCATATATAAAACCTCGATCCTCATATGACTGCAATAAATGTATGATACTTAAGGAAGGATTTCAAAATCTAGGCCTTGCACAATTTTGCAATGCCGTACGGAAACTTGGGTAACGCTGCTGTTATCCCACTAAGATTTGGAAATGTTGAATGACTGTTACTTCAGTTTTTAGCCTCAGGCGGATTTCTTTCGTATAAGAGAAATGGAAAAACCCCGTAAAAGAAAATTGTGAGATTCCTATCCAAAATAGCGGAATCGCTTTTCTCCATTCAAATGCACATTTTACTTCAAAAGATTTAGACATTTTTTCCCCATTAGACACCCATTAGTTTCCAGAAATCTGAAATAGCTTGATGCACGTAG
>CM063509.1:99225911-99238411 GCA_032207245.1 Pardosa pseudoannulata
AAGATATAAGAAGGGTTTCAACCCGTTTCTGCCAGGTGTACATATTTGATGGATTCCTTAAACGCTGAGTGATTCAGAAAGGTTTAGGAACACATCAGTAATCTGAGTAATTATTTTTTTGGACTCGAGGTATCTTCCTTTTTTGGTCAAGTTGAGATGAATTGAGATGAGTTGTATGCAGTTTAATGGCACTCAGTCTTCAGGATACACATTGAGCAAAAGATAAAGACGGACAAAGCTAAGAATAGCATGAGTTAAAAATGAAGTTGGACTGAACTGAATAATTAAATTGAGCTGAATTGAGTTGAGTTGTATAAATTTCAATGACAGAGTCCTCGAGATAAATATTCTGCAAAACAAAAAATATTAAAGTAAAATCAAGACTTAAGATTCATAATAAAGTTTAAAAAAAAGCATTATTAAAGAAATTTAAAGGAATAAAAGTGAATGACAGATATGCTGAAGAAAAAGAAGAATATATAATAATAAAGAGAATAAATAAAGAACTAAAACGACAAAAATCAAATGAACTCCAAAAAGCTCAAACATGGCCATAAAAACCAATAATTTTTAAGAACTAAACCAGTTTAAACTGAGTTGGACCTTTTTTTTTATTTAAATCATACATGTTATTTGCATTTTCTCGCATACGAAATGCAGAAGAGATATTGGAATCCATCAAAAAATTTTCATTTTGACAATACTAAAGAATATCGACCTCCCGAAGTTCGGAAAAGAAAAAGAAAACTTTTGTCTCTGAATATTTAGTCAGGAAATATTATTTGTGCCTCAAATACTTAAAATACAGGAAGTTAACGTCATTAAAACAAAAAATTAAATAGATATGAATTATAAAAAGCTGTTTTGCAGCCACAATCGAGTTAGTTCTTTAGTGCGCAGAGAAGTAAGTTTTCGTAGTCAACCTGAGAGGAACCTGAGAGGTTTAATATATCACTGTCAACATGGATACTACAGACTGATCTATACCAAATTTACACAGCAGCTTTTGTCTAATCAGCCATGAAGCAAATGAAAACTAGGCCTGAGAACTAAGAGGACATTATTCAGAAAGTGTCATTAGCATCGATAAATTTATTAAAAAACATCCTTCTTGGTTACCATATCAGTGTTCTCCTGACATATATGGGACCACTAAATTATAAGCACAAATTCTGGGAAAAGACAACAATAACTTTTTGAAAAAATAATGTTACGTTGGCCTAGTGTTTGAGAAAGAAGAAATTAAAACTCATTAAGAAACACATGGAAAATAGGTCTTGATTAAATAATTTTATACAATTAAATAAATGTCTAAGGAATACAACTGAAATCAATTTATCATTTGTAGATCTCGAAGACTGCTATCGAGTCGGCGTCGGCCCTAAAAATATATGGTGAAGATTTTTCTCAAAAGGTTTTTTTTTTCCGCAAGCCACGGATGCCAGCCGTTCACCTTCTACTCTTCTGGTAACAACCTTGTCCGCTCAAAAATTCCGAGTCCTTGCAGAGAAAAAACAGGGGTCCACTCCAGAACGGCGGAGGGTCAAAATCCTCCAAACCAACGGACCCTTCTATTGGTTGGGAGAAGTTCGAAGATTCTTTCTAGTTCAAACCGGTCCTGTTTTGGTATGTCTTGAAAAGGTCGAAAGTAAGCCAAAATGTGCCCGGATGGATAAGACACTCTATCCTAGTCTTGAAAAACAACCACCGGAGATGTATACAGTAACGAGGTAACCTACTCGTCAGTGTTCACGGCTATAATAACGACATGTCCGGTTCAATCCTTGTAGGTGCTTTAAACGCCCTATACCATCCAAAAGACACGTAGGATAAATCTATGAGTCTGAAAGTCCTCTCGATGGATGGTCTGCTGGTGCTAAAGAGGTACAATAACGGGTTTAATCATTGTAGGCGCTTTACACGCCCTATGCCATCCAAAAGACATTTAGGATAAATCTATGATCTGAAAGTCCTCTCGATGGATGGTCTGCTGGTGCTAGAGAGGTACGGTAACGGGTTCAATCCTCGTAGGCACTTTAAACGCCCTGCACCATCCAAAAGACACGTAGGATAAATTTAGACCAGTCGCGATGTTCCCGGGCCCAACATAGGCGCAGTTGGGAATTACGCTTGGTCAGCAAAGGTACACGAGTGAGACGTTTGTTAATTAGCCTCATATCCAACAGTGTCCGCTGAACAGTGTGCTCTGATACTATTCGACTTGGCCCTGCATTGTATTGGGTTGTCAGCTGAGGCACTGTCTGGCTCCGGTTTTGCTTCACCATGCGAGACAGTCTCCGACGACCTTTTTCTTTGATAACGTGTGGACGTCCAACACCATGTCGTCTACTGCTTGTTTCACCGTCATTCATCCACTTTGCATAAGTACTAACAACTGTAGATCGCGAACAACCCACGAGTAGTGCAGTTTCGGAAATACTTGTTCCGAGCCTTCGAGCCATTACAATCTGCCCTCTATTAAAATCGCTTACATCCGCAGCCTTTCCCATCGCACACAGAAGTAAGTGAAAGAATGATTCTTCAGACTCTCCAGCGCCAGTTAAATACCACTTCCACCTGCTCACGTCCCTTCCACGTCATCCAGGTCAATTAATTGCAAAATGCAGAGGTGGTCATAATGTTTTGGTTCTTGAGTGTACATAGGATTGTGTTTCAAGACCTTATTTAACTTTGTTTAAGTAATTTTAAATATAAATATTTATATAACAGTTACTAACCTGTTGGTGGTTCGCACTGAGTAAACAAGGAATATATTTATTCAGTAAGGAATTCCATGAGAGAAAAGAATATATAGACAGTTTTTTTATATAGACAGTGTTGTTATACAGATTTCATTGTACATAAAAATTATATTATAATCATTATTACTATCATCAATGAAGTTGAGATTGTCCCAATAAACTTACGTGTCTGCTCTAATTAGAACAAAACAACTTACCGCAGCGTTATAAACCATACCTTTCAGCGTTTATTTGTTATTTAATATTCGCTCCTGACAAATGGTTCGATAGGTATAAAGAAAGACGGAAAAAAAAAACTGGCGGAAACGCTAATCCGCTAACACAATCTGACCAGTATTTACGTACGATAATCCAGTGACGATAAATGACTGCGGTATCGCACATACCGACATTCTATCGCCGTTGCGTTCCGAGCCTCTGCTTCAATAACAACAAACAGAAAATGAAAAGAAAAACGAACAAAAACCAACTGTGTGCCCCGCCCGTTACTCGATACGGGCCGCTGCCCCCAGGTACCCGTCTGCGACAACTCATCCCAGCCGAATAGTAGTCAGCGACCCGCGCGTGCCTCCACGCAGCGGGGGAATAATGGCCCAAGTGCGCACACGGCTCGACAACCCCGCTAAAAAGAAGAAAAGAAGGGGGGGTTCCCCCTGCCCGAGGCTCGATTTCGACCTCGGCGCAGAGGAAGATGAAGTTCACGGTTACGGGTGCACCAAAGACTTCTTTTCCCCGAGATGACTGCACAGCAAACCGGCAGCAGACAGATGTTTGTGTTGTGTTGTATTTCGTTGCGTACCTTTTTTTTTTTTGTCGCACCGAAGCAGGGTGACATTGCGTACTTTTGTCGCTCTTGGCGAAAAGTAGGGGCCGCACAGACCGCAGATGCGCAAATTATGACACTATTTTATTTCCCTCTCTGCTAGTGGTACACCCTGTGGAGACAGAGCAACAGATGGTTGTCAGGCTGGTTTTGTGCTGCACCATTAGGCTTTTGAATATTTAAAAGAGTGTGAAATATGACAAACATAATTCCACTTCACCGGGATTCAAATGCATTCATTCTTCTCGAGAACGCAGTTTACGGAAGTTAAGAGTAGACAAGTATTCCAGAATTCCTCAGGTGATTAGGAACCATTACAAATTATTCAGCGGATTGTGTTTCTCTTGAAAGACAAGGCGTGAAATACCAAAGGAACCCGGAGAGAAAGCATTTATTATTTTTTTTATTATTATTATTTCTGAGGCTCTATTTATTATACTTAGACTTTGTGGTGCCACTGTAGGTCCTACTTGGTAAAAATGAAAGAAAAATAAAACTTCTGCAAAACGAACATTGATAGTCAAAAATCAAACAGTCTAGAACAGGGATGGGCAAACTACGGCCCTTTAAGAACTTTAAGTTGCCGGTCCGAGGCAAATTAAAAGAAATATATATTTATACATTATATATCCATCTTCTTTTCTACTTTGCTTAAATATTATATCCCAAATTTATTATCTCACGCCCAGAAGATCAGCGGTATATTTGCTTCTTATATGTGAACAAGTGTTTTCCACTTTGAACCTTAGAAAGAATAATTTCAGAAGTAGACTGACAGATGAGCATTTAGCATCGTTCCTTAAAATCAGTACATCTCACTTCGAACCTCAGAATAAGGAACTTTTAAAAATGAAATCGCAATTTCATTCATCTCATTAACGTATTTAAACCGTTAGGTACTTGTATATTGTTTTTAAAATTTTAGAAAAATTTATCTTGGCCCGCCAAACTTATTTTCTTTCGATTTTTGGCCCGTGGCTGAAAATATTTGTCCCTCCCTGGTCTAGAATATTGTTAAAGATGCATAGGATTAAACTTCCACAGTACAGTGAAAAATAACACCTAAAAATTATAAATCTCCCAGGTGTTCTAGTCTTGCCACACGCAGCTCCTCGCTTGCAGACTAAACTCCTAACTACCTTAGCTTCTTTAAAATAATCCACCCCCCTCTCTTTGGGTAACCTTCTCCTTGGTCAGTCAAATCCCGTTCCTGGGAAGGTAAAATCAATTTCCTCCACCTACGATGCACTGGTTAATGCTCCACACCTTTTGCGTGATGTGAGCCGGGAACAATGCCCAAGTATCTCACAGCTATCTATAAATGCGAAAAGCTGTAGGCATGCGTTCTGGAACAACAATTTGATAATTCAAGAACGTTGAAGTTTTCTACGATACTCACCAATCCGTAAACTTTGTCATTTTTTTTCTTTACTTTTCTTTGTTAGGTCGTAATGGAATAAAATTTTGATGATATCTGCTACTATATACACCTGGGACTATTAGTCTATATGCATCTTAACATGATGTCTTTAAACATTTATAGAGTTAACTGTGATATCTTATTGAAGTTTTAGACTTGAGTTAGAAGCCTTTCTTGTAAATAACTGTTAGGCTATTAGGTTTTATGGCTATCTAATGAATTATGGCTGTGTGTCTCTGAACAGGATGGTTCGAAATCACAACCTAGCTAGACGAAAGATATATTAGCACAAGGTTCCTCCGTATAAATTTAGCACCAGTAGCAACTTTCAGACGAAAATCGGCAACCAAAAGTGGAACTTTCTTAAGTATACACTTGAATCTGGTAATATATGACAGAGAGTTGAGGGTGGAAACTCTAGAGATATTTTTGGAATTATATTTAGATCTATGTTTTTCAAAGTACAAGTAGCCATATTTCACATTAAAAAAATTATTTGCAAGCCTATAAGTATGACTATGTCTGTCTATACATATCAATGTGTTGTTCCTCATTATGTGTTACACACGAACACATTTATAAAATAAGTGTATAATATAATATTATTAGCCTCTGTATCAAATATTCATTAAACATGAAGTAATAATTAACCATATGTAAATCATTAAAAAAGACGCTCCCTCTCTTGCTACACACATATGAATATATACACACACATATATATATATATATATATATATATATATATATATATATATATATATGACACGGCTAAATTAATCCGCCGATCACATTTTTTTTTTTGTATTCAGCATCGAAAATAAGATAAAATAATAGAGTTTGCAGTTAAGGAGAAATTCAAAATTTTTTAATCCAATACGTTCAAGAAATAAAATTTTACAAAAAATAATTGCATTATTTTCTATCTGAAAAAGATGTCTCGGAAGTATTAAAATTATTTTCTAAAAATAATTTTATTATTCTTATATTTCTAAGCCTTCTAAATATTTCTATTTTTTTTTCTAATTACTTTATTATATAATTTATAATTTGATCAACAGCTTTACCCTGACAAAACAAAGAGTATATGGCTTGAAATGAAAACATGCATTTGCCATAGATATTTTTTTAAATACACAAATCAATCTGTGTAAAATAAAGCTATGAAAATACATACATAAATTTTTCATTGTTATTTATATAAGAAATTTTCAATAATTTGTATTGATTTATCTATCCATCTATAATGATATTTAATCATACTAACCAATTTCATGATAATTGTATTTCAAAATAAATTTTTTGGCAATTCTATACCTAAAATTTAATTGTTGGCGAGATATTCTTCTTTCCCTTTTGATTTTGGTAATCTTTGGAAAGTTCGAGAACACCAAATTTAATTTATGCTTAGCTTAACTATTCACATAAATAACCTTTGCGCAACTTTCATTTTCAGTGTCTCCTACGTAACAAATATTTAACTCTCATTGGCTGACTCACTTGCGATCTCCCACCACTATATAAGCGAATGTAAAATGTTTTGGAGGAGGCACCAAAGATGGTTGCTTGTTTCAGTATTTTTTTTTCTACATAATTTTGATCTTTCCTTTCAATGTCAATGACTGCAAACTATGGATATTCTTTTAACTTTTTAGTCAGTCAAAATACCCATTAAGTATATACATACATACATACAAAGCCATAGGCAAGGGGGGATTTTAGGGACTAGTAACCTCCGGAAATTTTAGAAGTTTCATTTCGTCAAAAGAAAATGTCCCACGTGTATGTAGTTGTCATCTGCCTAGCTGTATAAAATATAAACACATGTTAAAAAAACGCTTTGTTTATAAAAAGTTTTGCCGAAAATTTAACCTTATTTACTTAGAAAGATAACAATGTCATCAAATCATTTTAACTATTTGAGTTAAAAATGGATAATTGTCATACTTCAACCATGCCTTAATACCTTAATTTTGTTTTACTGTAGCATCATACACAATTAACAATGTTTTTCCTCTTTGGTCCTCCCCAGAAAAAAAATTCTGTCTACGGTCCTGCATACATATATACATAAACACTAGAATATTTATCATTATGTTTATTTTTAACACAATATTTCTAAACTTCCAAATAGGGGACAAGCTGAAATAGGGGGCATATTTTTTGTTCCTAGCGTGTGCTCTATTTGAAAGTTTTATTGTATTAATCCTTTCCTACACAAAATATCTTCGAACCATCTAAAGATAAAATGTTTCATTATTCAGCACAAGCCGAGACAGATACAGAACAAAACTTGATAAACACAAAACTTATCTGAAAACACATGACAACAAATGCCGTTCCAGCCCTACCATAATCTGAATACGAAAAATAATAATAAAGAAGAGAAAAAAAATCTCATTTTACAAACACAAAACCAGCGGTCGTACGCAAACACACACAACAGAAATGCAAATATTTACATAAAAACTCTTGTGTTAGTCTATATTTAGGCTCATGCTTTATTCAAGTTCAGTGGGATGTTTTCGTCCATTCACTGTTGGGGACATCTATGATAAGGAGACAGATAAATAGCAAACAAACGGCAAAAAAATAAAATTGGAAGGGACCAATGGAAAAAAAAAAGTAAAATATATTTTTCCGAGTGCGAGGGGGGAAGATTCCAAACGTTCTAGACGAAAATACTTTTCTGCCGAGAGTCAACCTTCCATTGATCATGCAGACTTTGACAAGAAAAACAGATCGTCTTGGAGGGGCTTGGAAAGACATGAATAGAGGTCTCTCTCTTTCTTCACTTTTTTTTCTCTTCTTATTTTGCCTCAGAAATAAAACCTCGAGGTTCACTCTTGAAATACGGGGCTGCATTCACGGATTTCAATTAACTTAAAAGGGGTTGTGATACGCAATGGCCACTTTCGGAATTAATAGGACCATGGAAATTGAGAGCAAGGTAAAGGAAGAGGAAGAGCCTTATTGTTGGGGGTAAAAAAAGCAGTGTGAAGTATTTACTAGTACTAAGGGAAGATTAAAGCACACTGAATAAATGCGATCGGAAGGAGAAATTGTTGAAATAAGAAGTGGAATGTTTAAGATATTGACTAGAAGATTTTGGATTTAATAAAAAAAAAGTAAAATTTAAAACTATGTTGAGAATCGTAAACGATGGTTGAGAAATCTTTTCTTCTTCTTTATAAATTTTTCCTTTATATTTAAGTTTGCGAGCATCTTAATTAACACTCAGAAGCAAATATTACAATAATAGAGAAGCTCACACGTGTCTTTCGCGAATTTACTTGATTATCCATTTATCTGAAGCGGGGTAGCACTGAATGACTCTTGAAATTTTATTGATGCATACAATACTACATAAACCTTAAAGCAGAATTGTCTACTTTTTTTCATACAAATAGCAGAATGATGAAAACTTGGCCACTTTCAGAATGAATAGGACCATGGAAATTGAGAGCAAGGTAAGGGAAGGATAGCCTTATTGTTGGGGGGGGGAAAGCAGTGTGAATTATTTACTAGTACTATAGGAAGATTAAAACACACTGATTACATGCGATAGGAAGAAGGAATTGTTGAAATAAAAAAAGAAGAATGTTTAAGGTATTGACTAGAAGATTTTCGATTTCATAAAAAAAAAATAATAAAACTATGATGAGAAACGTAAATTATGGCTGGGAAATATTTTCTTTCCTGTATATTTTAGTTCGCGAACATTTCAATTAACACTCAGAAGCAAATATTACAGTAATAAAGACGCTCACACGTGTCTTTAGAGAATTTACATGATTCTCCATTTATCTGAAACGGGGTAGCACCGAATGACTCTTGAAATTTTATTGATGTATACAACATAAACCATAAAGCAGAATTGTCTACTTTTTTTATACAAAGAGCAGAATGATGAAAACTTGGTTACTTTCAGAATTAATAGGACCATGGAAATTGAGAGCAATGGAAAGGAGAGGATAGCCTTATTGCTGGGGGGAAAAGCAGTGTGATGTACTTACTAGTACTAAGGGAAAATTTAAGCACACTGAATAAATGTGATCGGAAGGAGAAACTGTTAAAATAAGAAAAAGATGAATGTTTAAGATATTGACTGGAAGATTTTCGATTTAATAAAAATAAATAAATAAAAGTTAAAACTATGCTGAGAAACGTAAATGATGGCTTGGAAAGATTTTCTTTCCTTTATATTTTAGTTAGGCAACATTTTAATTAACACTCAGAAGCAAATATCACAGTAATACAGAGGCTCACACGAGTCTTACGCGAATTTACTTGTTTCTCCATTTTTCTGAAGCGTGGTAGCACTGAATAACTCTCGAAATTTTATTGATGTATACAATACAACATAAACCTTAAAGCAGAATTGCCTTCTTTTTTTCATACAAAGAGCAGAATGATGAAAACTTGGCTACTTTCAGAATGAATAGGACCATGAAAATTGAGAGCAAGGTAAAAGAAGAAGAAAAAGCCTTATTGCTGGGGGGAAAGCAGTGTAAAGTATAGAGGACATTAAAGCACATTGAATAAATGCTATCGGAAGGAGAAATTGTTGAAATAAGAAAAAGAGAAATGTTTAAGATATTGACTAGAAAATTTTGGATTTATTAATAAATAAATAAATAAAAGTTAAAACTATGCTGAGAAACGTAAATGATGGCTTGGAAATCTTTTCTTTCCTTT
The DNA here is from genome assembly GCA_032207245.1 of Pardosa pseudoannulata. Lineage (NCBI taxonomy): Eukaryota > Metazoa > Arthropoda > Arachnida > Araneae > Lycosidae > Pardosa > Pardosa pseudoannulata. Next base: position 99,235,615 of record CM063509.1, read on the forward strand.
ATATTTTAGTTCGCGAACATATTAACACATTGCATACGGGACACATACTAGTACGTTTTCTGAAGATTGATACTTGAGCGTTTTATGATTGCTCTTTTCATTATTTTTATAAATGTAAAAATGTTTATATATAACAAATTTGAAAAAAATAAAACTATATACTACTATTTCTATTTGATTTTTCATATTTACAATACTATTATAAATTGATATACTGAAAAATATATTTTTCGTTTACAAAAATCTTATGATTTTTATTTTTACATTTCTATTTATATATTTGCTTATATTTCAGTATAAAATACTAAAAGTTGTTAAAAAATTATACTTTTTGATCTTGAGATTTAACTGAATAACTATTTCTGCTCAAAACGCCCGCTACTAGAATTCCGCTGCGAAATGTACCCGCACACAATGTGTTGATTAACACTAAATACAAATAATACAGTAATAGAGAGGCTCATGTACTGTCTTTCGTAAATTTACTTGATTTTCCCATTTATCTGAAGCGTAGCACTGAATGACTCTTGAATTTTTATTGATTTATACAATACAACATAAACCTTAAAGGAGAATTGTTACTTTTCATTCATGCAAAAGCAGAATGATGAAAACTTGACCACTTGCAGAGTTAATAGTCATGGAAATTGAGAGCAAGGTAAAGGAAGAGGAAGAGCCTTATTGTTGGGGGAAAAAGCAGTGTGAAGTATTTAGTAGTACTACGAGATTAAAAGTACACTGATTAAATGCGATAGGAAGAAGAAATTGTTGAAATAAGAAAAAGAAATTTAAGATATTGACTAGAAGATTTTGATTTAATAAAAAAAATAAATTAAATTAAAATCTATGCTGAGAAACGTAAACGATTTTAAACATTTTTTTCCTTTATATTTGTTCACGAACATTTTAATTAACACTCAGAAGCAAATATTACAGCAATAGAGAGGCTCACAGTGTCTTTCGCGAAAAAAAGTTTCCTTCCTAAAAACAAAATAGTTTTCGATTTACTATAATTTTTCTGAATAACTAAACTTTCGCGCGATTCACGAAAAAACGCACTCTGCACGCGTAAGTTGGCGGTGAAGTATACCCGCATGCCAAATGTTAAGCGGTACCTCTATGCAATTGCTTATTTATTTAATTATTGTTGTCCCAATTTCCTTGCAGGGAACAATAAATATAAAAAATTAACTGGTCCTCGTGCCGTTACCAGAAAAAAATTAATTAAAATACCACCCGAGCATAAATTTCTTTTTAATAGCCACGTTACCTAACCAAACCCCTTCCACCCGTCTGAAAAACATCCGTTACGATGGAAGGATCTCCTAGAATTCTAAAAATATACGGTCCCTCCCAGCACATACGACAGACAAAAGAGGCACGGGGGTTGTGAATTTTTAGATTCCTTGGATCCTTTCGAAAAACTTCCGCGTTATTTCTGTGCCCCTTCTTTCGGGGTGCTAGACAGCGCGGCGTATTGCGGGGGTGGCTAAAAGAAGAGCGTGTTCTTTTTTATTATTATTACGACAGAGAACATTTTTATGAAGTGATTCTCGTTTGTTTTGGGTTGTGTGGACAAATAAGTTTATTTGCTTGCCCCTGGAATGTTCTTACGAACATCGTTTACATCCTCACCTTCCTTTCCCGTACCGGATGCATAAAAAAATAGGATAAACAATCGACGGGTTTGAATTCCAGGTGGAATGGCGGTCGATATTTGTTTATTCCAGGGCTTCGAACCGGAACTGAACCGAAAACCGAAAACCGGAAAAAACCGTTATTTTGGTCGGAACGAAAACCGGAACTGAACCGAAAAAAATATCGGTTTATTTCGGTTCGATATATCTTTCAGTCATTTTGTTACTGTTACCAACTTATCAATATTTTCTAATTTAATGTCAACTTTATAATTACATATCCGCACTTGTATAAGATTGCAATGGTGGTTTTGGCAGCTCCAGTGTTGAAAGAGCGTTTTCAGGTTTGAAATTTATTCTCCGAGACAACAGAAGTAATCTCAGTGAAACCACGTTAGAAGATATATTAATAATTAGAGGCAATTTTCATATGTTAAATAAATAATATATTTTTTACATAATTATTGCAAGGCCAAGTGCACGATGTGAGAGTCAAACGACGAATGTGGGTAATCATGAACCTAGTTGTCAAATGCGATTTTGATAATGGATAACAATGCCAATGCTCGCCGCTCTTATCGTACCTGCTGTTTGTATCAATTCACATAGTGTACCAATTAAAAAAAGAATAAAATCTTCTAAATTTTGATAGAATTACATTTTTTGTTTATGATAGAATTATATTTTTAGTACAAATAAGAATATACATAAAATGAAATTATTCATTTGGAACTGAAACGAAAACAGTTATTTTTGGCGGAGCGAAAACCGGAACTGAACCGAAAACCGTTATTTTTGGCGGAGCGAAAACCGGAACTGAACCGATATTAATTTTTTAGTTGAACCGGAACGAAAACCGGAACAAAAAAATTACGGTTCGAAGCCCTGATTTATTCAGATAAACTTCAATGGATGTTATCGAGATTATTTGCTGTTGCTTATTTTTCATTGCAAGGTCGGATTTAGCCATTGAACAGTTCCGTGCAAAAGTAGAATTTGCTGCCATGTGAAACTAAAATGCATTCATTCTAAAAAAATCTATAGCCTTTTTATATGTTGTAGTGAAAACTCAAAAGTCAACAACAAAAGTTGACCCGAAAATAATTATAACTACTATTTAAAATATTTTATTTAAACAACATTTTTGAAAAGTATACTTT
>CM063509.1:99243411-99248411 GCA_032207245.1 Pardosa pseudoannulata
CTCTACTCTCAATCAATTTAAAAAGCGTTGCCTATATGATATACCCATATTCAAAAGGTTTTAAACACAAGAGTCTGGCGCACTTTCCCGTATCGTGGTAGACGTCCTTGGAATTTTTTTTTCGATCTAGCCCTATATTTTAACCCTCTGAGAACGCGTGTATCATACTTACAATGCCTTTGCGATTGACTCGTACAATTCTCTAGTATTGCCCAATTGTACTATAAAAAAATATTGGGACTTATCTAGTGTGGTAATAAAAATACTAAATATGTATTCTATTTAACATATCAGATATGATGTACCCATTCTCTCAATCAATTAAAAAAGCGTTGCCCGTATGATATAAACGTATTCAAAAGTTTGAATACCAGAGTCCGGTGCACTTTCTCTCACCGTGGAAGAAGTCCCTTAGAATTTTTTCGATCTAGCCCAAAATTTTTTTTGTTTGGTAGGGAGCGCTACGGTCTACTTTTTGCAACACGAGGGCTAATGAGACTGGGAAATACTGCTTAAAGCCGATTCCGAACGAGCCCAAGATTTTAACCCTCTAAGAATGCGTGTATCCTACTTACAATTCCTTTTTGATTGACTCGAACAATTCGTTAGTATTGCCCAATTGCACTGTAAAATGCATAGGGACACATCAAGTGTGGTAATAAAAATACTTAATATATATTCTATTTAACATATGAGATATGACGTACCCATTCTCTCAATCAATTTAAAAAAACGTTGCCTATATGATATACCGTATTCAATAGCTTGAATACCAGAGTCCGGTGCACTTTCCCGTACCGTGGTAGACGTCCCTTGGAATCATATTATTTTTTTTTCGATCTCGCTGCCCCCATCCCGTCCTGTGACCGGAGCAATCCGGGTCCTTGAAGTGAGTCGATAGAGACTGGCAAAAATCCAAGCGAGCCGACACAACCAGAAATGCTTATCTCTCTCCCAGTTCTTGGCAGCGCACCAGAAAATTAACGCAGGAGAGAGAGGGAAAACGGTGCAATACGGAAAAAATTTTGTTGCCCTTTCTTTACCCAGGAAAACAAAAAAAAAGGGGTACATGGGAGAAAGCATGCATGTTTGGTCAGTGTAATACACTGTTATATATGTGATTTTTTTTCCTACTGTGGGTTTAAGCCCTTTCTTTTTTTTTTTTTGCTAATTTCCCGATCTGATTTTGAATATTGATAAAATCGTGCAGTTTCGTGTTATCTGAGGCAAAGACAGCTAATGAAGTGAGGGAGAGCGTGGGGGGATCACACACCTTGCTTGGAAAACGCTTGCGTCGTAAATTAGTTTTGGATGTTTATTTGCATTTCATTATCGATAAGAGAAAGTGGGGATGAGGAGAGATTTTTTCCCTTTTTTTTCTTTTACTAACCCCTCGTTTAGTTGTAAGTACTTAGCCGGTAATTTAGGAAATGTGTGTTACGAGGGGATTTTTAAAGGAAATGGATTTTGCCGTTTGGTTTTTAATAATCTTTTAATGGCAACGCAAGTGCACCTAAGCATTTTTTTTTCTGTTGCGGGACAAAGGATTTGATCGATGAGATCGCGCCGTTTGAGTAAAATTACCCTTTATGTGATTTGGAGAAACTTTAGGGACAAAAGGACTACTGTTTATGTTAACCAATAATGCTTTATCACGGATTCAGAAGCGGGGTAGGTATGACATTCCTTTGCTCTCATTAAAGTGGAAATTCAACAATGCAAGTGAACAAAATAATATATAAATATCCACACACAAATTTAATTTCACAAACTAAAAGCTGTCCCATAAATCAGTGGTTTACATTAACCACTGTTTATATTAACTAATAATGTTTTATCAAGCATTCAGAGGTGGAGTACTTTTGACATTCCTTTGCTGCCATTAGAGTGGAAATTCAACAATGCAAGTGGACAAAATAAAATAATATATAGATATGCTCACACAAATTTAATTTAAAAAACTAAAAGGTATCTCATAAATCAGTGGTTTACATTAATCGCTGTTTACATTAACCAATAATGCTTTATCACGAATTCAGAGATGTGGTAATTTTGACTTACTTTGCTTCCATTAGAGTGGGAATTCAACAATGTAAGTGAACAAAATAAAATAATATATAAATATACACACATAAATTTAATGTAAAAAATTAAAAGCTATCCTATAAATCAGAGGTTTACATTAACCACTGTTTATATTAACCAGTGGGCTATTAACCAGTAATGCTTTAAAACAGTTTCAGATGTGTGGTGATTTTGACGTTTCTTTGCTTCTATTAGAATGAAATTCAACAATGTAAGTGAACAAAATAATATATAAATATGAACGCACAAATTTAATTTAAAAAACGAAAAGCTATCCGAATAAATAAATGGTTTACATTAACCAATAATGCTTTATCACGAATTCAGAGGTGTGGTAATTTTCACTTGCTTTTGCTTTCATTAGAATGAGAATTCAACAATGACAGTGAACAAAATAAAATTGTGTATAAACATGCGCACACAAATTTAACTTTAAAAACTAAAAAATATCTAATAAGTCAGTGGTTTACATTAACCACTGTTTATATTAACCAATAATGTTTTATCACGTATTCAGAGGTGAAGTTCTTTTGACATTCCTTGGCTGCTATTAGAGTGGAAATTCAACAATGCAAGTGAGCAAAATAATATATAAATATGCACACACAAATTTAATTTAAAAAACTAAAAACTATCTCATAAATCAGTGGTTTACATTAATCGCTGTTTACATTAACCAATAATGCTTTATCACGAATTCAGAGGTGTGGTAATTTTGACTTGCCTTTGCTTCCATTAGAGTGGGAATTCAACATTGCACGTGAACAAAATAAAATAATATATAAATATGCACACACAAATTTAATTTAAAAAACTAAAAGCTATCCCATAAATCAGTAGTTTACAATAACCAATAATGCTTTTTCAAGGTATCAGGGAAGTAATTTTGACGTTTCTTTGGCTTATTAGAGTGGAAATTCAACAATGTAAGTGAACAAAATAAAATAATACATAAATATACACACATAAATTAAATTTAAAAAATTAAAAGCTATCCTATAAATCAGTGGTTTATATTAACCACTGTTTATATTAACCAATAATGCTTTATAACGGTTTCAGAGGAAAAGTAATTTTGACGTTTCTTTGCTCCCATCAGAGTGGAAATTCAACAATGTAAGTTGACAAAATAATATATAAATATGCATGCACAAATTTAATTTAAAAAAACTAAAAGCTATCCGTTAAATAAGTGGTTTATATTAATCAATAATGCTTTATCACGAATTCAAAGGTGTGGTAATTTTGACTTGCCTTTGCTTCCAATTGAATGGGAATTCAGCAACGAAAGTTAACAAAATAAAATTGTGTATAAACATGCGCACAGAAATTTAACTTATAAACTAAAAGTTATCATATAAATCAGTGGTTTACATTAATCACTGTTTATATTAACCAATAATGCTTTATCATGTTTTCAGAGGTGAAGTAATTTTGAAGTTTCTTTGTTTCCATTAGAATGGAAATTCAACAATATAATTGACCGAAACAAAATAATATATAAATATACACACACAAATTTAATTTCACAAACTAAAAGTTGTCCCATAAATCAGTGATTTATATTAACTACTGTTTATATTATCCAATATTCCTTTATCACGGTTTCAGAGGTGTGGTAATTTTGAGGTTATTTTGCTTCCACTGGAGTGGAGGTGTAGCAATGTATATGAACAAAATAATAAAATAATATCAGCGAAATCCGTTAATCAATAATACTTAGAGAAACTAAGGATCTATTAATTATCACAGATTAGACATAAGATTACAAATTGATAATTTTTGAAAGAAAGATACCCAGAAGAAACTTTGGAGTAGTTTATATATATATAAAAAAAAAAAAAAAAAAAAAAAACAATTCGTGTAACCTATGTAATCCCGAGTGATATTGAATATATAAAGTACCATCTAAATCTTGAATATATATATATATATATATATATATATATATATATATATATATATATATATATACATATATATATATATATATGTATATAAATCTTGAATCTATATAAATAGGAATGCGCGGAGTACAAGAAAAAACAAATATGGAATAAAAGTCATAAAAAATGTTATCTTCTAAAAATTGTATCTATAAATAAACTTATAAATTAATAACATTTGAAATATTACAGATATACGTGTCATGCACTTGTAAAAAGGTTACAACAAATTAAGCCAATAAAAAAAGATAATATCTTGTGTAGCATATTCTTTTAAATTGCATATGTAAAGTTTCATAGGTAAATATCCAATAGAATTATCACAATGATTACTAGCAGCTGAATTTTTAATAATCAAACTATTAAAAAAACAGCGAAGAGCGTGGGTTACGATAATGCAATAATCTTTCCGTGAAATACATTGTTTTTTTTATTCATGTATTAATCGCATGCCCCATTAAACAGCGTAACAAGATCAATAAAATTTTCTTTTGTTCCCGGGAAAAGATTAACTAAAGATTAAAAGCTAATGACCTTTTATCCTTCATTTTACCGGGATTATTGAATCATAAACAAAAAAGGGTATTCTTTTATATGTGAAAAATTGTAACATATCTTTGAAATGAAAAAAAAATGAAAGAAGAATTATTGGAAAAAAATTATAAAAATGCAAAGGGTTAAACAGAAAAGAATATTTGAGATATTCGAATAAGAATTTAGAATTTGTTCCGATAAAATCCAGACTCAATAAAAGTGCTTAGCTAAATCTATCTATCTATCTATCTATCTATCTCTCTCTCTCTCTGTATATATATATATATATATATATATATATATATATATATATATATATATATATATATATATATATATATGTATGAAGCCCGAAGGAGTTGGATTAGCTCTCCACTGTCCCATGATACAGATCAGATGTTCGATTCCCGGGCTGGGCAAGGTTGACTCAGCCTT
>CM063509.1:99251464-99293964 GCA_032207245.1 Pardosa pseudoannulata
GTGTTTATGTAGATTTTCCGCTTTTTTAAAAGTGTTGCCGTATTGCACTTGAACAAAATCAGAAAATATGCATAATAAAAGGTAATGTTATTCCGTATTAATTTGCATTTGTTAACACTCTATTTTCTAAAACACAGCGCCAAATATCCACTAGCGGCGACTTTTGGAACTAATTTGTTTTTTTGCGGAATCCTTCGTCCCCCGTTTTGTTTAATCTTCCTACAAAATGTGGCGTCATTCTCGCAAATAGATCGCGCTACAGAACACTGTGAGCACTGTCAGTTTAATTATGGCCACCCGGTATATCGTGATCCAGCGTTAAGGCGAATGGTAAACAGTCTTTCTAGATAATAATAAGTTTATTAAATAATTTAAACCATTTAAAAGCAACTTGCGCCATTTTCATTTTCCGTGGCGGAGCTAAGCGTGGAAAAGATGTTGACAGCTCCATGTCCAAGCTCTCACTGACTCTTCTCTGTTTGCAAACTCATCAAATTTTCCAAAATTCTTCCGCCTGACCGGATTATCCTAAAAGCTTACGCGAGCGTGGGTCTTTTTCATTTATTTCATTATTATAAAAGAGTTTTTAAAAGAATTTTTAAAATCGCTTATAAATCATGCAATTTCCAACTACCTCCTTTTTAGACCTGACTTATATATATATATATATATATATATATATATATATATATATATATATATATATATATATATATATATATATATATATATATATATATATATATATATATATATATATATATATATATATATATATATATATATATATATATATATATATATATTTGTAATAATGAAATTCTAAAACTCTTTCTTAAATATAGTTGCATATGCTCATATTCTGGCACCTTAAATTTAGAATCGCTGCCCCGTTAATTAATTTTTCCCCGCATTGTGACGTTATACCTTCTAGAACAAACTAAAAGTAATTAAAGTAAAATGATTGGTTACATGAATGGCATCATTCCTGGGGCCACTCCTCTTCCAGAAGTTAATATAAGGCCTAACACACATATTTCGATGCTTTTCCTTTGAGAACGTGATGTAATATATCATCAAATTTTTCTTTTTAGTGTTCTTTTTTCCTACGGGGATTTGTGTGTTATCTGGTGTTTTAAATAAAAGTTGTGTTTGTAAGTCTGCATCAACTTGGCTACATTATTCTACAGTATTTTTAAATTATGTGGACGTTATTATAAGAGATTACACACACACACACACACACACACACACACACACACACACACACACATATATATATATATATATATATATATATATATATATATATATATATATATATACATACATTTATATATATATATATATATATGCATACATATATATATATAGATACATATATATATATATATATATATATATATATATATATATATATATATATGTAATCCTTTTTTGAAGAATGAAAATAATGCTACACCTGTGTGTTTCAGTGGACAACATTATACTTAATAAAACTTGCTTATTGTAGTACAATCTGTTGTAATGTGTTTAAAATACAATGCTTGTTATGAATAACTATTCATTCTTTAAAAAAATGTAACAAAAAATGCAATTTTTTGGGGGGGATTAGATTATTCTGAATGAATTAATGACATTTCAATTCATTTTTAAGCGATAAATCGCTTTGACATATGTGTGATTTTAGTAAAAGTTCGATCACTTATTAATGTTAACAAACTTATTTAAGTTAAGAAACTTATTTAAGTTTAAAAGCAGAATAGCAGGCATCAGTTTTTAAATTTTTTTCCCTTAGAGAGTGTTTACAATTTCATGAAATGCCGATTCCACACCCTAAAAATCTCTCCATACTTTCATTTTAATGAAAATATTTTGCACTTCATCCCAATACATCCAGATACTTTTTCTTATTCATTATATATCCGTGAAACGCCAAAAAAGAAAAACAAAACAAAAAAGTAATGTCAATAAGCCATTTTCTTTAGGTTACAAAACATATTCCATTTAGAACACAAAAGCGCCACCACGGGTTTATAAAAGAAAGCGTCGAAAAGAAATCCCGGGCGCTTGTTTAATTCCAATCACAATTGGCTTTTCTTAGAGGCTAATGAGAGCAAACAAAAGGCAGTGACACTTCGCTGGGCTCTGACGACACAGCCAACGGGGTCGCCGTGTAATTCTTGTCAGCAGCTGGAAGGGACATCAGTCCGTCACCAGCAGCAACAAAAGGACACATTAATTCTCTCCAGCTAGCAGCGATCAGATAAAAGGCAAGAGGAGAGTTGCGTAATGTTTTGGGGCTCGCGTAATCCTATTATTCGCGTTGTTGTAACAAGTACGCAGCCCTCTCGTCGAAAGTCGAAGTTGTAGTTAGTTAACCGTGGATGCCCGCGAAAGTGAATACAGAAAAGACACTCTGATTTAATGAGTAGGCGGTTGCTGAGGATTTATGTGAATGTATTTTATCTTCCTTTGGACGGATAGACAAAAAGAAAGATTCAGTAACATTCAGATAGTGTACAAATGACAATTAATACTAAAATAATTTGTATTAATTATACTTAATACTAATATATATAATTAATAATATAATATAATTATAGTTAACTGTGGATGCTCGCAAAAGTTAATACAGAAAGGAATCCCTGATTTAATAAGTAGGCGGTTGCTGAGGATTTATGTGAAAGTATTTTATCTTCCTTTGGATGGATAAACAAAAATAAAGGTTCAGTAGCATTCAAATAGCGTACAAATGAAAATGAATACTAAAATAATTTGTATTAATTATACTAAATACTAATATATATATAATTAATAATATAATATAATTATAGTTAACTGTGGATGCTCGCAAAAGTTAATACAGAAAGGAATCCCTGATTTAATGAGTAGGCGGTTGAAGATTTATGTGAAAGTATTTTATCTTCCTTTGAACGGATAGACAAAAAGAAAGGTTCAGTTGCATTCAAATAATGTACAAATGAAAACTAATACTAATATAATTTGTATTAATTATACTAACTACAATTAATTACTAATATAATTGTAGTTAACTGTGGATGCCCGCAAAAGTTAATACAGAAAGGAATCCTTGATTTAATGAGTAGGCGGTTGCTGAGTATTTATGTGAAAGTATTTTATCTTCATTTGGACGGATAGACAAAAAGAAAGATTCAGTAGCATTTAAATAGTGTACAAATGAAAACTAATACTAATTAATTTATATTAATTATACTAACTGACAACAATTAATTACTAATATAATTATAGTTAACTGTGGATGCTTGCAAAAGTTAATACAGAAAATACACTCTGATTTAATGAGTAGGCGGTTGCTGAGGATTTATGTGAAAGTATTTTATCTTCATTTGGACGGATAGACAAAAATAAAGGTTCAGTAGCATTCAAATAGTGTACAAATGAAAACTAATACTAATATAATTTGTATTAATTATACTAACTACAATTAATTACTAATATAATTATAGTTAACTGTGGATGCTCGCAAAAGTTAATACAGAAAGGAATCCCTGATTTAATGAGTAGGTGGTTGCTGGAGATTTATGTGAAAGTATTTTATCTTCCTTTGGACGAATAAACAAAAATAAAGGTTCAATAGAATTCAAATAGTGTATAAATGAAAACTAATACTAATATAATTTGTATTAATTATACTAACTAACTAAAGTTAATTACTAATATAATTATAGTTAACTGTGGATGCTCGCAAAAGTTAATACAGAAAAGAACCCCTGATTTAACGAGTAGGCGGTTGCTGAGTATTTATGTGAAAATATTTTATCTTCCTTTGGACGGATAAACAAAAATAAATATTCAGTACCATTCAAATAGTGCACAAATGAAAATTAATACTAATATAATTTATATTAATTATACTAACTAATTACAATTAATTACTAATATAATTATAGTTAACCGTGGATGCCCGCGAAAGTTAATACAGAAAAGACACTCTGATTTAATGAGTAGGCGGTTGCTGAGGATTTATGTGAAAGTATTTTATCTTCCTTTGGACATATAGACAAAAATAAAGGTTCAGTAGCATTCAAATAGTGTACAAATGAAAACTAATACTAATGTAATTTGTATTAGTTATACTAACTAACTACAATTAATTACTAATATAATTATAGTAAACCGTGGATGCTTGAAAAATTTAATACAGAAAATATACTCTGATTTAATGAGTAGGCGGTTGCTGAGAGTTTATGTGAAAGCATTTTATCTTGCTTTGGCACGAGGTATAGACAAAAGTAAAGGTTCAGTAGCATTCAAATAGACTACAGATGAAAATCAACACTAATATAGCTTGAATAACTTTTAATTGTAATACTCGATTAATTTTTAGTACATATTAAAAACGTAGCATAATTATTAAATAAATAAAGTTTTAATCAATTGAAAATGTAAGGTATATTTAGAGATTAATAATAAATAAACTATACAAATTGTATTAAAATGCAATTTGTACAGCTTTTTTGTTATTAGAAATAAATTTCTAATAATTTCAAATTAAATTTTTAATTATGTATCGAATAAAACTTTACAGTGACAAGAAACTAATAATTTAAAAGTCTTTTCTAGAAGTAAGGATATTTATATACTATTCACGGAATGTTATAATTATGAAATGAGAAATTATTAAAACAAAAAACGTTGTGACGTTGTGATTTAATACATTGAGACTTTAATATCCATAACTAAATTTTATGGCAAATATATTTAAAATAATTATAAAATCAAATAAAACTTTACAGTGACAAGAAACTAATAATTTAAAAGTCTTTTCTAGAAGTAAGGATATTTATATACTATTCACGGAATGTTATAATTATGAAATGAGAAATTATTAAATCAAAAAACGTTGTGACATTTTGATTTAATACATTATGACTTTAATATCCGTAACTAATTTTCCTAACAAATATATTTAATATAATTAGAAAATCAAATAAAACTTTACAGTGACAAGAAATAAATAACTTTACAACCTGTTTGTATAAATAGTGAGATACATATACAATTCACGGAATTTTCTATTTATGAAAGAAAAAAATTAAATGAAAAGACTAGCTTTTAATGTAAATTTAGCAGCCAGTTATCCGAAGCTGTAATCGTTAAAGATGATTTCGAAGCCAATCATCTTTTTATAAATGAAGAGGTTGTGACTTAATACATTGTGACCTTAATATCCGTAACTAATTTTCATGGCAAATATATATAAAATAATTATAAAATCGAATAAAACTTTACAGTGACAAGAAACAAATAACTTTACAGCCTTTTGTATAAATAGTGAGATTTATATACAATTCATGGAATGTTCTATTTATGAAAGAGAAAAAATTAAATGAAAAGACAAGCTTTTAATGTAAATTTAGCAGCCAGTTACCCGAAGCTATAATCGTTAAAGATGATTTCGAAGCCAATCATCTTTTTATAAATGAAGAGGTTGTGACTTAATACATTGTGACCTTAATATCCGTAACTAATTTTCATGGCAAATATATATAAAATAATTATAAAATCGAATAAAACTTTACAGTGACAAGAAACAAATAACTTTACAGCCTTTTGTATAAATAGTGAGATTTATATACAATTCATGGAATGTTCTATTTATGAAAGAGAAAAAATTAAATGAAAAGACAAGCTTTTAATGTAAATTTAGCAGCCAGTTATCCGAAGCCAATCATCTTTTTATAAATGAAGACGTTGTGACTTAATACATTGTGACCTTAATATCAGTAACTAATTTTCATGGTTAATATATTTAAAATAATTATAAAATCGAATAAAACTGTACAGTGACAAGAAACAAATAACTTTACAGCCTTTTTGTATAATACATATGCAATACACTTCAATTCATATCAATTGTATAGTGAGATACATATACAATTCACGGAATGTTCTATTTATGAAAGGAACAAAATTAAACGAAAAGACAAGCTCTTAATGTAAATTTAGTAGCCAGTTACCCGAAGCCAATTATCTTTTTATAAATGAAGAGGTTGTGACTTAATACATTGTGACCTTAATATCCGTAACTAATTTTCATGGCAAATATATTTAATATAATTAGAAAATCAAATAAAACTTTACAGTGACAAGAAATAAATAACTTTACAACCTGTTTGTATAAATAGTGAGATACATATACAATTCACGGAATTTTCTATTTATGAAAGAAAAAAATTAAATGAAAAGACTAGCTTTTAATGTAAATTTAGCAGCCAGTTATCCGAAGCTATAATCGTTAAAGATGATTTCGAAGCCAATCATCTTTTTATAAATGAAGAGGTTGTGACTTAATACATTGTGACCTTAATATCCGTAACTAATTTTCATGGCAAATATATATAAAATAATTATAAAATCGAATAAAACTTTACAGTGACAAGAAACAAATAACTTTACAGCCTTTTGTATAAATAGTGAGATTTATATACAATTCATGGAATGTTCTATTTATGAAAGAGAAAAAATTAAATGAAAAGACAAGCTTTTAATGTAAATTTAGCAGTCTGTTATCCGAAGTCATAATCCTCAAAGATAATTTCAAAGCCAATTATCCCTTTTATGAAAGAAGTCGTTGTGACTATTTTATTTTCTGTTCGTTATTCTACATTCATACTGCAATCTCAGATTTCAAATAATAATTTCTTAATAAATAAATAAGCAAACTAATTAGTTTGGAAGGGAAAAAAACTAGTAAAATTTTCTGAGATATGTTCTGAAAAAAAATAATAAATAAATTTTTCAAAACGAAGTCCATTATTTGAATGCAAAGAAGAGAAATAAGTTACAGAGTTTTCTAATTAGTGTCAGTTTGTCGCGAAGAAAATAGAATTTATACGTGTGTGTGCAGGGGGGGGGACAGTTCGCGGTTTCACTTATCTTGAAGTAGCTGGAATTATTGTTATTGTTATCTGGAATAAAATATTATTTTTCTCTCCCACTGGAGTTATTTTAGCAAACGATTATTTCAGCAAAACTTCTTTAAATGTGCACTGTTTATGTGCTTGGTAGAGTAATATAGTGCAAAAAGTTTTCAAACTTAAGTGATTTATTCTTATTTCAAATAAGCATATTTTGATAGTTTAAACTTCTATAGATAAAATATTTTTTTGTGTTTTTAAAACAGGATTGAATATTGTATAAGTTTATTTCTAAATTACAAGGTTAAATTTTATATAGAAAGAAATGGAAAACAAAAGTAACAAAAGCAAGAGGAGTTAATTGTAAAAAAATATTACTAAAACTATCTTTGAATAGTTCTCAAATCATTTAACAGGATTTAATATTACATAAATTTATTTTTAAATTACGAGGTTAAATTTTATATAGAAAGAAATGGAAAACAAAAGTAACAAAAGCAAGAGGAGTTAATTGTAAAAAAATATTACTAAAACTATCTTTGAATAGTTCTAAAAAGATTTAAATATTTTGTTGAATTAGTTTTCTAAACATTTTTAAAATAGTACCTTATTTTTTAAAGCAAGGACTTTGGGGGTTATTTTGTACTTAATCGGAAATATAAAGAATATTTATGGGCTCAAATCCAACTAGTTAAGGAACTTTTATTGGTTGCAGTAAAATATTTTGCAATATCCATTTAATTAAGTATAAATATTTTTAATAATACAGAGGCACTTGTCTGTTAAACCTTTTTTGCATGAGAAAGAGAATTTCCATCATAATATTTAATACAATGGATTTCGCTTAATGTGATCAGTTTGGAACATCATGATTCTGATAGCAATAGTCGATTGATATCAATAAACGATATGCACAATTAGATAAATTTACCCCCCCTTTAATTCACACAAACTATTCATGTACTGTATATTATTTTTTAAAGCATAAGAATTGCATATATAATTTTAAAAATTGACTGTACATTGTTGACTGTCTACAATATTTTCTAAGAAGCTCATTGGTAAATTGTTCGTAATCATAATTTACCTGTCATAACGATTTAGAATTTCGATCGTTTGTTTTAACGTTAAATCATTTCGCTTTCTGGTTTCCATATCGACAAGTTGCATGGAGGAGAGCAAAAAATAAAACGTGAATACACTCCTTCTCAGTTCAGATAAAAATGTGTTGTTTTCTGCTTATCTGACAAGCACGGTCCACCAGCAAGGTGTGCGTATTTCTGAAAAATTCCAGGGATGGGTAATTAAATCTCCACTCCTTTGTTCATTATCAATTTCCCTAGTTGGAAGAGGGAGAGTTCTCGAAAATTCGAACAACATCGAAGGGAAAGAAAAAAATAGGTTCCTTCTGAATACATTGTGAATATTCCTTTGCTAGTTAAAATGAGGTTCGAAAACTGATAACATTAACCGATGTAACGATTACATAAAGCGATAATTTTAACAAACAAATGAATAGAGAAAATCGGGACCAAGTGATTTCGATAACAATAAGCGATTGTCCACTAAATAGTATATCTTCTTTGCAAGATTTTTTCTTTTTATGTGTGTAATAAATCAGGCTAATATAATTCATGCCCTAGATTAAAGGAAAGAAATCTTAAAAAAAAACTAGTACAAATATATATTAAATATTATAATTAAATATTATATATTAAATAATATGATGGAAAATTACATCATCATGTAATGAAGGCCCAATCATTCGCCCATAAAAATCCAGAAATTTCATATTAGAGGATTAGTATTTAGGCAATCAGTTACTCACTAGGACAGTACAAATAAACAAAGTGGGTCCTTGTCATTTAAAAGCTGGAATTAAGGAAAAACCCCGCGTTTGTAAATGTTTCATGTATGAAGAGCTTTGCTTCATAATTCTAATCAATAAACATACCATTCGCCGTGTTATACAATCAAAACCCAAAACATTATGAAAACTACTACATTTTGCAATGAAATCGCCTGGATGACGTGGAAGGCACGTGGTCAGGTGGAAGAGCTATTTAGCTGCTGCTGGAGAATCTGAAGAATAATTCCTTCACTTACTTCTGTGTGTGTTGGGAAAAGCTGCGGATCTGAGCGAGCGATTTTGATAGAGGGCAGATTGTAATGGCTCGAAGGCTCGGAACAAGTATTTCCGAAACTGCACGATTCGTGGGTTGTTCGCGATCTACAGTTGTTAGTACTTATGCAAAGTGGATGAATGACGGTGAAGCCAGCAGTAGACGACATGGTGTTGGACGTCCACACGCTATCAAAGAAAAAGGTCTCGCACGGTGAAGCAAAACCGGAGCCAGACAGTGGCTCAGCTGACAACCCAATACAATGCAGGGCGAAGTAGAATAGTATCGGAGCACACTGTTCAGCGGACACTGTTGGATATGGGGCTACGCAACAAACGTCCCACTCGTGTGCCTTTGCTGACCAAGCGTCATCGCCAACTGCGAATACGCTGGGCCCTGGAGCATCGCGACTGGTCCATGGATCAGTGGGAGAGAGTTGCCTGGTCAGATGAATCACGGTTTGTCATTCATCAAGCCGATGGCCCTGTCAGGATATTCCAGGCGAACAGTTGCTCCCGCAATGTACAGTAGATCACACGGCTAACAAGGCTAAAATTGTTTTGGAGTTCTAGGAACATGATTCTGAATTCCAGTTAATGTCCTGGCTGCTTAACTCACCGGATCTCAATCCGATAGACCACATTTGGGATGTCATGGTACGGCAGAGCAGAGTTCAAAGACCACCAATTCGCAATACCACGGATTTGCTTAACCGTTGTTTAAACATCTGGTACAATCTGTCTCCGGCCATCTACCAAGGACTTGTGACATCCATGCCAAGGTGCTGAAGCTGTGTTGCGTGCCAAAGGTGGGCCAAATCGTTATTGACAGGTGGTCATAATGTTTTGGCTGTTGAGTGTATATACTATACTATATATGGGAAATTAGTAAACTTGTCAAAGTGTTAGATAAAATTTTTAGGGAAAATTTTCCGTACTGTAATCTCTGACCCACAGTGGTATTAGAAAAAAATTTTAATGCAAACAAGGCATTTTAATGAAGGTGTTCCAAATTCTGCAAAATGACTAGTCGGCGAGAAAGTGTGGGTACTAAATATTAGACCATAGTGCTATCAAGTACTCATCTATTATCTTTAAAATTAAGAAGCGGTGCATTTAACAAAATTCGCAATTACGGAGTTTACTAGATTACTTGAAAAATTCTAGAAATGTATTTTACGTTTGGTTAACGTAACCAACTAGCTTATGTGAAATAAATAAGGGGAAAATTACTCCGTAATGTAAATCCTTTTATCATTCAACAACTCTCGTCGGGAATTATTTTGCAAACACATTTGCAGCTGCGTGTCTTAAAGTTTGTTTGCAGCTTTCACAGTTTTGTCATTTTCTCGCCGTTCTGAATTATGCTTGCCGCCCCACCTGGAAACTCCACAATTCCTCGTGTATGCGCAAGCCCCTTTTCTTTGCAACGAAAACCAGGATTTTCTCTCGCACGTTACCTTAATTAAGCAAGGAAACGAGTTTTCTGCCGTATTGATCCACTTTAATGTATCAAGCTAAATTTTCGTAGATATGAAAATCATGCTAATA
Source organism: Pardosa pseudoannulata (assembly GCA_032207245.1). Taxonomy (NCBI): domain Eukaryota; kingdom Metazoa; phylum Arthropoda; class Arachnida; order Araneae; family Lycosidae; genus Pardosa; species Pardosa pseudoannulata. The sequence continues at coordinate 99,262,043 of CM063509.1, forward strand.
TAGTTGAGGATAATGGAGCTGAGTGTTTTATGTTAATAATTATACAGTGTTGCAGCGCACGAGGACTCTTACGGTGGCTTTTGGGAAGGTTTTAAGGGGAGGGTGGAATGTGCCCGGGGTGCTCTCTCTTTTAATGCCGAAAAATGCATTTATTGTTAAGTTAAGGGTTAATGTAATGGGAGAAGCCATATTCCGTCGTCGACGTGATGCCATCTTCCTGTGGGGGATTAGATAAAAGATGGAATACGGAAATAAAAATATTGCTTGATGAGATAAAGGATTAAAATTATAGGACACCCAGAGAAGTTGAATTCCAGTAGATTAATTAAGAACAAAAATTGCAGTAATAGGGACTATTATCAAAAATTAATATTGAATAATATATGTATAAATAAGTGCCAAAGAAGTAGGAAAAAACATTAACGGTGACCTTAGGGAAGGTTTAAGTGGGGGAGGAGGGAATGTGCCTGGATAATTCTCTCTTTTAAGACTGAAAAAATACAGTTACGTTTTTACGTTACGTCGCTTTCCGTTGTCGACGCAATGTGATCTATCCTCTGGGTTATTAGATAAAAGATGGAATGCGGAAATAAAAATATTGGTTGATGAGATAAAGGATTAAAATTATAGGAAAGCCAAAGAAGTTGAATTCGGGTAGCTTAATTAAGAAAAATAATTTGCAGTAATAGGGACTATTATCAAAAATTAATATTGAATAATATATGTATAAATAAGTGCCAAAGAAGTAGGGAAATCATTAACGGGGACTTTAGGGAAGTTTAAGTGGGGGAGGAGGGAATGTTCCCAGATAATTCTCTCTTTTAAGACTGAAAAAATACAGTTACTCTTACGTTACGTCGCTTTCCGTTGTCGACGCAATGTGATCTATCCTCTGGGGGATTACATAAAAGATGGAATGTGGAAATAAAAATAATGCTTGATAAGATAAAGGGTTAAATTTATAGGAAATTCAAAGAAATTAAATTTGAATAGTTAAATAAAGAAAAAAAAACATGCATTTATGGGCATGATTATCAAACATTAATATTGAATATATTGTATAATATGTAAGAAAAAAACATGATCGGAGACACCTTTACGGAGTAAATAGCCTGGCGTCGCAGAGTCTGGGATCTTGACAAGGACTGAATAGACGAATAGTTCATGGATATCGTTAATGAATGCTTTGAAAGATGAAACAGACAGCGAATGAGAATTCAGAAAAAAATATAACTGTAACTTTACTGGAGTTCTAAGTAACTGGAATTGAAAAAAAAAAAATTTGCGGAACCGTTACTAAGGTATAAAAAAGCCTACAATTTTGCGACTCAGGGCTTTTTGATTTTTTCGTGGTGTGTCGATGTGGAAACTTTCGCCTTTTTTACCGAGCCAATGCTAGTTCGGGAGATTCGTAAAGTCCGCTCATAAGGGAGGCAGAGTCTCGGATACCGAACGGGGGATAATTGGGCTTGATTGCATGAAAAGACTCCCCATTTGTAAGAGATTATAAAGTTTTTCTTTCGACTGTGATCGTCGTGAAAGTACTGGAAACCATCCTTTGCAGTTACATGATTTGGAAATTAACATTCCGTAAATATCCGTAGTTAATTAAGAATAAAAAATTAATTTTATCTTTGACTGTGATTTATTATTCACGTAATATTTGAGAATATTGAAGGCGTCACATCATATAAGATACAAAATGTAAGCAATTAAATAAATGACAACATTAATCAAGCAGTAATAACACATCCGATATAAAAGAATCTTAGCTTCTATAGGTTTTTGCCTATAATTCCTATTTGTTGTCACACATTTGTATTCAGTTTTATGTAAATTAATTAAAAATTAATTTTAATTAATTAATTAATTAAAATTGTATAAATTCAAATATAAAACTAGTTTAATAAAAAAATCGTCTAATTTACCTTTTATACAGCTCGATAAAATTCTCAAATGGTATATTTTAGAATTAGTTTTTTAACTAACACGACATAAATTAAAAATTATTTGACATAGATTGACCATCCTTTGCAGTTCTACATGGTTTGGGAATTAACATTCCTTTGTAAATAGCCGTATTTAATCAAGAATAAAAGTAAATTTCTAATTTTATCTTTGACTCTGATCCATTATTCACGTTACCTCTCATTTGAGAATATTGAAGGCGTTACAGTGCCAAAGAAGTAGGCAAGAATTTTAACGATGACTATATGGAAGATTCACTCGAGGTAAGAGGGTAAGTATTAAAATATTTATTCTGTTATAAGATAATAATTACAGACCACTTCACAATAAATTTGCTAACGATGGACATTGGAAGGTGACTACGAAATGGACAGGAATGCAACAATAATTAGAGAGTTGCGGAAAACTGAAACTAAATAAATACCGATTGAAGATGCGATAATTAAATAAGCAATAAAGGAAATATCATTTATGTTACAAGATTATAATTAAAGCAAATTCTCTAATTTTAAAGATGTCGAAAAATGAAACAGTGAGAATAATATAGTGATAAGACAAATCGATTATAATGAGACACAGGGAAAAAAATTCTAATTACTGTTAATTAATAAAAAGAGATATAAATGAAATTTAGTTGGTGTTGATAAAAGAAATCTCGATAAAGGCAGGGTATTGAAAGTGCCAATGAAACTGGGAGAAAAAATGTAATTAAAAAAATACAATTTATCCGAAATTTAATAAAAAAAAAAAAAAATATTTATAAAATTGCTGATCGAAGGAGAAAAAATCTCACGATTATGGAGAAATCAATCACAATATAGAGATGGGAAAATCGTGACGTTAAAGCTTAATTGAAGGGAAAAAAGCAATTTTTTTCTGAAAATTAAAAAAAGCGTAATAAATTATAAATATTGATCAGTAAATTAAAATGGCAAAGAATCTATTAATATTAGTTAAAATTTAGTGGTTTATACTAAAATAATTCTTGTCAAAATAATAATGAATAAACCGAAGATTAAAATTTGAATAAAATGATTAAGTAGAATATGGGGGTCTGCACAGTCATGAATACAAAAGCCTTCTGGAAATGTATACATTATATATTGAGACGTGAAGCACTCACAACTTTGAGTTCCGAAAAATTAGCTCTTTTTTTCAAAACAATGATTTTACTGGTATCTTATTTATTTCAAACGTTATTTTCACATATGTCATTTTATGACTTATTCTATATGGCCAAGCTCAGGTAACTGGTCTAATGAAATACAGCGAGGTAAAAAATATAATAATTCTAGCATAGTCCGTCATATGACGAGATCAATAAAATTTTTAATTTTCCAGGAATTGTAAAGTACTATAAGGCAGAAAAATAAAAATGGCTTGTTTTAGGCTGAGAATAATCTGGTACACGCTCAATAATTTGTTTATCTTTATACTCTTCTAACTCTCGATACTGTGAATTCAATTTAGAATCACGTTGAATTCATTTAGAAAGATATTTCTTTTTTTAGCTACATTGTTACCGTTAATACTCCAATTTTTTCCACAGTAATTATGGAAGTAAAGGAATGAAATTATCATTTGTATTACTGGAGGTATAGAATTTGTTGTTAATACAGTAATAAAATTTTTTATTGCAACGAAAATAATCGGTGATTAATATTAAAAATTATCACATATGTACCTTATCTATTATTTAAGCAAAATATAAAAGAAAATTAATTAAGTAATATCTTTCAGTTATAAAAAGTATTAAAATAATGCATTATTTAAATAATTTAAATTAAAAAATGATTAAATGAAATAGTTCAATGAATGACGTTATAATGATAGAAAAAATGCTGTTTTTACATATTTATTATGTCAGAAATATAAATTTTAAGGAGAAGGGCTTGAAATAATGACATTAGATGCGAGAAAGGGGGAAGGGGTAGATTTACGTAGGTAAGAGGGTAAGTATTAAAATATTTATTCTGTTATAAGATAATAATTACAGACCACTTCATAATAAATTTGCTAACGATGGACATTGAAAGGTGACAACGAAATGGACAGGAATGCAACAATAATTAGAGAGTTGCGGAAAACTGAAACTAAATAAATACCGATTGAAGATGCGTTAATTAAATAAGCAATAAAGGAAATATCATTTATGTTACAAGATTATAATTAAAGCAAATTCCTTCAGCATTTTTAAAAAAGATGTCGAAATGTGTCAATGAAACAGTGAGAATAATATAGTGATAAGACAAATCGATATTATAATGAGAAACACAGCCGGAAAAAAATTCTAATTACACTTGTTTATTAAATAAACAAGAGATATAAATGTAAATTTAGTTGGAGTGTGAATAAAAGAAATCTCGATGGGAAAAGCAGGGTATTGAAAGTGTCAATGAAACTGAAGGAGAAAAAATGTAATTAAAGAAAAATACAATTTATCCGAAATTTACCCATAAAAAACTTTTTCATTTAAAATTGCTGATTGAAGGAGAAACTTAAATCTTAGGCTTGAATGCAGAAATGCAATCACAATATAGAGATGGGAAAATCGTGACGTTAAAAGCTTTTAATTGAAGGGAAAAAAGCAATTTTTTTTTCTGAAAATTAAAAAAGTGTAATAAATTATAAAATATTGATCAGTAACTTAAAATGGCAAATAATCTATTAAATATTCCAGTTAAAATGTTATAGTGGTTTATAATAAAGTAATTTGAGTCAAATTAAATTAATGAATTAACCGAAAGATTAAAATTATGCAATAAAATGATTAAAGTAGAATATGGGGGTCTGCACAGGCATGAATACAAAAGCCTTCTGGGAATTTATATTCATTATATTGAGACGTGAAGCAAACCAGGTCACAACTTTGAGTTCCGATAAATTAGCTCTTTTTTTCAAAATAACAATGATTTTACTAGTATCTTATTTATTTCAAACGTTATTTTCACATTTTATGTCATTTTATGTTACTTATTCTATAAGGTCAAGACAGCGGTAATTGGTCTAATGAAGTACTTAGTGAGGAAAAAAATATAATAATTACTAGCATATAGCCCGTCATATGATGCGCTCAGTAAAATTTTTAATTTTCCAGAATTGTAAAGTACCCTATAAGTCCGATAAAATAAAAATGGTTTGTCTTTAAGCTAAGAATAATACGGTACAGACTAAATAATTCGTTTATCTTCATACTCCTCTAAAGTCTCCCGATACTGTGAATGCAGTTTAGAATCACGTTGAATTCATTTAGAAAGATAATTCAAAATTTTCTTAGCTACATTGAAATTACCGTTAAATTCTTTCCCATTTTTTTTCCACAGTAATTAATGGAAGTAAAGGAATGAAATTATCATTTGTATTACACCCTGGAGGTATATAGAATTTGCTGTTAGTACTAGTAATAAAATTTTCAATGCAACGAAAATAATCGATGATTAAAATTAAAATTATCAAAATATGTACCTAATCTATTACTTAAGCCAAATATAAAAGAAAATTATTTACGTAATATCTAAGTTCAGTGATAAAGCGTATCAAAATAATCCAGACGATATTTAAGTAATTTAAAATAAGAAATGATTAAATGAGGTGATTAAAGGAATGACGCCATAATGATAGGAAAAAATAGTATTTTTACCTATTTATTATGTCAGAAATTGATAAATTTACCGGAGAAAATAGGGCTTGAAATAATGATATTAAATGCTAGAAAAGGGGGGAAGGGGTGGATTTCGAACGTTGGTAACCCTAACTCATCAAGAATCCAACGACGGTTATAATTAAAAAATGCTTTACAAGAAATTCTTTAAATGGATGTTGAAAGGTGTCAATGAAACTGGAATGCGACGATAATTAGAGAATTACGAATAACTTAATTCTGAAAAAATAAGAAATAAATATGTGGTAATTAAATAAACAATAAAGAAAATACCAATTTCGTTACAGGATAATAATTAAAGCAAATTTTCTCCGTATTTTTATAAAGATACCCAAATGTGTCAATGAAACAGTGAGAATAATGTATTGATAAGAGAAATCGATATAATAATGAGAAACACAGTCGAAAAAATTCTAATTACACGTGTTAATTAAATAAACAAGAGATATAAATATAAATTTAGTTGGAGTGTGATTAAAAGAAATATCGATGGGAAAGGGAACGTATTGAAAGTGCCAATGAAACTGAAGGAGAAAAAAATGTAATTAAAGAAAAATACAATTTATCCAAAATTTAAACATAAAAAAACTTTTTAAATTAATATTGCCGATTGAAGGAGAAACTTAAATCTTACGCTTGAATGGAGAAATGCAATCACAATATAGAGATTGGAAAATCTTGACATTAAAAGCTTTTAATTGAATGGAAAAAAGCAATTTTTTTCTGAAAATAAAAAAAAAATTATAAAGTACTGATCAATAACTTAAAATAGCAAAATATCTATTAAACATTCCAGTGAAAAGGCTATAGGGGTTTATAATAAAATAATTTGTATCAAATTAAATTAATGAATACACCGAAAGATTAAAATTATGCAATAAAATGATTAAAGTAAAATATGGGAGTTTGCACTGTTATGAATAGAAAAGCTCTCTGGATAGTAATTAATACTCGCTATATATTGAGACGTGAAGCAAACTAAATCACAGCTATGAATTCCGATAAATTAACCGATAAATGTTATTTTTTTCAAAATAACAATGATTTTACTGGCATCTTACTTATTTCAAACATTATTTTCACATTTTATGTTACTTTTTCTATAAGGTCAAAAACAAGGTAATTGGTCTAATGAAGTACTTGAGCTAAGTAAAAAATATAATAATTATTTTATATTATTTAAATGCATTATTATTCTATATTATTTAAAAATGTAATATTCTATATTATTCTATATTATTCTCATGCTTTTAAATTTATTTTTTTACCTTAAAATGGTTTTGTTAAACTCTAATAATTAAAAACCACTTTACAAAAAATTCTTTAATGAGAGATGTTGAAAGGTGTCAATATTAAATAACTGGAATGCGACGATAATTAGAGAATTACGAATAACTTAATTCTGAATAAATAAGAAATAAAGATGCGATAATTAAATAAACAATAAAGAAAATACCAATTTCGTTACAGACTAATAATTAAAGCAAATTTTCTCAGCATTTTTATAAAGATATCGAAATGTGTCAATGAAACAGTGAGAATAATATATTGATGAGAGAAATCGATATAATAATGGGAATTACAGTCTGAGAAAAACTCTAATTACAGATGTTAATTAAATAAACAAGTGATATAAGCGAAAATTTAGTTGGAGTGTGATTAAAAGAAATCTCGATGGGAAACGGAAGGTATTGAATGTGCCAATGAAACTGAAGGAGGAAAAATGTAATTAAAGAAAAATACGATTTATCCAAAATTTAACCATAAAAAATATCTTTCATTTAAAATTGCTGATTAAAGGAAAGATAATCTGAAATCTTAAGCTTTTATGGAGAAATGCGATCACAGTACAGAGATAGGAACATTTCGACATTAAAAGATTTTAATTGAAGAATGAAAAGCAATTTTTTTTCAAATTAATAATTTTAATAAATAATTAAATAATGAACAATAACATAAAAGGTCAATAAATATTTTAACCCTGATAATATGTGTACTTGCAGCAAGTGTGATTTTTTTCTGGATAATATCTTGTCATAACCAACATGACGCGACAAACTTGCAGCAAAATTCCTGCAAATTAAACGGAACATAAAGCGACCATTCCCGCTGTTTTGCTGCAAAACTGTGGCAACCTTGTCATGACAATCTTGAAGCAAGCGAAATTTCTTGAACTTGATGGAGTCTTGTTTCAAACTTGCAGACTTGTCATGCTGAAATTGCTGAGAGTTTGCAGGTTTGGAAAGCAAGACTGCTGCAAATTTGCTGCAAACTAAATTTACTATCTGGGAAGTGGTATAATACCTTCTAAATACTTTGGTTTAGTGTGAGAGCTGCGGTCTACTATTTTGCTTAAGAGAGTTAACGAGATCGGTAACTACTTCCTAAAGTCCATACCGAACGGCTGCGAACATTCTTGCTAACAGCGGGATTTGACTATTTATTAGAATATATAAAAATAATTTTGACGTATGACGAAAATATATTTGTTTCTATAAAGCTTTGAAAATATAACAAAATTATACATAAATATGTGAAGCATTTAACACATGTTTGAAACCATATAAAATCAGAAAATAATTGAAATTTCGGGAAAGAATTATACGTTTTATTATGGTCCACACGATGACTTAGTTTAAAATTAATAGATTATCCTACAACTTAAACTGCAGTGATCTAATATTTACATTCTACGGAACTAAATAAAATTATAGAAGGCTTTTATATGTGAAAAGTACAAAATTTTACGAAAAGTAGAAAAAACTGTATAGTTAAAATGTATGACAAAATTACACACATGTTGGTGAAACCTTTAACACCCGTTTAAAATCATATAAAATTATAAAATAATTAGAATTTTGGGAAAGAATTATACGCTTTTAATATGCTCCACACGATGACTTAGTTTAAAATAAATAGATTATCCTACATCTTAAACTGCAGTGATCTAATATTTGCATTCTACGAAATGACATAAAATTATAGAAAGCTTTTATATGTAAAAAGTACAAAATTTTATGAAAAGTAAAAAAAAAAAATGTATAGCTAGAATGTATGACAAAATTACACACATGTTGGTGAAACATTTAACACCTGTTTGAAATCATATAAAATTATAAAATAATTAAAATTTAGGGGAAGAATTATACATTTTATTATGGTCCATACGATGACTTAGTTTAAAACTAATAGATTATCCTACAAATTAAATAGTAGTGATCTAATGTTTGCATTCTAAGGAACGAAATAAAATTATAGAAACCTTTTGGATGTGAAAAGTACAAAATTTTATGAAAAGTAGAAAAAAGTGTATAGTTAGAATGTATGACAAAATTACACACAAGTTGATGAAACATTTAACACCTGGCTTAGTTCTTATAAAATAATAAAATAATTAGAATTTTGGAAAATAATTATACGCTTTAATATGGTGCATAAGATGACTTAGTTTAAAATAAATACATTATCCTACAACTTAAATTGCAGTGATCTAATATTTACATTCTACGAAACGAAATAAAATCCTAGAAACCTGGAATGGATGTCAGAAGAGAATGGATGTCAAAAGTACAAAATTTTATGAAAAGTAGAAAAAAAAAATGTATTGCTAGAACGTTTGACAAAATTATACACATGTTGGTGAAAGATTCAACACCTGGCTTAGTTCTTATAAAATAATAAAATAATTAGAATTTTGGGAAATAATTATACGCTTTTAATATGGTCCACACGATGACTTAGTTTAAAATAAATAGATTATCCTACAACTTAAACTGCAGTGATCTAATATTTGCATTCTACGAAACGAAATAAAATTATAGAAACCTTTTGGATGTGAAAAGTTCAAAATCTTATGAAAAGCAGAAAAAAATATATATAGCTAGAATATATAACAAAATAGCACATATGTTGATGAAACATTTAACATCTGTCTTAGTTCTTATAAAATAATAAAATAATTAGAATTTTGGGAAAGAGTTCTGTGTTATATTAAGGTCCACATAATGACTTTATTAAAAATATATTACCAAACAATTTAAATTATAGTGATCTGATAACTGCATTCTACAGAATGAATTAAAAGTATAGAAATCTTTTTGGTGTGAAAAACTCAAAATCTCATGAAAATTAGAAAAATATCTATAATGTCTCTAGCTTTCTTGTCTCTAACTAGTGCTGAGAACAAGTCATTAATAAAGAGAGATACTATTGTGTAAAGAAATAAAAAGAAGAGGAAGACATTTTTATCGTTGTATTTTTATTTTTACTAAAGATATATATGTATATATATATATATATATATATATATATATATATATATATATATATATATGTATATATGTATATATATATATATATATATATGTATATATATGTATATATATATATATATATATATATATATATATATATATATATATATATATGTATATATATATATATATATATATGTATATATATATATATATATATGTATATATATATATATATATATATATATATATATATATATATATATATATATATATATATATATATGTATATATATATATATATATATGTATATATATATATATTATATATATATATGTATATATACATATATATATATATGTATATATATATATATAATATAGTATATATATATATATTATGTATATTATATATATATATATATATATATATATATATATATATATATATATATGTATGTATATATATATAGTATATATGTATGTATATATATATAGTATATATATATATATATATATATATATATATATATATATATATATATATATATATATATATATATATATATATATATATATATATATATATATATATATATATATATATATATATATATATATATATATATATATATATATATATGTATATATATATATATATATATATATAGTATATATATATATATATATATATATATATATATATATATATATATATATATATATCTATATATATATATATATATATATATATATATATATATATATATATATATATATATATATATATATATATGTGTGTGTGTGTGTGTGTGTGTGAGGTTTAAAAAGGGGTAGTTGGAAATTATGTAAGTTAAAAACGATTCTAAAAAGAGAACTCTTTTATAATAATAAAATAAATGAAAAAGACCCACGCTCGTTTAAGCTTTCAGGATAATCCGGTCAGGCGGAAGCATTTCTCATCTATTTTGATGAGCTTGCAAACAGATAAGTGGAATTTGGCGCGTGGACATGGAGCGGTCAACACCTTCACGCATATCTCCGGGTCGATTAATGAAAATGGCGCATGTTGCTTTCCTTAAGAACGATGAGTTAATAAAACTTATTATTATCAAGAAGACTGTTTTCCATTCGCCTTAACTCTGCACCACGACATGTCATATATATATATATATATATATATATATATATATATATATATATATATATATATATATATATATATTGTAAGGAAAATTCTCGGGGGTTTTCAAGGCTTGCATCAAGGGTAAAAATTCCCGCGTCATTTTCCATTCCCCTTTTTAACCCCTAACCTAAATTGACCACTGGGGCTACAGGTTACGCCCTCAGAGAAGGGGCCTGGCCAATTATAAACCTACATGGCCCTAGCGGACAATTTAGGAAATTTCCAAATAAAAGGAGATACACGCTAACAGATTTTCCTAGAGATATTTTCCCACAGATGTTGACCCAGGTGTTAATGGTCTTGTAAATAGATTTATGCTAGCTGACCCTTCAGTTGTCCCTAATGAAGTGGGATTTCAAGTTGTCTTAAAAGGTCTATAGGAAACTATCATTTTTATGGCCATGACTGCACACCCCATCGAGAAGTCAGTCTCATTACATATATATAAAAATATATATATAATATATATATAAAATATTTATATAAATATATAATTATATTATATATTTTTATATAATATATATTATATATATTAATATATATATATATATATTTATTATATAAAACAAAAATATATATATATATAATATTTATATATATATATAATATATATATATATATATATATATATATATATATATATATATATATATATATATATATATATATATATATATATATACTAAATAAGTCTTTATAAAACATACTTTACATTTTTAATGACAGTGAATTATATTTTAGATTCAAATTCATTTCTTAAAACTGCGTCAGTATAACATAGGATATTGACTACAATTTAACGAGATTCATGGAGGTTTGTTGTAATGAGTTATCTGTCAGTTTTACGACTTTTTTCTGCGGTCCCCTAAAATTCCTAAAGTGAGAAGCTACCTTACATCTATATTGCGAAAGCAAAACTGCCATTCCAATCTTTGTTACGCTAACAACGTGCAAGTTGCACCAAGCGCGGCAATTATTCAAAAATTCGATTAGATAAGACTGACGCCGTCATCTCCGTTTGAATTACTTGCGCAAGCCGGACTAAAAGAAGGGGGTGGACTGTGGTTTACTGATCCCTGATCTAAACACTAACATCTTTGTTTATTGCTACGTCATTGAGGGTATGATTAACGTTGTCCATTCGAACGCAAATGTCATAGAAATGAACTTTGCCGAGATATTAGTTTCAAGGGTGAAAAAACCAAAACATAAGCAATAAAGACCTCAAAATGGGGAAATAGACTTCGTTCATCCTTCACCCAATTGTGATAAAACAACAAGCACCATTAAAACAAAACCCCATTAGATCACAGCACTATTTAGTTTTCAGCCTTTATCTCATTTGTTACCTCACCATTAATCATAGAGCTCGCAGGCGGAATTTCCTAAAAAGATTTTATTATTATCATTCTTTTTTACGACTTCCTCTTCTGCCGGCCCTATCGGCAGTGACCTTGAACTGGGTCCAAAACCTTCCAGTGCAATTTTTACCTGGTACCTTTTCTCTCTTTTTTTAATCTGCCTCGCTTTACAATGCTCATTGTATCGAGATGTAACAGAATAGCTGCGCCAAGCTGACGTAAAACTTCCGCTCTTTAATATTCCATTCTTTTCGGAATCTCCAAAATGGCACTTATTATTTTAATCAGATATTATTTGGGCGCAATTTTATTTCCCATTCTGATCCCGAGGCAGTCAGATGGCAAGTTGAAAAAAACAAATACTACTTTCTCGCGGCTTTTGTTTCCTTATTTTTATCCTTTCGTCCTTGAACGGGAATTTATGCGATAACCAGTACTTGCACAGTGATGTTTGATAGCTCTTGTCATGCGGTCCCAGTCTTTAACCCTCAGTGGAACACATCTAGAAAAAAATTCTCCAAAATACGCTAATGTCAGTGGCCGAAGTGTTCTATGATTTTTACCTCCACCCTTTGTCGATTGGAATGGAATATGAAAAACCCAACCTCGTTATTGCCCCTTTACTTCCGGTTATATATTGATATATAAATAGATGTTATACATTGTTAATTTTTAATACACATAAAGCTCGCCAAGTCTAAAATATTATCCCATAAGAAATAATGGATTCTAAAAGTACAAATAAAAATATTCTTTGAGAGACTTATTTATATTTTTTTACGAAAGTCATCCAAGATATTTAAGGGTGGCAATTAGAGATACATCGGTTACCGCAAACGAAATACTTCGAAATAGAGATTTACAAAGCCATGAAAAGTTATCAGCGTCTTTGTGTCTCAGGGTAGGGTTGCATCCCTCAAGAAATGTCAGTGAAAGAGGGGTGCAGTTCCCAAACAATAGACCTGACCTTCCTACCTCAAAACTCCATGCGGGGAAGCACTGTCAAAAATGTACATTACATCTATTTTTGGAGCGTTTTTGGAGGTCGAAAATTGTACGTTTTAAAGTCATCATCGGATTGACGGAACTGTACGTGCGAACCGCTTAGAGAGTTAAAAATCACTTTTGCAGGTATCTTATCCCCTTAACGTGCACCCTCGAGTTAACTCGAGCACGCTAAACTGGTCAAACTGTTCACACTCGGGATAATTCCAGCGGTGTTGTACTTTATGTTGCTATAATTTTTCACACTCGAATGTAATCGAGAATTGAAAATAACAATGTGAAAAAAAAACAATCGTTTTATTGATATTTATGATTTACATGGGATTGTAAGCAATAACACTTACTTATTTAAGTATAAAATATACATATTTTTTTTACTTATCACTTGCTTAGCGTGTGTTGTGCTAAAAGACTTAACTCAAACTGTGCACACTCGAGATAATTCGAGCGGAGTTATACTTTTGTAGATATTGCGCTGTGTGTTGTGCTAAAAGAGATAGCAAAGGAAAAAGGAAAAGAAAAGATAGTCGTTACATGTGTAATAGTTGCAATGTGGCGCTATGTGCTGCACCTTGTTTCGAAATATATCACACAAAAGAAAGTTTTGATTAATTTTATAAATACTAATATTGTTATTATTCATGTTTTAAAAGTATAAATAAGTATTTTTACTGATAATAATGTTTATTCTGAAAAGGGAATTTTTGAAAAAGGAAAAGATAAAAAATGTCGATGTGCATGTAATATTACAATATTCGACTATTTTCTGCAATGTTGTCAAAATCTAAAATTGCAATAGAAATTTTGATTATTTTTGTATTTTTTTTTTTGGCAAGACAACGTTCTAAATCGTGTTTTTTACATTCAAAAAAATTTTGCCGCCCTTTTTTACAAAAAACAGTTACAAAGCCTATCACGTTTGGCAGTGAATCGAAACACGGTTCTTAATGTAAGTTTTGTAAGTGCATGTCTGTCTATATTATTATTTTTCATGAATTTTGCAGTACAAATTATTACTGAACTTTGCTTATTTGCTACCAATTGTGTAGTTTTAAAGAATTTAGATAGTCATAAATTATATTTCATTAGATACACACACACATTTACATATATAAGTTATATATATATGTAATTCAATAATTATATAACTGATGGACATATATTATATTTTACAATAATAAATAATATAACGAACGATATCTAATTGAGAACGGCACTCTATTATTTATTTTATGCTACGGCTCGTTATGTCAATACAGACGAAGACACAAAAATTGCTTAATAGAAGTATAACAAGAAAGAAAGACAATGCTTCTGCAGACATGATATACTACTTAAAACAAATATATACATATTATTTAATTCACATTTATTACTATTTTTAAGCTATATATATATATAAAAACAAAATATATAATATATATATATATAAACAAAAATATATAAAATAAACATATATATATAATATATATACATATATATATATATATAAAAAAATATAAATATATAAATATATATAATATTATATATATATATATATATTATATATATACAATAATTTAATATATTACATATATTTATATATATTATATATATATACATAAATATATATATATATATATATATATATATATATATATATATATAATATATATATATATATATATATATATATATATATATATATATATATCTGTGTGTGTGTATCGTATTTATTTAATAAATACGAGAAACACATTCACAAATATATATAAAACCAAAATATTCACATAATGCATATAATTTAGGAGAGTTTATTTTTAGAAAAATCTCTTTCTCCAAAATCATTTTTCATAGTCGAAAGGGTTGCCAAAGACGTCCAGGTGACTCTTGGAGAATAAATGAATTCCCGACGCCCATTTGTTATCACGATAAATTCCGCCATCCCAAGCAAAACTAAAGCGAGAAAAGAAAGGCAAAACAACCGAATTACGAGGGTCTTTTAATAACCGAGGGAAAATTGATTAATCAATAGCAGACGATATCGAACGCGGGAAGAAAATTCGGAAGGTTGGGTCAGGACATATGTTTAACCAATTCCCAGATTTCCCCCCCTCTCCTTTCCCTCTGTTTGCTTACCAGATTAATTCGGGAGCAAAAGAATTTTGACTTCTGTTCTAACCTCGCTCCGTCAACCTCTGCCTCCCCCCCTCTTCCCCCCTTCGAAGCAATATTTCCGACTCGCGTAGAGATATTAAAAGTGGATTCCCCCACAGCGGTTCAAAAACGAATATGCGAAACTTTTTGGAACGCATTTGTATGCAAATTGTCTGAAATGTGGACGTAAAGAATGAGATTGATTGAGAAAGGAAGGAGATGGAAAAAAAAATATGCCCGTCTCTTTAACAAACACGAAAGGCAAACAAAATATTTCAAGCACAAAGGAAATCTTACTAACAAGAAAGTATTCCAGCGACATATTTATTTACTTTTGTAGTCTGAACAAAGAAAGGTTTAAGAAGATTTTCACCAACGGCTTCCCCGCTTTTAACGTTTTATTTGTTAAATAGCCCACTCGGTTTACCAAGAATTTATTCTTGTGTTTTCTTTCTATTATTTTCAGAACAGCCAAATTAGTATGCAGAATAAGATTAGAATTGTTTACAAACTGTTTCTTTTTCTTTTATTATCATATTTGTTTTTTACTTTCACCTTTACCCAGGATGCACAGAAGTAGCATTTTAAACGTCCTACATTTTCATCCTGATGTTTTGATGAATATCGACGTTTCACACCTGCCTGGGTGTTGAATAAACATTTCTGAAATAACTCTTTGCAAGACCGTAATGCACTGAAGTAGCATTGTAAACGTCAAACACTTTGATCCTGACGTTTTGATGAATATTGACGTTTCACACCTGCCTGGGTGTAGAATAAACATTTCTGAAATAACTCTTTGCAAGACCGTAATACACAAAAGTAGCGTTGTAAACGTCAAATACTTTCATCCTGATATTGTGATGAATATCGACGTTTCACACCTACTTGGGTGTTGAATCAACATTTCTGAAAATTCTCTTTGTAAGACCGTTATACACAGACTTAGCATTGTAAACGTTAAATATTTTGATCCTAATATTGTGATGAATATTGACGTTTCACACCTGTTTGGGTGTTGAATCAACATTTCTGAAATAACTTTTTATAACATCGTAGTGTATAGAAGTAGCATTTTCACATCACGTATTTTGATATCACGATAAATATCGACGTTTACTATACCTGCCTGAGTGTTGCATAAACAAGTCTACATTCAAGACAAATTATTTAAATTATTAGTTGCGGATTTTCTTTCACAGAAAAAATATAATTTAGTGATTTGATTCACAATACTATCGAAACAGAAACAAAAAGCAAATAATGTTTCATTTGGTTTTACTAAAACTAAAACATCAACTAGTTCTAAAATTTCTCACACATAAACACGTAAGTGAATGATCTCATCACAACTATGCAAATTCATTATAACATATTTCCCTTTCAAATAATTCACTAAACTTAAAATAGTTGTTCAATTTTCCAGATATACTAAATATAGTTGAATGAAATATAGTTGATAAAAATACTATAAAGTCAAAAAAATTCTATTTAATTCCTCATCAGATTTCTAAGATTAAAATCAGTTTAGATTTCCACACATAACAAGTATAGTTGGACAAAATTTATTAGTAGATACCTAAAAATATTATAATGACTGTATAATATATTAGCTTTACCTTTTGCTACGAACGAAGTTTAACATTTAGTTGTAGATTCTTCACATAAAATGTAAAATGAACGATTTTATCAACAACTATAACAAAACGATAAAAATAACCATAAGTTTCTATTTGAGTTATCCCGCCAAGATAACCCAAACATAATTAAAGTGGTTTAAAGTATCATGAACGATTTCATCACTAATTATTACTAAAACAGTAAAATAACATCATTAGCTTTTCTTTACGCTTATTCCACCAAGTTTAATAATCAGTTAATTGTAAATTTTTCTTCACATAAAAACTGTAACTGACCGATTTCATCACTAATTATTACTAAAACAGTAAAACAACATCATTAATATTTCTTTACGCTTATCCCACCAAGTTTAATAATCAGTTAATTGTAAATTTTTCTTCACATAAAGACTGTAACAGAACGATTTCACCAGCAACTCCTACAAAACACTGGAGCCCATATTCTAATGCTCTTCAAAGGGTTATTGAACGATTTAACAAACAATTATTACAAAAAAAAAAACGGTACCAGGTTTCCTTTATGCTTATTTAGCTAAGTTTACGAATCCGTTAGTCTGTAGATTTTTTTTTCACATACAAAGTATCCCTGAGCGATTTCATCAAAAACTACGACAAAAATATTAAAAATGCACTATTAGTTTCCCATTCTGTGTATTCATATAAATTTTTAAAAATCAACTAGTCATAGAAACTGATAGACTTAACAAGACTTACACACACTTAAAAGTTTTTATTTTAGCAACTTTATTGAATTTTATCATATGTGATCCGAAAAAATATCATTGTCTGGTTACGCGGTATTGTTCCCAAAGGTGAGAGGATTCTACAGATAACAATTCTTAACATCTCCCGCCTACAGAGAAAAAATAAACTGATGGAAAAGCATTCTGCAAGTTCCAGAAACACCCCCATTTTATTTATATCCGTAATGACACCATTACGCCAAGAATTCATTCACAGACGACACTCTTCATCTCCAAAAGTCGCACGTGGGTTTTATATAGGCATACCTATATAGAAGCCTCGCAGTCTAGGAAAAGGGTGAGAGGACGTCCATAATAGGTCATCGATTAATCGATCGCAGACAATAACGATAAAGAGAAACTGAACAGCGTTTCGAAGAAAGAGTTCGCACATCTGCTCTTAACCAATGCGAGAAGGGGAGGGTTTACTGATCGAATTCTTTCGCGGCAAACGGATCGACTTTTGTTTACGTTCAGATACCCAGACGCATGTTTACGTTTCTGCGATTCCCGAAAAGGAGGTCCGCGGTTGCGAGTTTGGCATGCAGAGCGAGCGGTTTGGCAGATGATTCTGACAGTTCGAAAGAATGCATGGGGGTTAAAGAGAAAAAAAAAGGCTGTGACTAGTTATGGGAACAGCCACTGAACATGATACAACGTACGTCATTAAAGACAAAAGTGTTATATGTTGTATTCTTTATTAACGTACTTAACACACAGTTATAATATATATATTAAACATAGTTTATTGTCTGTCTGATCAAGACTCAAAAACTATGATCCAATGTGAAAAAAGTTTTAGGTTATCCCTGAAGGTTTTTGAAATTTTCAACGTTCGAAATATTCTTCCCCCTTTTTCGAGCATTTCATGCATTCTAAGCATTATTTTGGTTAAACCACGATATGTTTTTAATTTATCGTCATATCTAAAAAGAAGCAATTTTTAGCAATGTGACGTCATACCAATAATTGTTTTAAACGCAGTTTTCCACGGTTAAAAGCAGGAGATATGTTCAATTCATACATAATAAATAGGCGAAAATGATATTTTTCTATCATTATGACGTCATTCATTTAAATATTTCATTTATTCATTTCTTATTTTATATTATTTAAAATCGTCTGCTTAGTATCTATTCGATTTGAACTGAAATTGAGATTTGTGATTCACCATTTTATGTGACGCAATATAGCATTTTTTTATGAGAATAATTTTAAATTTAATTCTTGGTTATTTTTTATGTTACAATGAAATGTTATACAATATTCTAAGTACAAGTACAAATTTCAGTGACTTCATGTAAATAAAAACCTATCGTTTATATAGTTATCTTCATACATGGTCGATATGAATGTGTGTTTCTGTTCATAAAATAGTGGTTTGTCATAAATTTCCTTAATTTTGGAAAACATTATTACTACCAACAAAAGCACTGTTGCTGTCAAAACCTGTGCTTCTATTCTATTCACGTTAATATCAATAAGAATACAGTAATGCATTTAGGGTTAAGCTTATATTTTACAATAAAAAAGTTTGACAAATTTAATATAAGACAAATTCGATTATAAAAACTGAATAATGTTATATACGATAATAGAAATATTTAAACATGCCATGACTCGAACTGAACTGTACAATTTACTTATTCAGACATAAATTTTGTTTTTTAAAGTAATATTTAAGTTCAGTAGCGAAGCAGGGCAACTTGCTGTTACCATAAAACAAATACCAAATAGAACATATACAAACACATATACAACACTATGAAGTTTTTACATCGATGAAAACCAGTTTTATTCTCTAACATATCGTATGACATATGGTTTTACAATTTTTACATTAGGAAGCTTAGGATTTTTTTCAATAACGTGGCGGTACTTGCCTATTAAGCATTCGTCCATACAAAACCGAGGATTTTGTTGACCATTTTATTAAAGGAGTACCACACAGGCAACCAATACTGCTCCCTAATGCTCCCTAGGACAACACAAAGTTTCACATCGATGAAACACCAGTTTTATTCCTCTACCATATCGTATGACATATGGTTTTACAATTTTTACATTAGGAAGCTTAGGATTTTTTTCAATAACGTGGGGATACTTGCTTGTTAAGCATTCGTCCATACAAAACCGAGGACTTTGTTGACCATTTTATTAAAGAAGCCCAACGGCGTGATGCTGCTCCTAGTGCTCCCTAGGACAACACAAAGTTTTAATTTAGAAGAGAGGATAAACAGAAAACCTACAGGCGTATTTTAAAAGTGTCTTTAGGAACTTTGAGGACATCGCGATATGAACATTAGGGTACAATATCATCGTGTCTACCTTTTTGCATCCTTGAAAAATGATTTTTTTTGTCGATTTTAAGTGAATTCGATCTTTTTTATTAATGAATGGTTATATACAACAGAAATACCATGAAAGTTTTTCAAAATAGTTTTAGTCTCTAGAGCACAATATAACGAGGAAAATAGATGATCGACATTTTTTGAAATATCCATATTAAATCGAATAAGATTTTAACTACATTGGAAGCAGGTAACAGAACTTTTTAAATTATTAAATGACAATGAAAAACATATTTTTTATATATTTTTTGTATTAAAATCACCCCTAAAAAAACTATAGATACATAAGATGCATACAATACAACTACAATAAAATTACAGGACATTACACAAGAATTTAGATGGATAAAAGTTTATAACATTAAAAGGTTTACAATGTAACGTTACATTAGGAAACTAAGAGTTTTTATATTTTCTGAAAGGTACTAAACATCGTACAAGAATATGAATTTGTTAAATACACATTTTAGGCTTGTGTTTTATTAAATGGACAAACAATTTGACTGTGGTAATTTTGGTAATAAAGCAGTTTAAAATACAATTAAATCCTTTCGGTTTAATTGCATTTTATATTAGATATTATTTTTCTTATTATAACATTTGGTCTGGATTCAGGTAATAAGTTATTACAAACAATTTTTTAAAATTTTATAAAATTAACACAGGCAAATATTGTATTTTTTCCTATACATTAAAAAATTTAAATGAAACAAATTTTATGTCTACCATGTTGCTATGGTATTTACATTTATTAAAAGTGATTTATTTTGTTGTTAATAATATACTTTAATAAGTCGGTATTCGATACAAACTGATATGTTGAATTCTCAATAAAGGGATTTAGAACATTACATGATACAAGACCCCCTTTGTCTCTAGGACCACGAATCACATCTGAACCTTTTTCGACGGCTTACAATACATCAACGTGTCAATGTTATACATTGAATCTTACGTGTTTGTGGTATATGATCCCGAATGATTTCATCGAAAATTCCAGAATCAGGACAGGTAGAGAATGAGAATTCAACTAAAAAAACTTGCTGTAGCCTTAGCTGGGGTTCTCAGGTAACTGGAATCGTAATTGACCAAAAAACGGTTGGCGGGACCATAACTGACCCCCAGGTATAAAAAGCCTAGAATTTTGCTACTCAGGACTTTTCGATATTTTTTTACGGAGGTGCTTTGACCTCGTGGAGGCTTTCCCGACTTTTGACTGGAGCCAGCTATTAGTGATTTCGTTCGGGAGACTCGTAAAGTCCGCACACATAAGGAACGGCAGGGTCTCGGACCCCGAATGGGGGATTAGACTGGGTTTGCATTGCTCCCTGCAAGAGCCTCCCCATTTTGTGAGATTATTTAATCTTTTTTTTCCGACTGTGATCGTCGTGGAAATGTTATACAAGAACCATTCTTTTACTTTTCGACTTGTCTTGGGAGATAAGAATTCTTGTGTATATAACTAGTATTTATTTACTCGAGAAAATAAAAGTGATTTCCATTTCTATTGTGACTGTGATCCTTCTTCACTGAAGAACACTGAAGTCGTCACAAGGTTTTCATTGTACCTGATCACTGAATGGAATGTGTTTATATATTTCGATAAAAATTAACTGAAGAGATTTAATTGAGATATTCTTTGTAGCAGTGATAAAAATGTCCTTTGTTTTACGGAATTAGAAAAGCAGAATTTAAAGTTTTCACAGAGTTTTGAGTTGTATTTCACGCAATAAGTAAAATTAATTTGCGTTGCTCCTTAGATATAAATGTGCTATATTACAGTTATTAGATTCACAGCATGTGTTTTTTTTACGAATATTCTTGGATATCATTTCTACTTTACGGATATTGCGTAAAGATTTTTCGTGTGAAAGAAGTTGCACACTCACCAAAAAGTGTACTTCTTAACACTTTGTGAAAGTATTTTACGTTTTTTATTACGAAAATTAAAATTTACCAAAGTTTTCACAGAGTTTTGAGTTAAGTATTTCACGCAAACTGGGAAGTAAAATTAATTTGCGTTGCTCCTTAGATATCTCTAAATGTGCTGTACTATTACAGTTACCTCTACACGCATTCACAGCATGTGTTTTTGTTACCTGAATATTCTTGGATAGTCACTCTGTCTACGTATACGGAGTATTGCGTAAAGAATAATTTTAAATGACTGTGTGAAAGTTTAATTGTTGCACACTCACCAAAAAAGTTGTACTTCTTAACACTTCGCGGTGGGCAAAGTATTTTTACGTTTTTTGCAGTCTGTCACTGGAGCTTTAAAATTAAACTATTTACCAAAGTTTTCACAGAGTTTTGAGTTAAGTATTTGACACAAACTGGGAAGTAAAATTAATTTACGTTGCTCCTTAGATATCTCTAAATGTGCTGTACTATTACAGTTACCTCTACACGCTTTCACAGCATGTGTTTTTGTTACCTGAAAATTCTTGGATCGTCACTCTGTCTACGTTTACGGAGTATTGCGTAAAGAATAAATTTAAATGACTGTGTGAAAGTTTAATTGTTGCAGACTTACCAAAAAAGTTGTACTTCTTAACACTTCGCGTGTGGGCAAAGTATTTTTACGTTTTTTGCAGTCTGTCAATGGAGCGCGGGTCACGTAAAAATACGTATTTAGTAGATTTGTGGTGGATACCCGCTAACCACACAAATCTACTAAATACGTATAATTATATATATGTATGTGTGACACTATATGTTGCATTATATATCGTGGTAATTTTAAGCTAGCAACAGTCCTCTACATTTCTACTAGTTTTGGAAGAATCAAAATCCAGTTGTATATATCCCGTATTTACTCCAGAAAAAGTAAAAGGGATTTCCGATTCTATTGTGACTGTGATCCTTCTATCACGCTACTTCTTCATTCAAGAACATTGAAGTCGCCACAATACCATTCGGGCCTAAGAATTTAAATTACGATACGTATTCATCTGTCGCTAGGTAAGACGTTGAGTTTAAGTGTTAATCCCTTTCATTTCTGACGGCTTTTTCATGAGCATAAAATGTATATGTATCAATTCTATCAAAATGTCGCCAGAAAAGAAATATCCTCGTCGTCTTTTAGATCGAAAACGTATAAATAAAACCCTTTTTATCCCGACAAAAATGAGATCACGTAACTGCGACTGAATCAAAAGACAGACAGACGATTATGTTTGAATTAATGGGTCATTCACAGCTATTCATTTGCGCGAGATACTTGTCAACGACCAAGCGATATATTTCTAGTCGACGAGGGGGAAGAGGACAAAAAATAAGAGAGAAAGCAACAATAAATAGAAATAAAGGAGCATAAGTGTCTGCAATCGGACATCGATTAATCGATCGCGTACGATCCTGAAAGAAGACGGAGAACAAAAGGAAAGCAGAGCAGCTCTCGAGTGTTTGGGACATCTGTTTACTATCTCGTATTTTTCCTTCACCCCTGTGCCATTTGTTATAGGGATTAATTTGGAGAAAAAGGATTGACAAAGATTTAGACTGTGAGCTTTTTGATGATTTTCTACATTTCATTTTTGTAATGGATAAAAAAATACCGATTACATCCGAATAAGGAATGAAATACGTTGTAAAATGAAAGACGTGCTCAAGTTTAAGAGTATGCAATACCTATGAGTATATACTTTAAGTGGTATTTTAAAAGCAAATATATATCTTTTATCAAAAGAAAGGAAATGTAAATAAAAGTTATTTTTTCTGACAAACTGAAACCAAACTATTGAAAACTCATTAATTTATTTAATTAAAAAGTAGTAACACATTTAAAGATTTAAATTTTCCCGATCAATTCAGACCACAACTTACCTGATACGAAAGAATTTTTGAAACAGACTTTGTTTTTATGAATATGGTTCAAACTTGATTCTACATTACAAGATAATTACTTTATCTAAATAAAAATAATTTAAATGGTACCAAATCCACTAAAAAAATTATACAATAGTTTTTTATATTAAAAAATTATCGTTTAATGTTATGCGGAATTCTAAATTTATGTGAACTCTCTCTGTGAACGTGAGCTTTAAATTTCCCCGATCAATTCGGACCACAACCGTACCTGATTTGAAAAACAATTTTAAACGGACTTTATTTTAATAAATATGCTTTGGATTGGTTGGGAGCACTACGACCGACTTTTTGTTACAAGATGACTAATGACACCGGGACCTAATGTTTAAAGTACGAACTACTACGAACATCCATGCAAACAGTGGAATCGAATCCACGAACTCTGGTACCCAAGATAAGCGCCCTAACCATTCGGCAGTCGTTCAGCAATAAATATGCTTTAAACTGGATTCTAAATTACAAAATAATTAAATTATCTACACAACAAAAATTTAAATAGTACCAAATCCACCTAAAACTTTTATACAATATTTTTTTATATTAAAAAAATTACCCTTTAATATAATGCGGAATTCTAAACTCATCTTAAGTCTCTCTCTGAATGTGAGCCTTAAATTTACCCTATCAATTCTGACCACAACCGTGCCTGAGTTGAAAGAATTTTTTAAACAAACTTTATTTGTATAAAAATAATTTTAAACTGGATTTTAAATTACAAAATAATTGCATTATTTAAACAAAAATAATTTAAATGGTACCAAATGCATCTAAATATTTTATACAATATTTTTTATATTAAAAAATTACCCTTTAATTTATGCGGAATTCTAAATTTATCTCAACTCTCTCTGAATGTGAGCTTTAAATTTACCCGATCTATTCGGACGACAACTTACCTGATTTGAAAGAAAGTTTTAAACAGACTTTATTTTCATAAATATGCTTTAAACTGGATTCTCAATTACAAAATAATTACATTATCTAAACAAAAAGAATTTAAATGCTACCAAATTCACCTAAAAATTTTATACAATATTTTTTATACTAAAATATTACCCTTTAATGTTTTGTGGAATTCTAAATTTATCTCAACTCTCTCTGAATGTGAGCTTTAAATTTACCCGATCTATTCGAACCACAACCGTATCTGATTTGAAAGAATTTTTTAAACAAACTTTGTTTTCACAAATATGGTTTATGCTGGATTCTAAATTACAAAATAATTTGCGAAAAGAATTTAAATGGGTCCAAATCCACCTAAAATTTTATACAATACTTTTTATATTAAGAAATTACCCTTTAATTCTATGCGGAATTCTAAATTCATCTCAACTTTCTCTCTTTGAACGTGAGCTTAAAATTTACCCGATCAATTCGGACCATGACCGTACCTGATTTGGTAGAATTTTTTAAACAGACTTTATTTTCATAAATATGTTTTACACTGGATTCTAAGTTTCAAAATAATTACATTATCTAAATACAAAGAATTTAAATGGTACTAAATCCACCGAAACATTTTATACAATATTTTTTATATTAAAAAATTACCCTTTAATTTATGCGAAATTCTAAATTTATCTCAACTCTCTCTCTCTCTCTGAATGTAAGCTTTAAATTTACCCGAACTATTCGGACCACAACCTTGCCTGAGTTAAAAGAATTTTTAAACAAACTTTATAAATATGCTTTAAACTGCAATCTAAATTACAAAATAATTACATTATCTTAACAAATAAAATTAAATGTTACCAAATCCATATACAATTTAAAGCTCACGCTCAGAGATAAATTTATAAATATTTATACAATATTTTTTTATATTGAAAATTTTATATTTTATACAATATTTTTTTATATTGAAAAATTACCGTTTAATGTTATGAGGAATTTTAAATTCATCTCAACTCTCCCTCATAAATTCCTTTTCTCTCCTCTTAAATTTATCTCTGAGCATCAGCTTTAAATTTACCCTATCAATTCGGACCATAACCGTACCTGATTTGAAAAATTTTTTTAAACAGACTTTATTATTATAAATATGCTTTAAACTGGATTCTAAATTAAAAAATAATTACATTATCTATACAAAAAGAATTTAAATGGTACCAAATCCAACTAAAAATGTTATACAATAGTTTTTTATATTAAAAAATTACCCTTTAATGTTATGCGGAATTCTAAATTTATCTCTGAGCGTGAGCTTTAAATTTCCCCGATCAATTCGGACCACAACCGTACCTGATTTGAATTCATCCGTCATTAGTAGAGTACCTCGCATTTCCGACGTGATGCATGCATTGGGAGCTGTGTCAATGATAACTTGAGTGCAGAGCGTTAATTAACTGCGAGCTGCTGCGTATTCAGAATGATGTTATAACGACATGCTGTTTCAACAAACCATCGAAAACAGGTAACTAACTGGCTTTCGAGAAATCACATAGAACCTGGACTCAATCTATGCTAGCAAATAAATTTTTAATTTAGATCGTGTTAGTTAAAAAATTAATTCTAAAGTATTACCACGTTCGCTGTTGGTAAGGATTTTATCGAGCTGTATAAAAGATAAATTAGATGCTTTTTTATTAACACTAGTTTTTATATTTGAATTTATACTGAATTTTAATTAATTAATTAATTTTACATAAAGCAAAATTAATTAATTAATTAAAATTCAGTATAAATAAACTGCTTTTTTCAGGGGAATAAATTCCCTCGGGTCCTGAGAATGACCGACACTCTCTGGTTCTCTTGTGACCAACTGCCACACCCCCAATCAAATATTGCATATTTTTACTATCATTTTTACTTCTTGAATTAATTTTTAAAATGTTCTTTAAAGTATAAATATTTGTTTATGAGTACTACATTCTGATAGGTAAATATAATCCTCCCACATGTCAGTAGGGTTGTATTGTTCCGCATATATGGTCACCCCTCTGATATGGTCTGATTTTTCTGGACTACTGAACTGATCATATAACTGATACAAACTGTAAATAATTAAATAAATAACAACAATAATCAAGCATTACAATTTTACTTTATGTAAAATTAATTAATTAATTAAAATTCAGTAGTTTTGTATTCACTGAATACAAAATGTGTGACTAACAAATTGGATATTATAGGCAAACAAGCCTATAGAAGCTAAAGATTTCTTTTACTATATCTGGATGTGGCGTTATTGTACTGCTTGATTAATGTTGTCATTTATCTAATTATTTACAGTCTGTATCGGTTATATGGTGTGACGCCCTCAATATTCTCAAATGAGAGGTAACGTGAATAATGGATCACAGTCAAAGATAAAATTGGAAATTTACTTTTATTCTTGATTAACTACGGCTATTTACAAGGGGATGTTAATTCCCAAATTATGTAGAACTGCAAAGTATGGTTGCGGTAAAACTTCCTCACGACGATCACAGTCGAAAGAAAAACAAGAGATTTAATAATCTCTTACAAATGGGGAGGCTTTTCAGGATGCAATCAAACCCAATTTATCCCCGTTCGGTATCCGAGACTCTGCCGCTCCCTATATGAGCGGACTTTACGAATCTCCCGAACTAGAAAGCTGGCTCCGGTAACAAAACGCGAAAGCCTCCACGAGGTCAACACACCTACGTAAAAAATGACGAAAAGCCCTGAGTCGCAAAATTGTAGGCTTTTTATACCTGGGGGGGTCAGTTACGGTTCCGCCAATTGTTTTTTGGGTCAGTTAAGATCCCAGTTACTTGAGAACTCCAGCTAAAGTTACAGTTATATTTTTAGCTGAATTCTCATTCGCTGGCTGTCCCTTCACGGAATTTCCGAGCATTCATTAACGAGATCCATCAGGGGCGTATTCGTCTATTCAGTCCGATTGTCAAGATCCCAGACTCTGCGACGCCACGCTATTGTACTCCGTACACAGGTGTACTCCGATCAGCTGTTTTGGCGCGTGCTCGGACAAAGGGGAGTCTTCACAATGGTCAGCTCAGCGGTCCAGAAAAATCAGACCATATAAGCGGGTTGACCATTTATGCGGAACAATACAAACCTATTGAAATGTGGCTGGATTATATTTACCTATCAGAATGTAGTACTCATAAACAAATATTTATACTTTTAAGAACATTTTAAAAATTAATTCAAGAAGTAAAAATAACAGTAAAAATATGCAATATTGATTTGGGGGTGTGGCAGCTGGTCACAAGAGAATCAGAGGGTCGGTTATTCTCAGGACCCGTGGGAATTTATTCCCCTTAAAAAAGCAGGAGTTTCAGATC
This sequence comes from Pardosa pseudoannulata, assembly GCA_032207245.1. NCBI lineage: Eukaryota > Metazoa > Arthropoda > Arachnida > Araneae > Lycosidae > Pardosa > Pardosa pseudoannulata. The sequence goes on from CM063509.1 coordinate 99,290,488, forward strand.
CAGAGGGGTTTCGGATTTTTATGTCCCTGAATACATCTGTGTGGAATGCCGGCTATCATTGAGGAGTCCACTCCGTTGACCACTCCCTTGCCCTCAGCCCTTTTTCTCCCCCTCTTTTGCGGGGGGGGTCTTTCAAGAAGAAGACAGTTGGTTGTTGGACTGGAGGGTAGAGAAGGTTGTTTCTCTCTCCCAAATGTTGTGTTTTTATGGTGTATATTTTGTATATAGTCAAGGTAATAAAGTCTAGGACATTAAGCTATTGTCCTTACTAAGGCCCCACAAACACAGAGGTGTATGTATGTTGCGACGTTACAGGAAATTTATTATCTTACGTTACCAATCGATGTACAGCACAAGTAAATACGTACATTCATGTCCAATGCATTTCAAAATAATCAGATATATAAATTTGTTTTCCAGGGGGAAAGAGAATTCAAAGAGGTGGGAAACTCCGACGATGAGTCTACATAAACAAGAAAAGGGGAAAGAAGGAAAATAAAGGCTTGAATTCAGGTCCTCTCCGATTTCACACTGACCTTAAAAAAAAGGAAGCACGTTGAAAACATGAAATTGACCCTATAACGGGTAACAAGAAAAAGAAAATGACTGTATGACCGGTACGTTTTAACACATGTTCTCTATTAAGTTAGACGGGACTAACCATATAAGCGGGGTGACCTTATAAGCGGGTGACCATATAGCCGGTACTGACTGTATTTATTTTTGCTTCATTTCGATCTCCCTATTTCGTTGTGAGGACTTATAAAACACCCCATAAATTGAACACCTTTCACTTGATACACGTGTAATGGTGATTTTTGGAAGCACCGGGATGACGACCAGGCAGCTCGCTGAAATACATGTGTTCCTAAACTCCGTGCTTACACTTTCCAACCTCATACATATTGGAATCCACTTGCTGCTAGCATGAGTAGCGCATGCGTATTGCTAAACTTTTGGAAGCTATAAGAACAGAAGCTGTACGATTAATATAATTTAATCGCATTTAATCTTATTTTAATCGCATTTAATCATTCATTACCACTATATACTATTTTTTAAATCATTTATTTCATCTAATTATTAAGTTATTATTCTTATCCCTACTTTATTATATAATTTCTGTATCTCGCATCTTAATACTTGTACTATTCATGAAGAACCGCTCTCTCTCATAATGTTCTATTGTACTAACTGCAGATATGCCCAGCCAGGCCAGGGATTCCGATAACTACCTTGCAATGGAGAACGGCGGCAAACCTCACATATTGGCTGCAGCATCTATCTACAGGGCTTCAAGTTTGGAGGGTCAAATCCTAAGATTGATATTGGTCCGTCACTTCAATTTTCATTGACGTGAAAATCGCTTCTGGATCTTAATCTTAGTAACCTTTATTCTGTGCTTAAACATTTTCTGGCTGATCCATTTGCCATATTCTTTCGTTCTTTCTATATTACTTTAACAAAAAAAAAAAAAAAAAAAGCTCTGATTTTAAGTAATAACCTAACTTTCTGTATGACCAGCTTCAACTTGTACATATATGTGTAATTCATTTTTATTCAACTGGTCTATTTCATTGTAATTTTTGTATGTATTCACATCTGCCCAAACTCAAGCAATTTTTCTTCTCTTCCCCTGTTCACTACTTTACTAAACTATTTAAAATGTTAAACTCTTAGACTTATACATTACCATTACTAGCAACACCAGAACTAGAGGGCTTGGCCCAAGGAGTTCTGTTGCTAAGTCATCCTGTGAGATCCTGTGAGATCAAACCTCGCATAAAATTTAAAGCAGAGGAACAGGAGTTCTGAAACTGGAGGAGAACCGATTATACCATTCAGCGAATCGCCCCTATTCCTGTTAGAAGGAAAGATAAAAAAGAGATGACAGAGACCAAAAGTAGATTTTTGGTCTTTGCCCAGGTCACCTCAGAAACCAAGTACGTGAGACTGGAATCCTGATGCATCGAGTTCATTCTGTGACGATGCGGCATAAAATATTTTCTTCTAAATCCAAGAGTTCCATAAAAATTGATACTTGGGGCACTTGCAAAGCAAGAATACTAATTTTTTAACATAAAATTCGCACCCCAAGTGACTTTCGTTATATATTTTATATGAATATGTTAAAAGCAAATTATGTGTTAAGATATTATTCTGTTTGATTTCATTTTTTCAGTGAATAAAAAACTACCAAGATATAAATATTTTTTCTTTCGTTACTCAATATTCTTCAACCGAAGGGGTAAGTCCCTTTTCTAATTAAATACTTCCCCTTTTTTTACATCCATGGTGAAGCAATAGTTTTAAATAGTGTATTCACCACACCAAAATTTTTAACACGCGGGCAATTCAGTTTCTATATCAGGGGATTTACACGGCTTATATATTAAGGGAATTTTGCTTGTTCTATGCTTTCGTGCTGATAGCTTTGACATCTTCACTCCCCAAAAAATAAATAAAAAAAAATCGAAGGATTAACCTCATATACCAGAAGTAAAGTAAAAACTTTTATATCAGAGTAAGACCTGGAATTTAATTTTTTGGATAAGTTCCTTGTACGCTATACTCGAATTTAAAAGAAAGAACCTTTCCTTGAAATTTGTAAATAAAGTTGAGGAACCTTAGCTCTTGTTTCTTAAAAAAAAAGGAATATTTTAAATTTTCGTTGTTCAAAAGTAACACGATAACAACGTTTTAAACAATTTATAAATAACATCCAAAAATCAAGCTGGAAATATTTATTCCAAAAATAATTCCTACACTTAACAAATCAAGAAATGCATGTATTTTTAGATGATATTTAATATATAATTTTTTTTACAAGAGGATTTTTGTAATTTTTACTCTTTTTAATAGTATCATATTTTGTGTTCTTTATTTTATATTACAGTAATGATTTAATTTTATGGAATTAAACTGGCATAATTAGTATTTAATAACTTTAAACTATTTGGAATTATGCCTTAAAATATACACCTAAAAATAACCTCATTTACTAATTATATATTCAATTATTAACTCGATTAATTAACTCTGCACATAACTATCGGCTTAAAGATAATAAATATAATTTTTTAATATGAAAATTTCTATTCAAATAATTTTTTTGATAATACCATGTAGAAAGTTAAAACATAACTCAAAGCTTTCTATAGAGTTATATATGGGAAGTTATCACGTAAACTTTAGGTGCAAGCAATTTTATATAATAAAAACTGCATAGAAATAATTAAAGTAAAGTAAAATCAAAGTAAAATCAAAGCCTTATGTAGAATTTTTCTAAATGAAGTTAGCAACTAAATTTAACGGATAGATTTTAGATGCAATTAAATTAATTTGATAAAAACTATGAGGCAAAAACTTTTTAACATTATTCAAACCCTTTTAAAATAATAAGTTTTAGACATTGGTAGTCAAAGGTACTTTAAATTAAAGTAAAGTAAAATAAAAGTAAAATAAAAGCCTTAAATA
>CM063509.1:99298964-99306464 GCA_032207245.1 Pardosa pseudoannulata
TAAGTCTAGGAGTCTATTTCACGGACTACTAAATATCTAACTTTTAATTTATATATATTTGGAAATTAAGAAGTTTGTTCTTTTGTGTGTTTGTTTATTATACATAACCACACGGTTTGACTAAATGAATTCAATGTGATTCTAAACTGCATTACAGGATCGGGAGACTCTAGAGGAGTATGACGATAAATAAATTATTGAGAGTGAACCAGATAGTTCTCAGCCAAAAAACAAACCATTTTTTACCTGCCTCATTGGGTACTTAACAGTTCTGGAATATTAAAAATTTTACTAATCGCGTCATATGATGGGCTATATGCTAGTTGTGTAAATATGAATGTAAAACATAAATATTTGCTGTTTATGTTATATGGTGATCAAGTATATCAATTTGTAAATAGTGTACAGAATAAATGTCTTAATGTAAATATAATCTATCATATTTTTACTGTGTTTCCCCTTTGTAAACGAATACTGATGTTAGTGTAGTAAGTACATTACAACAATTTGGTATCACAAAATAAAGTTACAAAACTAAACAAAAAAAGTTAATCTCTTATAAACATTCCAACCCAACGAACGCCGCGGTATTTAATGGAATGCAAAATAGCGGCCAATAATAATGAGAGGAAGAAATTAAAACTTAGCTGCTAAATCTCCAGCTCCGGCTGTTTCCCGTTATTAAACAATCAATCTGCTCCAGAGCTTAAATCGATGCTCCTCTTTAATCTCCTATTAAGGTTAGTGGTCAGTATTGATAAAGGAGCCTGACTTCAGCATTATTTAAGCCTCATAACGGAGCTGGGGAGAAAATTAAACATTATGTCTCGCGGCTCTTCTCTCTCTTTGATAAATTAATAAGTTCCAAAGCAAATAGATTAACGCTCAGGAAATGTACATTTGGTCGACTTCTATTCAAGCGCAGTACTAATCTATCGCTTGCTTGGACTCATTTTTACACTAAGTGTAATTTGTGATGAATGTTTATATATTCTTACGTATCCATGTGCTTTATTTTTTTAAAGTTATGAAATAATTTTTTTTAAATCCTATCTCTTTCTTAAATTAAAAATCTGATGTGGACACCATGCCCTGTACATCTATTAAATTATATGCATTTTTTTGCTGAACGTCATTTAAATTTGTTTTATTTTAACGTGATGCGCGATCCTCTAAGTGTGCTACTATATTGCAGTCGAGATGTGTGACAGGTAACTTCCGCGCCATAATGACGTCAAAAGTAGCCAAAATTAGGAATTTGGTATCATAAATTCTCCTTTCTCTTGCTTTATAATGTCGAAATCACTTGTGACACATCTCGACTGCAATATAGTTGCACAGTTAGAGGATCGCGCATCACGTTTAAATAAAACAAATTGAAATGAAGTGTAGCAAAAAATGCATATAATTTAATATATGTATAGGGTGTAGTGTTCACATCAAATGTTTAATGACATCATTATGACGCGTATGTTACCTGTGACATATCTCGACTGCAAACTGGTAGCACTCTAATTCTTTAATGTATTGTAACGTATAATAGGGTGGTACCATATTGCGGTCAAGGTATGTTAAAATTGACTTCCGCGCTTTAATGACGTCAAGAGTCGCAGAGATGGGAACCTGGTATCATAAATTCCCCTCTCTGTTGCTTCATAATGACATCTGACATCATTATGACGCTGATGTCGCTTGTGACATATCTCGACTGCAATATGGTAGGAGTCATATTTCTAAAATATAACCTTTCATTAATATGGTTTGTAGGTATTTTCAAATAATGTTGTGGGATTGATGCTACAAAAATCTTGACAATCTATTAACTTCACAGATGTTAAAAGTGTATAATAATTAACAAGTCGAGAAATTTATATGAAACAGTATATTTTCATGTCATTCTGCTTTGCTAAAGCTAGGAAAATGTTAAATTTTACTTTCATATTTTACTTTAAATTAAAATTTTGTACATATATACTATACTAAAATTTCATTGAAACGCTATAAATAGCCCTAATATGATTTATTTATTTAAAAATGTGGTCAATGTACATTTTATTCTCTAGATCCTTTGTCTTTTTAAGGCTCAATATTTATGCAGCCGGGCCTCAGTCTTAATCCACCTTTACCTCTAGGCTCATATTAGGCTTCATACCATTTAGTTATCTGCAAATGTTGGATTATAAGGTTAAGAAATGGATATATTGGGTTTGTCAATAAGGAAAAAGACATTTTGTACTGACTCTTAATAATAAAAAGATATATAATAAATAAATAATAATAATAAATATTTAAAATAATGTTCAATAATATGAAAATTAATTAATAATATATTGAAAATAATAAATTAATAATAAATATTGAAAAATAATAAATTAATAATAAATATTGAAGAATAACAAATAATAATCTTCTTAATAATAAACATTGAAAAAAAATATAATATAAAAAATTTATCATCTGTTATACATCATATACAAATTTATTACTTTACTTTTTAAAAATGTTGTCAATACACCTTTTATTCATCAGATTTTCTGTCTTTCTTAAGTCTGTCTTATATTTTTGTTATATTTTCTGACCTCAGTTGGTCTTAATCCGCCTTTATCTTTAGGCCTCATATTAGGCTTCAAATACCATTTAGTTATCGACCACAGTTGGTAATACAAGGTTAAGAAATAAATATATTGGATTTGTCAATACGGAAACAAAACATTTTGTTGGTGTTTGGTTACTGTCTTTTGACCAATAATAAATATTGAAAAATACATTTATAACAATATAAAATTTATCATCTGTTATACATCATATACAAATTTATTACTTTACTTTTTAAAAATGTTGTCAATACACCTTTTATTCACTAGATTTTCTGTCTTTCTTAAGCGGCTCAATATATTTTTCTGCGGCTGGATCTCAGGCGGTCTTAATCCGCCTCTACCTCCATGCCTCATATATGGCTTCAAATACCATTGAGTTCTCAACAACAGTTAGTTACATAATATTAATAATTAGATATTTCAGATTTGCCGAAGAAGTCAAAGTCAATATGGAAACAAAACAAATTGTAAGTGTTTGATTACTGTCCCTTTACTAATAACAAATCCTGAAAAACAGCTAAAATAATTGAAAATTTATCATCTAAATACATTCTCTGTTTTGTTTATTCATCCTAAACGACTAACCAGTCATTCAAATATTTTATGAAGCTCCATGGATTTTAAAAGAGATGTAAAAACGTTATCTGTTGTAATATCCTTCCATCAATTCGTTTTATAACAGTAACGACCAGTCATTCAGTAACTCAAATAAAAATGTAATTTTTGTGTATTTACTTTTTATTTCATAGAGGAAAAGATGAAAATAGAATTCAAAATAAAATAGAGTACATTTCATTTAGATAAATATACCGGAAACATTGAGTTAAAAAATAATAATCAGCAGAATGTGGCATTGTGGTCTTGCGCAGGTAGGAAAATAATCGTTTCTGAAAAGAAGAGTTTAACTATTTTGTATTAACCCTCGCTTTTTAGTAGACCAAACTGTCGTTTGCACGTAAAATGAATGGCATCGAGCCAGAACACGTTCATTAACGGGCTCAATCGACTGTCAACAATCAAGCCCTGTCCACCACGGCTCAGAGGAGACGAGAGAAAGGGTAGAAAATAATGCCGAATAAACAGACTATCTAATTTATAAAAAGATAAAAGTCAGTAGGAACATAGAAATCTGCACCTGGTGTCAATCGTTAAGCACTTTCCGGTCGATAAGGACAAAACATGTATAACGTTAACGGTCAGTTGGGCTCATTTAGAAAATCCAACTCAAAATTTTAGTTTCCATGTTTTTTTTCACAGAGAAAGCATTTACTTCACAATTTAAAATAAACTGTGTAATACTAAGCTATAAAAAACTGAAAGCACAACATTAAACAAAATTAATATTCCAAAGAAACTGGCGCTGGGGTCATTGGACATCCGGGGAAAAAAAAAGTTGTTTCTGTAAAGGAGATTTTCCAGGATCAATCAGGACCAATTTATAACATTAAGGTCATTTGGACCATTTAAAAACTCAAATCAAAATGTTAGTTTTCATGCATTTTTTCCACGGAAAAACAATTACTTCACAATTTAAAATAAAACTGTGTAAAAATCTGCTACAAAACCCAAAAGCACTACATTAAAAAATTAATTCCAAAGAAACTGGCGCTGGGGTCATTGGACTCGGAAGAAGAAAAAAGTTGTTTCTGTAAAGGAGATTTTCCAGGATCAATCAGGATCAAATTTAAAACATTAACGGTCAGTTGCATTTAGAAAACTCCAAATCAAAATGTTAGTTTTCATTATTTTTCCACGAAAAAGCATTACTTCACAATTTAAAATAAACTGTGTAAAACTCAGCTATAAAAAACTGAAATAACTACATTAAAAAAAATTAATATTCCAAAGAAACTGACGTAGGGTCATTAGATATCCGGAAGAAGAAAAAGTTGTTTCTGAAAAAGAGATTTTCCAGGATCAATAAGGATCAAATTTATAATATTAACGGCCAGTTTGCTCATTTAGAAAATCCAACTCAAAATTTTAGTTTCCATGTTTTTTTTCACAGAGAAAGCATTTACTTCACAATTTAAAATAAACTGTGTAAAATTAAGCTATAAAAACTGAAAGCACTATTTAAAAAAATTAATATTCCACAGAAACTACGCTGGGGTTATTGGACATCCGGAAGAAGAAAAAAGTTGTTTCTGTAAAGGAGATTTTCCAGGATCAATCAGGATCAAATTTAAAACATTAACGGTCAATTGGGCCAATTTAGAAACTCCAAATCAAAATGTTAGTTTTCATGCATTTTTCCACGTAAAAAGCAATTACTTCACAATTTAAAAAAAACTGTGTAAAATTAAGCAATAAAAACTGAAAGCACTACATTAAAAAAATTAATATTCCAAAGAAACTGGCGCTGGGGTCATTGGACATCCGGGGAAAAAAAAAGTTGTTTCTGTAAAGGAGATTTTCCAGGATCAATCAGGATCAAATTTATAACATTAACGGTTAGTTGGGCACATTTAGAAACTCCAAATCAAAATGTTAGTTTTCATGTATTTTTTCCACGGAAAAAGCAATTACTTCACAATTTAAAATAAACTGTGTAAAAATCTGCTATAAAACCCGAAAGCACTACATTAAAAATTAATATTCCAAAGAAACTGGCGATGTAGTCACTGGACTTCCGGAAGAAGAAAAAAGTTGATTCTGTAAAGGAGATTTTCCAGGATCAATTAGGATCAAATTTATAATATTAACTGTCAATTGGGCCCATTTAGATACTCCAAATCAAAATGTTAGTTTTCGTGCATTTTTTCCGCGGAGAAAGCAATTATATTACAATTTAAAATAAACTGTGTAACACTCATCTATAAAAAACTGAAAGCACTACATTAAAAAAATTAATATTCCAAAGAAACTGACGCTGGGGTCATTGGACATCCGGAAGAAGAAAAAAGTTGCTTCTGAAAAAGAGATTATCCAGGATCAATCCCCTAACTATTTTGTATTCATGTCCTCTCTCCCTCATTTTTTAGGAAAACCAAACTGTCTTCTGCACCGTTACCAGTAAAATGAATGGCAACGAGCCAGGACCTGTTCATTAACGAGCTCAATCGACTGTCAACATTCAAGCCCTGGCTCAGATGGTATGCGGGAAGGGGTAGCGAAGAAGGGTGAGCAAACAGATGGTCCAATTTAGAAGAGGAATAAGAGTCACTGGGAACGCTGAAATCTGCACATGGCATCGAACGTTGCGTACACTCAGAACAAATATATATAAGGACTTCAATATATTCTGAAACAATAATATCTTTAAATAAACAACAATGAAATTGTTGTTATTAAATCAAAATCATTATATAAATAAATGAATGATTATGAAATATCTGTAATGAAAATCTTGTGGAATAAAATTTTGATATGTATCAATGCAATGAATAAATTTTTACAATCTCTTGACCACACCATTCAAAAGTGCGAGGTAATTATAATGTCTAGACCAGGGGTGCCCAACGCAAATCGGTTGGTGGGCCAAAAAACAATTTACTGAACTGAGGTGGGTAGCACATATACAAATTATTCAAAATATCTTTTATTATCGTGCATTATTCAAAATATGAACTGTTTTCCTTCATTTATTTTCACTTTGTAACTTCTAATTTAGTTCATTCAGTTTCATTGTTAGATCTGTTAAAAAACATAAATCTAGAAACTATTGATCATTCGAAAGTTCACTTATATCACTACTGTACTGTTTTATACATCAAATTAAACATTTTGAAGGTTAAAATTTCAAACGCATCGTTAGCTTGCTTTTTCTAAATAAACAATATCTTAATTATACTTTTACAATTTATGACAACTTCACAATAGCCATAAATATAATCTATAACTTTCTTTTCATACAACTTCCACTGACTGGTCGGACACAGCACGTGCACTTAAAGCGAGTCAGCTGGTTGTACAAGTAATGGCCGATTGACAGAATATTCTAGAACACTCAAATTTCAACGTAAGCTGTCCAACCCTACTCAAAGATCAGGTTTACGTTGGTTACTAATAGAAAGGTATGTTAAGTCTTAACTTACATAATAGATTATACTTATTATTGCAAACATTAACAACTAAAATTCTATGTTTCAACTGTATATAGTCAAAATGACTAAAACTATATAGACTGTTGAAAACTTCAATTGGGCCTCAAAAAGTTTTTAAATGGGCCGCATGTGGCCCATTGTCCGCGGGTTGGATATACCTGGTCTAGACGATAACCCAAACTGACTGAATTCTTAAATCTACGATACATAGAAATTTTAATATTTCTTTAAATGTGGTCTGAAATATATAATTATTTTTGAAAAATCCTTTAGGCTAATGGCGGCCTGTCAGCAAAATTTTGGGCTAAATTAAGGAAATTTATAATTAAAACAAATATTGCATTTATTACAGTAAACGTTAGTTCATTGATATGCTATTTATTATTTTTTTTAACTATTCATGCACTTTTATATATTTTTTACTGTTCTATTGTACATTTATAAAGAGTATATATACTATAATTAAACAAATACATGACATTTTTATTATCAATTAATTAAATATATATTTTATGTGTGTATGCATAGCTTAAGGGAAAAAAAATGCATTGCAAATGCACTTTAATATAATTCTCCAGATTTCTACAGCGAATGTTTTTAAACTTAAATCTTTTCTATAAACAACAGAAAATGAGAAGGCTCTTTTGTCGAAAAAAAAAAGAATTATTTCATTCCGTAAAATAAACAGACTTGCCCTTCATTATAACAGCCCGATTTGGACAACAAAGAAGAAATAGAGCGTTCTTTAAAATACTAAAAAGAAATAAACAGCAGATTTCTCGATTTATTCTGAGAAGCTGTTTCTTAGATTTTGAGAATTCCTTTTAAAAAAAGAGGGACGTCCATTCATTTGCTAG
>CM063509.1:99311464-99318964 GCA_032207245.1 Pardosa pseudoannulata
TAGATAGATAGATATATATATAGATAGATAGATAGATAGCGCTTCTACGCTTCGAAATAGACTGGACTAAATCTTTGGTACATTTATGTTGTTTCTTTCCTAGGGAGGTAATGTTGACTGCCTATATGGTTTTCTCCTAATAATAGTATCACGACCTCGTATGAGCAAATATTGAGTAAAGACAAGTGCTCGTGTATTAAACAATATATCTGCATAAACAAATCTATAACTTACTCCTAAAATATGAGAAGTTTCCAGACCTTTTACCTTAAATTTTCAGAGAAACTCACAAAAAGGTTATTCTTAAACATCACCGATACTTTCTTCCTCAGATAAAAGACAACGATGTTGCGAGGTCTTTTCTCCGAGTGATTAAAGATGTCGAGGTAGGAGAACTCTTTTGTGTTCGCAACTTATGAGGAATTAAAAGTACGTCAAGTAAATGAGAATTAATTGCCTCCAGCCCTAATAAGTTGTCTCGAGCCTCTTTGGTTCCGAACATTCTTTTGACTTCTCATTCGCGTCAATACATTAACTTACCCCTTGGCCCAGCCGGGGCATCTATTTTATCTGGAAGGGCATTATTCATCGAGTTGTTAAGAGAAGATTCGGTTTCTGTATGCGAAGGGTAAGGTTGATGGGTTTATAGTTTGAGATTTAAGAATAGAAAAACGGGTTGCTTTAAGTTTTAGTTAAGCATTATGCTAAGCAACAATTGACTAAAAGGACAACCATGCATATTATCTTCCATTAAATACAAAAATATGCATATAGCTTGGGATTTAAGAGTAGAAAGATAGCTTGCTTTTAGTTTTAGTTAAGCATTGTATTACACAACAAGTGAAAAAAAAGGACAACCATACATGCAATCAGCCATCAAATACATAAATATGGATTGACGAGTTTATAGTTTAGGATGTGAGAGTAGAAGAATAGGCTGCTTTTAGTTTTAGCTAAGCACATGTAAGCCAAAATATATGCATATGTTAGAAAACGATATGTTAGACAGCAATAAATATGCATATAGCTTAGGATTTAAGAGTAGTAAAACGGGTTGCTTTTAGTTTTAGTTAAGCATTGTATTAAACAATAAATGACAAAAAGGAACAACCATACATGCTATCAGCAAATATATAAATATGGATTGACGAGTTTATAATTTAGGATGTGAGAGTTAAACATTTCTTAGACAACAATATATGCATATGCTAGGCAGCAATAAATATGCATATAACTTAGGATTTAAGAGTAGTAAAATGGGTTGCTTTTAGTTTTAGTTAAGCATTGTATTAAACAACAAGTGACAAAAAGGACAACCATACATGCAATCAACCATCAAATACATAAATATGGATTGACGAGTTTATAGTTTAGGATGTGAGAGTAGAAGAATAGGTTGCTTTTAGTTTTAGTTAAACATTTCTTACACAACAATATATGCATATGTTAAGCAGCAATAAATATGCATATAACTTAGGATTTAAGAGTAGTAAAACGGGTTGCTTTTAGTTTTAGTTAAGCATTGTATTAAACAATAAATGACAAAAAGGAACAACCATACATGCTATCAGCAAATACATAAATATGGATTGACAAGTTTATAATTTAGGATGTGAGAGTAGAAGAATAGGTCGCTTTTAGTTTTAGTTAAGCATATGTTAGACATCAATTGGCAAAAAGAACAACTATGCATACACTAGGTCACGAAATACATAAACAGGGCTTGTCGAGTTTATAGTAGTTTGGGATTTAAGAGTAGAATGATGGGTTGCTTTAAGTTTTAGTTAAGCATTATGCTAAGCAACAATTGACGAAAAGCACAACCATGCATATTATCTGCCATTAAATACATAAATATGCATATAGCTTGGGATTTAAGAGTAGAAAGATGGGTTGCTCTTTTAGTTAAACATTGTATTAAACAACAAGTGACAAAAAGGACAACCATACATGCGATCAGCCATCAAATACATAAATATGGGTTGACGAGTTTATAGTTTAGGATGCGAGAGTAGAAGAATAGGTTGCTTTTAGTTTTAGTTAAACATTTCTTAGACAACACTATATGCATATGTTAATCAGCAATAAATATGCATATAACTTAGGATTTAAGAGTAGTAAAAAGAGTTGTTTTTACCTTTAGTTAAGCATTGTATTAAACAAATGACTAAAATGACAACCATAAATGCGATCAGCCATCAAATACATATAAAAATGGATTGACGAGTTTATAGTTTAGGATTTAAGAGTAGTAGAAGAATATCATACTTTTAGTTAAGCATATAAGTTAGACAACAATTGGCAAAAGGACAACTATGCATACAGTCAGCCACCAAATACAGAAGCATGGCTTTTTGAGTTTATAGTAGTTTGAGATTTAAGAGTAGAAAAATGGGTTGTATTTAGTTTTAGTTAAGCATTGTATGAAACAACAATTGACAAAAAGGACAATCTATGATCATATGATCTGCCACTAAATACATAAATATGCATATAGCTTGGGGATTAAGAGTAGAAAATGGCTTGCCTTTAGATATAGCTAAACATTATATTAAACAACAAATGGCAAATGGAGACACAATGCTTACGATCATAAGTCGTGCATAAGTATGGATTTATATTTTAGAATGTAAGAGTATATCCTTAGATGTAATCCTTAGAGAGAATGGGATACTTTTAGTTTAATTAAGCATCATATTACACAACAAATGTCAATGTCAAAATAGACAACCAAATACACAAGTAGGATTTGACGAGATTTCAGTTCTATGAAATACATTTATTAATGAAATAGTGAGTTATTCTGTGAAAGTTTAACTAAAATTGGACATATGCTTTTTAAAAAAAATTCTTTTATATTCTCAATACCAGATGAACCTAATATTCTCAACTAATATATTTTAAAGAGCAAAGGTATTAACTGAAACGAAATTGCTTAAAAAACATCGATATTTCTAAAAAATCTGAGAGACCCAACCATAAAACAATTGATACTTCTATCTACTACATAGACATTTGCAGTGTATTTTTTTGGATGAAAATAGAAGAGATAACGAGTTTTAAGTTTGAATCAATAACTACATTAGCGAGAAGTCACACATCTAGCAAGTTATACCAAAGTCACAAAAGTGTGATTTATTGAAAGTGACAGAGAAAGATTCCGTGGCTTATTAAGCTTAACACTAGATTTACGGATGTTGATATTATCTATTTTTACTGAAGTGAGCCAATTTGGCTCATACAAGAAAATTGAAGTTTTTTGCGAAGAAAATAGTTCCAAATTAATTTAAATGAAATATTTATTATTAAAAAATAATGGAAAACATTTTTTACATATAAAATCTAATTCCATTAGGATTTAAATGTTAGGAGCTATATAACAAAGATCTTCCTCTTCACTGCTTGAAGATTAAATTTTATTGAATTCCTCCTCTAATTCAATTTCGGTATCAAATTGGTCTGTATCAATTGCATCCAATTCATTATCTGATTGGTCTTCCTTTATTTTAATTAGTTTTTTCAACAAAAGACAATTTTTATGATTTTTTTACATAATAGAAACCCTAGATAACCAGATAAAATACATATAAATTATAATAACTTTTAGAAATAAATTACAATATTAACTTTGTAAATATTTTTCTGAAAAAAAAATGAATTTTATAAAAATTATAAATTATATATTCTCTCATTGTTAGGATGTATAATCGAAAAGCAAAGAAAAAATTAAAATGTAGAGGGTAACAAAACAATAATGTCTCCCATTACACACAAATATTAGTGAAATAAATGAATGAAACAAATCACGTGTGACTTAGAAGGCCTGATAACAAATTTCATGTTATCTATCTTAAAAATTCTAGAGTCAAATCTTACAACCGTGAAAATAGTACAATTTGATAATGCGAAATGAATCTAAAGAGGAATAAGATTACATATATTTTATTACTTACTAAAAAACCAATGAAAAGTGATATTATTGAAAGTGACAAGAGAAATTGGCTCGGTCGATTAAGTGTTAAAAGATTGACTTTAAAGAAATTACTTCAAATAGTTTTGAAGTAGTTTTAAAAATCTATGAAAACTACGTCTATAAACATTGTCTCCAGAGATTAAGACAAATAACGGTGAACAAATCAGACCATAGGAATTAAAGACTCAAAAGTTAACTCTAACAAATAATTATAAAACAAAACTGCATTGTACAAAACCATTAACAACTACCTCCTAGATATCATTTGAGGGCTTCCTTCCTCTAAACCGACTTAATAGATCGTATGTGCAATGACTTTTATGAAGATCTTCAATCGATAACTATTCATGTGACGTCCGCCAAATTATACCAAGTCCTTCCAAAGCGGTCAGTACTGGGAGTACTTATTTCATGCAACCCGCAAATGAGAAAGACGTTGATTATTATTCCGTATCTTGACTGGACCAGCGAGGGGGGAGGAGGGAGATGATTTTCATGAATCATTACGCACTGAAAGACGTAATTCTCGAATACGGATGAATCGGAAATGGGTTTAATGGCGATTTAAATGGACACCGGAATGACGATGTTCCACGAATCTCTTTCTTCACTCTGGAGAGTTTTAAAGAGTAGAATTAATGCATTCTCACTGGATGATGTTGCTTTCAAGGATCTGACGGAGACATCTTTTGAGAACATTTATTATGACTAGAATTAGGGGTCTTTGTTTCGGAGAACAATTATATCCCCGACAGTGTCTTTGTATAATAAGCTTCATTAAAGGAAGCAATGAAAAATGGTTGAGATATTTAAGACTCATATTTAACTCAATAATTCCAAAGCCATTTTTACGAAATATACATTGATAAATATCTCAAAATCTAAATTATTAAAGACTGCACATAGATAAATAAATATGAAGTTTAAACAGCCTGTCATTTGGGAGAAAAAATTACTTTGTGATAATTTTTTTTTGGTATCACATGTAAACGTAATACAGTAAAGAGCCTCAAATTCCGACGTCCAAAATCCGGAATGGCTCTAAAACCGGAAATTTTCCCAACTGTCAGTACTTCTAGTCAATTATAAATCTGATCTACTATGAATTAAAATCGGGTTATCAAATCAATTATTTTTAATCTACACATAATTTTTATTAATTATCTAAATTGTGTATGTTACAATCTGCAATTTTTAAAATGGAATAGCAGTTCTTGCATATTTTTAACTGTTTGTGAAAGCAACGCTTTAACTACTCTATTCCTTTCAAAAGTCAAGTTTTCGCATTTCAAATCAACTGTGAAAGTTGAAACGAAAAATCGAAAGGTACGTACAACAAGACATACGACCATGTGTCTGATAGGAACCCATCGGTCCAGAAACTAAAGCTCTAGTGATTGCAAACTCTAAGCCAAAATGGCTATTTCTTATCTTCATTATCTTTCTAGGGATTACAGAGTTAACACGTAACTGCAAATAAATTTGACATAACATGTGTGCAAGTTCGAAGAGTGTGTGTAAGGGAAAGATGGGAGGAAAGTGTTAATATTAGGTGAATGTTAGGTGTAAATCTAGCCAATCGGCCGAAAACTAAAGCTCTAATGCTTGCAAGCCTTAAGCCAAAATGGCTATTTCTTATCTTCATTATCTTTCTAGGGATTACAGAGTTAACACGTAACTGCAAATAAATTTGACATAACATGTGTGCAAGTTCGAAGAGTGTGTGTAAGGGAAAGATGGGAGGAAAGTGTTAATATTAGGTGAATGTTAGGTGTAAATCTAGCCAATCGGCCGAAAACTAAAGCTCTAATGCTTGCAAGCCTTAAGCCAAAATGGCTATTTCTTATCTTTACTATCTTTCTAGGGATTACAGAGTTAACACGTAACTGCAAAAGAATTTGACATAACATGTGTGCAAGTTCGAAGAGTATGTGTGTGAGGGAAGGGTGGAGGAAGGTGTTAATATTAGGTTAATGGTAGGCGTAAATTTAGCTAATCAGCCGAGAACTAAAGCTCTAATGCTTGCAAGCCTTAAGCCAAAATGGCTATTTCTTATCTTTACTATCTTTCTAGGGATTACAGAGTTAACAAGTAACTGCAAAAGAATTTGACATAACATGTGTGCAAGTTCGAAGAGTGTGTGTGAGGGAAGGGGGTAAGGAATGTGTTAATATTAGATTAATGTTAGGTGCAAATTTAGCCAATCGGTCGAGGAACTAAAGCTCTAGTGATTGCAAGCCCTAAGCCAAAATGACTATTTCTTATCTTCATTCTCTCTAAGGATTGCAGAGTTAACACGTAACTACAAACAAATTTCGGACATTACATGTGCGTAAGTTCGAAGAGTGTGTGTGTGTGAGGAAAGGAGGTGGAAGAATGTGTTAATATTAGATTAATGTTAGGTGTAAATTTAGCCTATCAGTCGAGGAACTAAAGTTCTAGGGATTGCACGCCCTACGCCAAAATGACTATTTCTTATCCTCATTCTCTCTTAGGATTACAGAGTTAACACGTAACTACAAACGAATTTCGGACATAACATGTGGGTAAGTTCGAAGAGTATATGTGAGGGACGGAGGGGGGTGGAAGGTGTTAAGATTAGATTAATGTTAGGTGTAAATTTAGTCTATCTGTCCAGGAACTAAAGCTGTAATGATTGCAAGCCCTAAGCCAATATGACTATTTCTTATCTTCATTCTCTCTTGAATTGCAGAATTAATACGAAACTGCAAACAAATTTCAGACGTAACATGTGCACAAGTTCGAAGAGTGTGAGTGTGAAGGAGGGGCAGAAAGGTGTTAATATTATTATTTTATGTAAGAAAAAAATTGCAAAGGGTCCAAAATCAGAAAAAGTCCGGAGTAACCGACCGAAGTCCGGATGATTTCAAATTTGAGGTTATCTACTGTATTGCAAAATGAACTTTAGTAATAGATAAAATCATTTGACATCTACCTACCGAAAAAGTAAGTGTATATGAGAGGCTCGAAAAATAGGAATTATAAATAGATAAGATATAATGGGGCTGGAAAAATAGATTAAAAGGAATAAGAATGGGAAAGAGGGGAATTAAAAAAATATTTTAAGTATAATGATTTTGATATATTACACACGCATACACACACATAAACTTCTGATACCTGGTTTCTGGTTATCTACAGAAAACTGGGGTAAACTTTTAAAATTTCGATTAAATACGAAGTGCCCTAACAACTTTACAAAAGTTCAGTAAGCGTGCGTCACAAATTGCAAATTCCAATCACATAAAATTAAGCGAGTGTTAAAACCACTCATCCGATCCAGCCGTTTTGGGGCGACCCAATTTGGTGAAATAGTGATGAATACCAACATGTCTCAGTGCCCCGACCTTGCAAGAGGGTTGAATGGAATGGGAAAAGTTTTTCCATTATGTAAAACTGGAAGAAAGGGTGGAACTGTGCGGCCTCTCTCCTCATGCATGGAATGGACTCACGAAAAGGAGGAGCTGTTTATTTGGCAAAGTCTTACAAGCTTTCAAACTCGTGTA
>CM063509.1:99323964-99338964 GCA_032207245.1 Pardosa pseudoannulata
GGGAAGCACAAGGTTTAGTAACTGTGGTTATGAATAGGTTTATTGCATGCGAGAACTGTGCAATATAGGATGCAATGCTTGATGCAAAACCACAGACGACGTGAGGTTTAAATGACTCGCTTTATGGTAAAATTTAAAACGGGGAGAGCAACCCGCTCTAGGTGTAATTGGAATTGGTGGTCAAGTATACATAATAGGTAAATTTTAAAACCACTTAAAGTGATAAAATCTCAAGAGTTTCAAATATATTCAAGGACTACAATTAGAATTGATTAAAATAAATATTTTTTGATGTTAAAAAGCTTTTTGGCAATAACTATTTCGTTTCCAGCATACTGTTCCAAAATCACAGATGACGTGAGGTTTAAATGACTCGCTTTATGGTAAAGTTAAAATGGGGAGCGCAACCCGCTCTAGCTGTGAGTGGAAATTGGTGGTCAAGTATACATAATAGGTAAATTTTAAAACCACTTAAAGAAATAAAATCTCAAGAGTTTCAAATATATTCAAGGACTACAATTAGAATTGATTAAAATAAATATTTTTTGACGTTAAAATGCTTTTTGGCAATAACTATTTCATTTCCAGCATACTGTTCCAAAATCACAGATGACGTGAGGTTTAAATGACACGCTTTATGGTAAAGTTAGAAAGGGGAGAGCAACCCGCTCTAGCTGTGAGTGGAAATTGGTGGTCAAGTATACATAATAGGTAAATTTTAAAACCACTTAAAGTAATAAAATCTCAAGAGTTTCAAATATATTCAAGGACTACAATTAGAATTGATTAAATAAATATTTTTTGACGTTAAAAAGCTTTTTGGCAATAAATATTTCATTTCATGCAAACTGTTCTGAAAGTTTAAGGTACATTTCAATTACAAGGTTATATTTTAAATCTCCAATACATGATACGTTGATTGATACAAAGTCACAGATGGCATGAGATCTAAACGGCAGCTTTATGGTTAAATTAAAATAGTGAACAACTTTCTCTGACTATGCGTAGATCTTGGTATACGTTAAAAGTAAATTTTAAAACCAAATAGTATGACAAAGTTTTCTATACCAGTTACAAATGTATTGAAGAATTACAAATACAATTGTTAATAATTAGTAAGTTCAAAAGTTTAAGTATTATTATAGCTATTATAGTAAAGTTTAAGATAAACTGTGATTACATAGTAGAAATATCACTTTGTTTGACAATTTTAAGGCAAAATAAATTAGTTAGCCTATCATTCTTGCCTACCATATGACCTTTCCATGTTTTAAATATCTTAAATGCAACTTCACTTTGTAATGTAAGTAGGTTTCTCGCATTTCAAATAAATAACATTTCTAAAAGTATACTTAAAGAAATTTTTACACTATTCTTTTTTTCGAATTAAAGCTATAATTTATATCATGTGTTTTAATGATTTTCTATCAATATGCATAATTAGCTATTTTGGGTAAAAGATATAGCCCTAACTTGGGTATATTTCATAGGAAAAATTTAAGAAAAATTGTTATCTAAGTGTTAATTTAAAATGTACGCTAAATTGTCTCCTATAGCTATTAGCACCAAATAAATAACATTTTTGAAAGTATACTTAAAAAATTTCTACACTATTATTTTTTTCGTATTATAGCTATAATTTATATCATGTTTTTTTTATGATCTTATACCAATATGCATAATTAGATATTTTAGTTAAAAGATACAGCCCTAACTTGGGTATATTTCAAAGGAAAAATTTAAGAAAAATTGTTATCTTAGTGTTAATTTAAAATTAACGTTAAACTGTCTCCTTTAGCTACCAGCACTATAGCTCTGAAACTCTTTTTCTAGAGGCAAAATATTAAATGGAAAAATTGAAACATGCCTTATCTTAAAATGATTATAATTTTTTAAGCATTTTTTATAACGAGTACGTCAAATTAGTGGTGAGTCAATATTAAGTTACATTTTAAATATAATAATTTTTTGGATACAATATTCAAAATGCACATAAATTGGTATCATTCTAACTTCAGAATTGCTTGTAAGAAAATCTGCACATTTTAAAAATTATAAAATATTTTGTGTGCATAACTCTTAAGTGAAGGCATGTAAAAAAAAAATCAATTATAAAATTTGAGGTGCACAAGAAAAATTGAACAAAAGAAAAAATTATGTTCTAGGGTAACTGTTTGAACACTGAAACGTAGTTAGGATTTCTTTACATTCTTTTCGACCTGTACACGAAAGTATAATTTTCTTTTGAAACTTTTCACCCTTAAAAGTTCAGAAAGCAGCTTTCACAGTAAGATATGCAAGATCACAAAGAAATTATCTTTGACGTGAAAAAGATCTTTTGCAAAAACTATTTTATATTTCACACAAACTGTTCAAAAATGTATAATCTTATTTTAAGGACATGTTTGAAAAATACAAGTCAATATCTAAAAAATCGAAATTCTTTTATTTTCCGGTTTATTGCTATTTAAAGAGTAAAAAAATCTTATAAAGTACTCTGCATTTGAAGCATCACATTTATCCAATCCACTTTTTAATTAGTTAAAACGTCTCTAGAACTTTTCGAGTGAGATGCTTTTCAGTGTCGCATCGTCTCTCCTTTGATCCTTTCCACATCTTGAGATATTTTACCTTTGAAGTTTCTCTTCGTTCACGAGAGCAATTGGTCGTCTCAAAGAGTCAAGTAGGGTGAATAAGGCCAGTAGGGACACTCAATCTACTCCTGGTAGTCCAAATAACGAAAAACACACAGATCAGTGTGAGGAAATGGATTTTCGTGGGGTAGGTACTAATCTGCACAACGCAAGAATTATGGCTTATGTTTCTATTGCACATTTACATGGAGAATTGTCAGAAACTTTAATAATATTGACTTACATTTTGACTAAGAGAGATAATTTGATCCTTTCAACATAATGAAACAATTTACCTTTGAAGTTTCCCTTTATTTACGAGAGCAATTGGCAGTCTTAAACAGTCAAGTAAGGTGAATAAGACCACAAGGGACACAACCCACTCCTGGGAGCCCAAATAACGAAAAACACACAGATCAGTGTGAGGAAATGGATTTTTGTAGGGTAAGTATCAATCTCCAGAAAGCAAGAATTATAGCTTATGTTTCTACTGCACAATTACATGAAGGAATTGTCTGAAACTTTAATAATATTGACTTCGAGTGATAATTTGATCCTGTAAACATCTTAAAATATTTTACCTTTGAAGTTTCTTTTTGTTTACAAGAGCAATTGGAAGTCTAAAAGAGTCAAATAGGGTGAATAAGGCCAGTAGGGACATTCAATCTACTCCTGGGATCCCAAATAACGAAAAACACACAGATCAGTGTGAGGAAATGGATTTTTGTAGGGTAAGTATCAATCTCCAGAAAGCAAGAATTATAGCTTATGTTTCTACTGCACAATTACATGAAGGAATTGTCTGAAACTTTAATAATATTGACTTCGAGTGATAATTTGATGCTGTCAACATCGTGAAATATTTTACCTTTGAAGTTTCTCTTGATTTACGAGAGAAATTGGCCGTCTCAAAGTGTAAAGTAGGATGAATAACGCCTTATAAAGAAGAATCGCCCCATTTCGTAGTTTCTCGGACGTTTTACCATAATTGCCCATTGTAATCTCACCAAAATTACTCAGCCCCGTTATCCAGTGATAAGACACCTGGACGTAATCGGTAATGGTAATTAATGAACAATATAAGCATAACTTTTTCATCAGTCCTGTTTGGAGTATTTATTAACGTCGCCATTTTTAACGTTTCAGCAGATTCCACGTAAGATTCGAATATAAACGAATGCCACAACAATCCCATGCTTCGATGTTGGTTCTTTTCAATAGGACCGGCGAGACACAAGTCTGCATATACGTTGTAGTTACGCCCTCAAATGAAAACTTTTGAATGGCTATCATATAGTGTACCCTCGCCATTTCGCGCTTCATACTTTGTGGCTTCAAGTGCTTCGCGGATTTTTCAAATATATTCTTCGAAAACTAAAAATGAAAAAACACAACCATGTCGACAGCCACATTGAGGAAAGGAGCGTTGTTTCATGTTGATGCGCGAGAGAGAAGGATCCCTGCATGTCAAAGAGATGAGTTGACTCAGAGTGCATACGACGGGCTGTCATAGAAGCTCGTGATTGGTTTTCATTGCGACGTCGACCAATGAGAGTACGAGTGCATTTATCCCTATGAGTTGATTGTCTGAGCATCATCGCAACCTCACCTAGCATCTTCTCTTGTTTTATCTAGCCAGTCTTGTCCATGATGGTAACAAGACATTGCCGACAATATGATTCGAGCTGTCAAGTTCAGCCATCGCGTTGACGGGCTTATGTCCTTGTACAGGGGGATTTTAAAGGAAAAGAAAAAATCAAAGTCAACATTACCCACCACCATGTTTCTCTCCAGGGTGAAGGCCTCAGATCTACCGTCAGAGCCTCCAGCCGATGAGTCTCCGAGTGAGTCTAAAATTTCTACGAGTCAAGTGAGAGCCTCTCCTTCGCCACCAACACAAGACTCTTCACTTCTCTCAGAAAGCAATGATGATTAATGTTTATTACTCTATAAGGTTTTGTAATTAACCTTAATAATTAGTACTGACACGTTTAAGTAAATAGGTATACTGTTGTAATTTTTGTCTTAAATGTGTAAAGTATAAATACTGTTTACATATTTAAAACATTCGTGTACCCGCATACATGAAAATTCCTAGGGGCAAATCATACTTCGCGGTTTTTCAGCTTTCGTGGAAGTTTCTAGTCCAAATTGACCGCGAAAAACGAGGGATCACTGTAATTAGATTAAAACCAATTCCTAACAGCTACGAACACCAATTTCAGAAGAGGTATTCGATGATGCCTTACTTGTTATGTATCGACCCATATTGACTCTCAGGACTGAAAGAGGCACAGCACAAATACGGAATAAAATATAACTGAATGAAAATAATTTCTTTTAAATTCGCAAAATTTGTTTAACTAGTATTCAACCATTAAAAATTATAAATGAAATTGAATCCAAAATATCAGATTTAATATTTCTAAACAAAATATTTATGGTTGTATTGTATAAAAGAAATTCCTAACATGATTTGCAAGAACAAAAAAATTCTAGAAACTGGAATATAGAAAATAAATTGTAACTAATAAGAAAACCCGTTAATCAATATATTTATTAAAACTCTACAATCAACATTATTTTTCCGTTCGTTTTCCAATAATTGAAACTCTGCCTTTTTACCCGAGTGAAGTATCGTAATTAACGGTATCGATTACTGAATAGCGCTACGGTAATAATCGATACGAAATTATTAGTAATCAGTGAATACTGTAATTTTTTTTATTCTCCTTCTGGGAATAATTAGCAGAAAAATAAAATACATGTCAAGTGAATTATATTTTATTTATTTTTAAAGGAATACATATGTATGGAAGTTTTAGCAATTCGTATCTCGTAAGAATACTTTTTCGTCCCATTGCCCTTTCTGCAACCTATTGAAAATAAGAGAAAATTGAAAAAGAAATACCTAATGTGACGAGAACCTTAAATATCTATTTATAAAGTATCAAACTAACAAAAATATTTGTTATAATGAATATTTGCATTTATGTATGTATATAAATGAGTGTGTATATATTATATGAGAGATAGTATTATATAATATATGTATATATAATATAAATATATATATATAATATATATATATATATATATATATATATTTGTAATATATATGTATATTATCTATTATATCTATTTTCTATACTATATATATATATATATATACTGTCTACGAATAAGTACCTCTATTTCGAGAAAGGTAATTATCTATCACAAATGTGCCGATTTAAAGGACATATCTAGTATCTAAGTACCCAAAATTGACAGTGGTCTATGTGATTAAGATGTGGAAGGTTTGCGTGATTGTCGAAATGTGCCCCGATTGGCAGCAACCTGGGAGATAGAGACCAGATGTGCTGTTCAAAGAAATTCGAAACCCAATCATTTTATTTTCAATATTGTATTGTTTAAGAATACCATCCGTAAGAGCACACTTCTTGGTTTTCATGGCCGTGCTGCTGCCTATAAGCCTTTGATCACAAAGTAACCATGCTTTAATATGTAAGAACATCGAAATTAAACCGTAGATATATTCTTTAGAATTCTTATAGAGACGAATCAATATTTACCATATATAATCTTCTGGCGTCTTCTTAGAATCTCCTGCCAAAATACATTGTGCTAAATAAGTTATGTATGTAGAATTATGGTCATGTTTCTATATGTAATATATTTATATTATATCGTAAGCTCAGATATATAATATATATACAATGTGCTATATTGTAGTTTTATATAATGTATATATATATACGACAATGCCCGTTGTATTTTATTATATATTATATAATATATATAATATATATAATATATATATAATATATATATATGTCTGGGACGAGTTATTAATATAGTAAAATGGTGAAGGTGTGTATGTATTACAGGAGAGTGAAATATAAATAATATATAATACAAGACTTAATTATGTAAAGGTTCAAGTTGTAATTGTTATATATAAATATTGATTTTGAATATAGTTATTATGTATTTTCTATCACATGTATATATTATATATTATAGACAGTGTATATATATATATATATATATATATATATATATATATATATAATATATATATGTGTGTGTATGTATACATATATTATATATTATATACATTTATATATCTATATATATATATATATATATATATATATATATATATATATATATATATATATATATATATATATATATACATACATAAGTGTGTGTGTGTCTGGATGGGTGTAAAGAGAGATAGATGAACATAAATCAAATATATATATGTTCATTTTCTTTGACATAAGCGCCAAAGTGCGTATTTATTAGATAAGCACAGAAAAACACCTTTGATTGATTTTAAAACCAAAGTTTATGATCTAAGAAAAGACATAATCTCATCACGGATATGACAAACATTTATTCATCGAATCATATATACGGATAAAAAAGAACAGTTTTTCAATACGAGCGAACCGTTAAGCATTTGTCTCCCTGATTAGAAATTCACGTTTTTGTTAAGATTATTGGCGGCTTAAATTGAAGCAATCTTCATAAATATGTATTTCCGAATTTAAATTTTATCAGTTTTCTATCCTCTTTCTCATCCTCATTTTCGCTCGGTTCTGATTTTGCAGATATATCCGTATATACAAATGACCGGAATTTATTCATGCATTTCGAGTGCTTTAAATTTTATCCATCGATTTGCAAATAAAATTACTTTAAAATTGACCGTTCAGACCGTTTCAACCGATAAACCGATTTTAAATTATTATATGCTAGATTTATTGATGTGATATATATTAATTTATGTTTATTTTTCAAAAGAGATAAAATTCATTGTATTTCAGCTGTTTCACCGTGTTTACAGAAGTCCTATTTAAATCATAAGTTTTAGAAAAAAACAAAACAAACTTTGACGCACATATAGTATAATAAATGGATCAAATAATCTTCAGTTTGATTATAGTTTTACCAGGTATAATGTAGCGATTAATGCCTTGCATATGGAATATATTTCAGAAAAACGTATCAAAAAAAGAAAAGTTTTTTTTTCGCTTTAACCCCCTGATTGCACAATTTGTAGACGAAAATGGGTTCGAAAAGTGTACTTTTTTTTATACATTTAATTCTATATATATTGAAAAAATGGAATACGCACTTTTTCTTTCTAGAAAAGATTTCTTTTATATAGATTTAATCGTGGAAAATTAAACTGTCAAAAAAAAAGAAAAGAAATCGCAAGAAAATTTTTTTGTAAATTTCAATTGAATCACAATTAATTTCTATTTATTACATAATATAATTATAATACATATAATCATACAAATTATTATACATACACTTGGTATAAAGAATTGGATATGCA
Source organism: Pardosa pseudoannulata (assembly GCA_032207245.1). Lineage (NCBI taxonomy): Eukaryota > Metazoa > Arthropoda > Arachnida > Araneae > Lycosidae > Pardosa > Pardosa pseudoannulata. The sequence goes on from CM063509.1 coordinate 99,331,954, forward strand.
CTTTTTCTTTCTAGAAAATATTTTTTATATAGATTTTATCAAGAGATATTAAACTATATAAAAAAACAGTATCAGGTGTTATCACAAGAAAAAATTTTTTTAAATTAATTTCAATCGAATTACAGTTAATTTCTATTTATTACATAATATAATTATAATACATATAATTATACGAATTATTATATATACACCGGGTTTAATATATAACTATTAAATGGTTCTATGTTTTGTGTTATTAAACTCACGTTCAAACTAAGTTTCATGAAAACATTTCTTATATGAAATACTAAATCATATCTGAAAATACCGTATACTGGTATAAATATGCTTCATATCACAGTGAAAAATACTGTCGTCTTTAAACTGTTGTAAATCCAACCCTTCAACCCTTTTCGAGCGTTTAATGCTATTATTTCAAACCCTATTTTCCCCGGTTAAGAGCAGGCAATTAAATTTATCACATAATAAATAGGTAAAAATAATGTATTTTTCTAACATTATGACGTCATTCCTTTAACCATCGCATTTAATCATTTCTTATTTCAAATTATCTAAATATCGTCTGCATTATTTTCGTACTTTTTATCACTGAATTTAGATATTACTTAAGCAATTTTCTTTTCTATTTGGCTTAAATAATAGATTAGGTACATATGTGATAATTTAAAATTTAATCATCGATTATTTTTTGTTGCAATGGAAATTTTATCACCGGTATTAACAACAAATTTATTTCATAAATTTACTAGAGTCTATTTCAAGGACTAATAAATATCTAACATTTAAGTTATATATCATTAAAAATTAACATGTTTCTTCGTTTGTGTGTTTGTTTTTTATACATAACCACACCGTTTGCAATCGATCAGCTAAATTTTGGACAACTAAAACTCAAAAAACAAATCATCTTTTTACCTGCCTCATAAGGTACTTCAGAATTCTGAAAATCTTAAATTTTACTGATCCCTTCATATGACGGGATATATGATAGTAATTTTAATAATTATTTTTTGCTTTGTCTAACATTCATACTAACCATTGTTTATACATACGATTCAAGACTGAATTTTTTAACAACCGTCATATCTAAGCAAAAGATAAATATATCTCACTAAACGTTTCCGTTTTAATCTAGAACCAGATGCATGAGCAAACAAACGAGGAAAAACAGACGATAATATGCAGAGATTTTCTCTCTTTGAGAATTGCGTTACGGTTCTACCCCCACGATTTCTAGAAAGAAACGGAAGAACAAACTGAATCGATAAAACAAAACGCAAATCTGTGGAGTTTTTTTTTCTCTAGAAGTTTTAAGAAAATTTGGTTCTGTAATTTTTGGGATCTGATGAAAATCGATAGGGGCGAATGGAAGGTTAACAGAAAGAAAAGGGGGGAAGAATAGGATTTATTTCCCAGTGCTTTTTTGCTTTAACTTAAATAAAGGAATTTGAAATCAGTTAAACTAATTGAAATACTGATGAATATTATTTGATTAAGAAAAGTGAAAAAAGTTTTTTTAGTGGAGGTGAAGATTTTCATTGAGAAAGTTTTAATGTTGCATTATTCATACTAAAGTTCTAAAAAAAACTTTTTGAAAAGTAATTATTTAAGTTTGAATCTTGGATTTCAAATAACGCAATGATTAAAAAATCGGACTACTTTAAATTCAAAAGTAGAGCAAGAATATTGACTTTTCATCCCTTCTGTTCTACTAAAATGCTGTTCAACTTTAAGTTGATGACAACACTGTTGTTTAGTTGATGTCAACTTTAAGTTAATGACTACATTAAGATGATGACAATATTAAATTGTCAACTTTTAGCGCTGCAATCATCCTTAATCCCTTAAAGTGCACGCTCGAGTTAACTCGAGCGCTGATTTGGACAAACTCTGCACACTCGAGATAATTCGAGCGGCGTTGTGATTTATGTTGCAATAATTTTTCACACTCGAATACAATCGAGAATTGAAAATAACAAAGTGAAAGAAAGAAAAAAAATCGCTTCATTGATAATTGATATTTATCATTTATACGGGATTGTAAGCTATATTCGACTGTTTTCTGCAATGTTATCAAAATCCAAAATTGCAATAAATTAAGAAACGTGAAAAAAGTGCACGCTCGAGTTAACTCGAGAGCGGTAAACTGGTTATACTGTGCACACACGAGATAATTCGAGTAGCGTTGTACTTTTTGTTGCTATAATTTTTTACACTCGAATGCAATCAAGAATTGAAAATAACAATGTAAAAGCAAAAAAAAAATCGTTTTATTGATATTTATCATTTACATGGAATTGTAAGCTATATTCGACTATTTTCTGCAATGTTATTAAAATCTAAAATTGCAATAAAAATTTTGATTATTTTTGTATTTTTGTAACTTTCTTGGCAACACAACGTTCTAAATTGTGTTTTTTTATATTGAAAAAAAAATTGAACTTTTTTTGACGGACTTTTTTTAAAAAAAAAAACTGTGCATTGAAGGGTTAAAGCTGATTCAAAAAAGAATCGAAAATGCAAACCAGCATATGAATTCGAATATCCGGGCATCGCTATTAAAATAAAGTGTTTTACTTATACCACTACAATTTTGTAACAAATAAATTTCTGTAATTAAAATTCTAAGAATTACAATAGTTATAAACATTCAATAATTTTGAATATTAATTTCTATCAGAAAGCACATTTAATGTACAACAGTCCAAACAAATTTTACTACTAAAAAGAATTAATATCACCAAGAAAACAATAAAAAAATGCTTTTTATTATGTAATTATATTAAAGTAACATAGTATAAGCTTTTAAATCGATATGCTGTATGCATTATATCCAGCATGGTAATGCATTGGGTCCATTTCTACCATATCAACTATAAAGGTTACTATTGTAATTAACACATTGTGTGCGGGTACATTTCGAAGCTGAATTGTACCGGGGGCGGGCGTTTTGCGTATAAATTTAGTTATTTAGTTAAATATCAATAGATCAAAAATTATTTCATTTTTTAGTCAACTTTTCATTATTTATATTTAAATATATAAATATATAAATAGAAATATATAAATAACAACCATAAGATTTTTGTAAACAAAAGATATATTTTTAGTGGATAAATTTATAATAGTATCGTAAATATGAAAAATCAAATAAAAATAGTAGCATATAGTTTTAATTTTTTCCCGTTCTGTGGTTTTTCATCGATTGATGCAAAAACTAGTTTTTGTTTGTCTAAATTTTTCCAGAATCTATGTAGTAGACAAGAACATTCGGCTTCGTTTTCCTGTATATACCGTTATTTTAGTATCCACAAACAAGTCCTGTTGTTACACTAACCCGTACTAGTACGTGACCCGCGCTCAAGTATCAATCGTTAGAAAATGTACTAGTACGTGTCCCGCATACAATGTGTTAAAAAAGTGAAATATTTCAAACTAAAAATTATTTTAAGAATTTAGCTAACATTAATATTTTAAATATCTCACTTCACAATGATATACTATTTTTAAGTATATACCAATTATCAAAGCATCTAAAATTCGATAAACATTCAAAAGAAATGCATGAAACATGTAGACAGAATTTCATAAAAAAAATCGTTACATTTTAAAATTGTACACGTTTTTTATTTCTAAATGATCCTGTGATGCCAGTTTTGCTTAGTTACCTGCAAACGATAAAAAACACTCTTAAAATATTAAAATGTATAAGTTCTTTTACCTATTTAAAAAACTACACATAAATATACAGATAACGAGAATTTTTAACATTTCAGGTTTAGATTTTTGGTATGTTTATCAGTTACTTTAATCTTTTACAGGTAGCTTAGATATGAATACTTGATAGTCGTGAAATTTTTAATGAAAACGATAAGAGTTCATTACTTTGAGGCTCATGTATGAATAAAGTATATAAATATAAACCTCTTTTTATGCTAAATTTGAATCTGTGGAAATAATTTATCTGAAACGACAGGAAAACATATCTTGAAAATAAAATTACCCAGGTACCTCTTAAGGTATACGTCTACGTTCGGAGAACTTTTTTCTTTAAAAGCAGAAACTAGTTCATGTTTTTACACTTTTAGATTTATTTTTTATATTGTCATATAGAATTGCACTTAAAAAATTTATTCCTAGAGAAGTTTCTATAAAATTTCTAATAAATGAAGAAAATTTAGTAAAAAAATCGGGTTTTTCAAAATGTCTAATTTTTTAATAAATTAAATTACTTCAATATTTTCTGATGCAGCACATTTCTTATACACTAGACCAATGAATCACCTAAAATCTTAGCTTAATTTATATTTTGGTAAAAAATTTTGGTCCTTCAAATTCATACACATTCAATTTTTAACGAATTTTCATTACCTTTATATCTAACTATGAGTGTAACATCATTAAAAATTATTCAAATTTAAAGCTTTTAGGTCATTTACTAGTAAATACTATCAAAAGCATTCATAATAATTTTCAACAAAATATTTTAAGAACTTTTTGAGAAATCACATTTTAAGTTTCAACATTTTATTAAAAATACCGTTCTGAGAAAAACGCATTTGAAGTTTATGAAAGAAACTTTAACTATTAAAAAATTAAAATATATGATTAAAATTCCACACACTTTCTTGCTTCAAAACTTTTTAATTGCCAAATTGCTAATTATTAAAAATACTAGAAAAATGTTTAAACTAATCTTCATGAAAGTTAAAAAAGTTTTGTCCAAAAAATGGTCTTTAAAAGGCTTTAAATTCACCACTTCCTGTTCCGAAGTCGCTACTTCCGTTTTGTTTTGACAGCTGTCACTGATGTTTAAAAAGCTGTAACTTTTCTTTAAAATGCCGTAGAGACAAAACAAAAACATATTTAGAAGCCTAAAAGTTGAAATTTTACAGTAGAGAAATTTAAAAAAAAATGTGATTTTTGGAAAAAAAAAAAAAACCGTAGAGGGATACCTTAAGATATTTTAAAGTGTTTAAGATAGATTTTAAGATAAAAATTTCAGAAAAGTAAAATAAATTTTGATCTAAAACATGTTGTTTTGATCTCGTATCATATACACAAACAAACAAACACAGTAAAACAGACAATATGCACTTCATCGCTATTTTCAGTTTTACATGCAAACGTGTACTGTAAACAAGAGAACTCTAAAACATACAGAATTCAATAAAAAACACAAACGAAGTTTTGTATCTCAAAATTGAAGCGAAGCGTACTTTTTCACATTCAAATCGAATTATCGTATTTCATTAAAATGTGTTTTTATTTTCTAATTTTAAAACCGTTTTTTGCTTTATTTTTTTTACCTTATTGGAGGTTTTAAATAGTCTAAACCAGTGGTAGGCAAACTTTTTAGCCAAAGAGCCAAATATGAACATTACAACAATTTAAAAAAAGATTGGGAGCCAAATATACTTGTTTAGTAAACTTTTATTTCACTACATAAGTAGTACACTAAATAAAACTAGATTTTATACTCAATAAATATTTATTAATGATATTTATTAATGGTAGATAAGACAAAACTGTTCGCATTGCAACTGCTGGTCTGTGATGCCAATTTGTACCCCCCCCCCACTACTTTAGAAAAAGTATGCGTGCATGCTGCGGTACCTTTGTATCACACCGGAGTACGCCGTAAACATAAGAACAATTTCAGCCGGTAGCTTGTACATAGTTTGTGTTTACGTTTAAGAAAACTAATAAAATTAAACTCGATGTTCGTTATGTATTTTTACAACAATATAAAATTTTAATTACCTATCTATCTTTTAACCTTAACAAAAAATTATACATGTTCTCGATTTATAGAAGAATTTTAATTTATGAAAATAAGATGTAATTTTTTTCTTATCAAGTTTTTTTTTAAAATGAAAATATTATTGCCCCTTCCGTGGATATTTGTACTAGAGCCGTACTTAAGGAGCCAAAGAGCCACATGCTGTTCTGGAACCGCATTTTGCCGACCACTGTTCTAAACGCATTATTATTGCCAATATTCCTTTCATATTTCTGAACCATGTTTATAAAAATTCATATAATAAAGCTGGATGCATTTCTCTCATGCTTTTTGTCGATTTACACCTTGTAGAATACAAAAATAAACAGAAAAAACCCTTACATATGAATTTAAATAATTATGTATGCAGTATACATTTGATAATCAGTTATATTTGTTTACAAATACAGTGTTGTTTTATATAGAATGCACATAAATAATTTTAAAAAATATTGATGATTGACTCAACTTTTGCGAAAAAATTCCTTGTTTCTATAACGTTTTTTTTTTTTTTTTTTACTAAAATGCCCGAAATTTTTTTTTTGTAGAAATCTCTTATATATCTCTTTAATAAACTGACCACACTTAAATAAAAAATAAAAAATAAATATTTTTTTAAATATATAATTATGACTTGACTTTTTTGTTAGTTAAAACTGTTGTCATTTGCGTAACGGAAAAAAACAGACGATAATATGCAGGCTATTACTCTTTCCAGTATTACGTGCAAACATTTATTTAGATAAGGAAGTTCTACACACAGCGCAAAAAAGAGGGGGGAGGGGGAATACTCGTGGAATGACAAAGCAAATACCGTTAGCAGCATTAACTAAACGAAACAAAAACTTAGCAGTATGGAACATGAAAGCAGAAAAAAAAAGTTCTTTCTATAACATGAATGAAATATGATCGGAAGGTCATGTCAATGAACGGTTGTAACTATAGTTACAATGATGCCACTAGTCACGACATTTCCAGTAACGGTTAACTGTTCGCCACATTCCTCATAATGTGGAGGGACTACATAGTACCTTTACGTATCATGTTCATTTCCAGGAAAGGGATATTGATGAACTAAGTTAACGGTTTCAATAATTAAATACAGTTATATTTACAGCTATTATACAGTTATTATTATATACAGTTATTATTATTATAGAGTTATTATACAGTTATTATATTAAAAGTTATATTTACTGTTTGTTTTTTATAAGTGATAACGAAAACTC
>CM063509.1:99343964-99368964 GCA_032207245.1 Pardosa pseudoannulata
AGTCCAAAGAGTGCTAATAAAGAATAAGACCATACAGGTAGTAATTATTTTTCCCTATACGAAGACAACAAAAATACTCTCAAGCTTTACTGAGTTGAACAAGTCCAACGGATGCTAATAAAAAGTAAGACCATAGAGGTGGTAATTATTATTTCCTATAAGGATACTACATAAATATGCCTAATCTTTACTTAGAAGATAAACAAGCTCAACGGGTGCTAATGAAGATTAGTACCATTTATTGCTTATTATTACTCCCAATAAGAGGACACTATAATTACACCCAAACTTTACTAAGTAATTGAACAAGTCCAACGGGTGCTAATAAAGAATAAGATCATAGAGGTGGTTATTATTATTTCCTATAAGGAGACAACATAAATACTCCCAAGCTTTACTTAGAAGGTACGCAAGCCTAACGGGTGCTAATGAAGAATTGGACCATTTATTGGTTTTTATTATTATCTATAAGAAGACAACACAAATACTCCCAAGTTTTACTTAGAAGTTATGCAAGCTCAACGGGTGCTAATGAAGAATGGGGCCATTTATTGGTTTTTATTATTCCCTATAAAAAGACAACGTAAATACACCCAAGCTTTACTTGAGAATCGAACAAGCCCAACGGGTTCTAATGAAGAAGAAGACCTTTTAAGTGGTTATTATTCCCTATAAGAAGACTACGTAATATACCCAAGTTTTTCATTAGAATCGAACAATCCCAACGGGTGATAATAACGAGTAAGACCAATTAAGTGGTTATTATTGTTCCCTATAAGAAGACTACGTAATATACCCAAGTTTTTCATTAGAATCGAACAAGCCCAACGGGTGATAATAACGAGTAAGACCAATTAAGTGGTTATTATTGTTCCCTATAAGAAGACTACGTAATATACCCAAGTTTTTCATTAGAATCGAACAAACCCAACGGGTGATAATAACGAGTAAGACCAATTAAGTGGTTATTATTGTTCCCTATAAGAAGACTACGTAATATACCCAAGTTTTTCATTAGAATCGAACAATCCCAACGGGTGATAATAACGAGTAAGACCAATTAAGTGTTTATTATTGTTCCCTATAAGAAGACTACGTAATATACCTAAGCTTTAGGAATCCAATCCTTACCCAACGGGCGCCAATGAAGAATAGCAACAAAAGATTTTAAAATGCGCTTAAACACTAACACTAATGAAGAACGTATAAAGCTCCAAATAACAAAACACACAAAAACAAAATAAACAAAAATACAGACGAGAGATTACAATTTCCATTTTCAAAGTAAATAAAATACGTGCGTGTTTATGCATCGATTATTAACTCTGAACAGAGCATTTTAATGCTTGAAAAATAACACGTTTTAAATGTTTGAAATTACAAATTTGCCTCAGAAAATTGAATACAGACTGAAAAATTATTTCTCAAGCGTAAGAAATGACAGCAAATGCAATTCCATGACTAAAGAAAATAACTCACATTTATGAAAAAATAAAAAGCATCCAGCGTGCCAGAAACGTTCGAGACAAAATTTTGGGATATAGACAGAATAAACAAAAAGATAAGGTTGGGGAGGAAATAAGCAAACAGAATCTTCCGCACGCAAAAACGAAAGTTTTGAAATTCAGAGTTCTTTAATTTTTTTTTCAGATAATTTTCAGGGCGAGATAAAAACTTTCATTTTTTCGAAGTGAGAACAAGAAAAGAAGTTGTGAGACTTATTTCCATATCAAGAGAATTTTCAATGACAATATAAAGAATTGTTATAAAGTATGCACAACTTTGTTATCTCGAAGAAAACTAACAATAGTCTTGTGTAGTGCCAATTTTTTTTATCTTTTCACTCAAATATTGTATTTAATTTTTAAATTTATAACAATTTTTAAAATTTTAAAGCTACAGCTACTATTTTTGTAGCTTTTTAGAGTGAATGCAGTTCCTTTATGAACTTTTTCGTTTCTTTACTCTTTTTACAATTCAAAAAGAAATATTTGGTGAAATATACATGACTTGGCCTAAACATTTCGTAAGCTCTTTCAAAATTTCTATACAATTTATAAACTTTAATCTACACTATGTGGAAATTCGATTTAATTTTAAATCATATATTACTTTAATCATAATTACTTTTTGTATGTATATTTACAAAGATGGGAAAGAAATATTTTTAATAACAAAATGATTTAACTATATCTTTTTTAACTTGGCATAATTATATTTTTATTATTATACATTTATTATTATACATCCCATTTATTATTATTTATTATTATTATACATTTGTATTTTTTATATTATATTTATTATATTTATTATATATATATTTATTATTATACATTTTTATTTTTTATATAATATTACTTTATTCATAATTACTTTTTGTATGTATACTTACAAACCCGGGAAAGAAATATTTTTTAAATTATATATATTTATTATTATGCATTTATTATTATACATTACATTTATTATTATATATTTATTATTATTTATTATTATTATATATTTAATAATAGACATTTTTATTTTTTATATTATATTACTTTATTCATAATTACTTTCTGTATGTATACTTACAAAGCCGGGAAAGAAATATTTTTATATTATATATTTGTATTATTATACATTTATTATTATACATTACATTTATTATTATTTATTATTATATATTTATTATTATGCATTTTTATTTTTTATATTATAATACTTGATTCCTAATTGCTTTTTGTATTTATAATTACAAAGCCGGGAAAGAAATATTTTTTATATTATATATTTTTATTATTATACATTTATTCTTATACATTACATTTATTATTATTTATTATTATTATTATATTTATTATTATACATTTTTATTTTTTATACTATATTACTATATTCATAATTACTTTTTGTATGTATACTTACAAAGCCGGGAAAGAAACATTTTTTATATTATATATATTTATTATTATACATTACATTTATTATTATTTATTATTATTATATATTTATTATTATACATTTTTATTTTTTATATTATATTACTTTATTCATAATTACTTTCAGTATGTATACTTACAAAGCCGGGAAAGAAATATTTTTAAGAGAAAATAATTATTACTATATACTTTTTAACTTGGCATACGCATTCTGAGAACTATTTAAAGATTTCCATACAATTTATAAACTTTAATCTACACAATATAGGAAATTCGATTTATTTTTAAATATTATAATACTTTATTCATAATTACTTTTTGCATGTATACTTACAAAGCGGGAAAAGAAATATTTTTAGGACAAAATAATTTAACTGTATACTTTTTAACTTGGCGTAATCATTCTGTGAACTATTTTAGAATTTTCTTACAATTTAAAAACTACACAATTTCGGAAATTTGATTTATTTTTTAAATATTATATTGCTTGATTCATAATTACTTTTTGTATGTGTCTTACAACCTTTATTAACAGATCGTTAAAGGACTGGTTTCCACTTCATTATAGAGACAGGACATACTGCGGGGTCAGCTAGCATGAAGTTAGCAGTAAAAGGCCCTTAACACCTGGGTCAACATCTCAGTCAAAATCTGTGTGAAAAGCTCTAGGAAAATTTGCCTCCGATAGCGTGCATCTCCTTTTTGTTTGGAAATTTCCTAAATTGTCATTAGGGCAATGTAGAATTATAATAGGTAGACCCCTTCTCTGAGGGCGTAAACTGTAGCCCCAGTGGTCAATTTAGGCTAGGGGTTAAAACGGCGGAAGCAAAAGGACGCTAGAATTTTTGCCCTTGACTCAAAATTTGAAAACCCCCTAGAATTTTCACGGGCTTACTTAGGGATTTTGTACAAATTGCCTACATTGGTTTATCGATCAAGTTTACTTTTGCTTACACACATACATATATATACACATACGCATATATACATATAAATAAATAAATATATATATATATATATATATATATATATATATATATATATATATATATATATATATATATATATATATATATATATATATATATATATATATATGGATTTTATAAAAGGAAATACATGGTTTGGAATCGAAATGACACCAACGAGTGAGTTAATGGAATAATAATGCAATGTACACAGAAAACGTGTACGGGAAATATTTAACGGGAATAAGTTGTACTCATCCTCCGAAGCGAGACCATCGATTTGAATCTGAAAGCGTTCCTTTTCTTTCCTCAATTAATTCTATTTATACATTCTATTATTCCTTTCGCTTTTAACGTCTAATGTGTTTAATTTTATCCCATGCAAAAACCCACGTGAGCTGCTTTCATCTTCATGCATGGAGTGAAACAATATAACCGATGGATAAGGAGGCCTAAACTGAAGAATAAAGGCAATTCTGAAAAGGAGGACATTAAATCCGAACAGGCGTGGAAAGAAAAAAAAAAAACAGTGGTTAAAATAAATGGAATCTTCAGTATTCTCATCCACACTTTCTCCCGAATCATTTTCATAGGTTTTTTGGATCGTAAAAAAATATTTTATACATCGCTGAACAGTAGCCCATGGAATGCATTACCAAGCAAATTCTGCCTCAGCAAAATACTAGCTCCATTGATATTACAGCTTTAAAAATCACACGTCATCTTTCTCCTAACTCATATGCTATAAGGGTTGATGCGCTGTTATTATCCACTAAATGAGCCCAAAACGTTGTTTATTGTTCGGATAAATAGGAAATGAATCGTAAAATATACATAAATAAAGAGCAATTGTGTGTAAGAAAAAGTCCTGTTGTGATTTTTGTTATTACAAAATTTGGGATGGAGCAGCCTAACGATATTTTCGTTAGGCTGCTCCATCCCCAAATTTATCTAAAATATACTGTATATAAATATACTGTGATGAGGCGATTTAGATCTGTTATATAATTGATTCATTCATACAAGAAGTAAAATGTTCGGGGTCTAAATCTGACCTCATCACATATTTGTAAAGAAATGGAGGACCATAAATTTCTATTCAACGGATATTGTTGTCTTGTACGGTGGTCTCGGGCGGGGTTCTGATCCCAGTCCCAGATTAGAATCCCGTCTCCGTACTTGACATTAAATAAGAATGTACCTTTGTTGAGTATTTATGAGTCCCTAAGGGACAGTGCCCAATTAGAAGGGATAAGGTTTCGGCACGTTGGCGGTCTCAAGGCGGGTTGAAGCAGACCAATGAAATTCTTACAACTATCTCGATTGGACTACAAGATGGAAGAGGGGGCAAGGTTGAAATAATTAAATATGAAAAAAAAAGATGAGACGATGGTTCGGAGGTCCCAGAGAAGAGGTTCGAAGGTCCCAAAAGGAGGTATTCGAAAGTCGGGAGTCCAGTCGGGTCCGACGGAAGTTGTTCGTGAGTCCAGAGGAGAAGGTGCTCGATAGTCCAGACTAGGAGAGCCCAGCCAAGTCCGACAGGAAGTGTTCCTGCACCAAATAGTCCCCAAAGACACAGGAGGAAGCCCCTGACGAGACCAACGGATGGTATATAGATTCCCTCTCCCGATCAGCCATAGATACCCTTCAACCAGAAGTGTTCCGGGCCCAACATTTTAGACCCACAAAGGTACCCCAAATTTACATACATTTTTGAAATTGAGATTAGGTCCTCTATCTATTTACAAAAGTACTTAAGTATATAAAAGAATTTGCCAGAACTAAATTTAGAAGATGTTGACAAAGCTTATTTTATGAAAATTAGCATCAGTTTTGTATGTAAATAGATGTATATATATTATAATAAATTTACTTTTTAGTTTCAACATTAAGCTAGTCTCGGTTGCTGTCAATTTAGCTGTTAGTTTGTTTTCATTTTTATGCCTGTAGTTTCTCAGAATCTGTGATTAAATTTAGTACAAAAATACTTAACACAGCGCAATTAAAAATAAATCACCACTACATATTTGATCACAGGTTGATACTCAAATATAAACGAGGACTACACGACATATACCATAAATAAATATATATAAAAACTATGCTGTGGTAGCTCAGGCAAAGACCCCGTAACTGAAAGGTTGCGTGTTCGGAACCCGAGCCGACCTAAGATCGTTAAAGGTGACTGGGGCACGTAAAATATGGTCGTGGTCCCGATGTCTTCCAATTTCTCAATCAATACGCAGGGGGTGGTAGGGCAAGTCTGTAGATCTTCTGATTGGTCCCTGCTTCAAAATGACGAGGAACTACTTGAGCGAAGTCGTTCTTTCACCTTAACCCCTTCCGATAAAATGACGAGTCTAGCTCGTCATTAGTTTTTCATTCCATACCGCACATTGACGAGCTACACTCGTCATGCGATTAAAGTTACTGTTAAATATGATAATTAATTTAGTTTAAAATTTTAAGTGTACTGAATTTGGCAACACTTTTATCACTTGTGAAAATCACAAGTCACTATTGCATATTGTTTACTTGGTACAAGTCATTGCCAAATTAATGAGTCAGAATAAAAGAAAACCTACTAAGAAATGCCGTGTGTGTTACAAGAATCAAATTAAAAGTGAGACTACTTGGCGGTGTAAACAATTAAGAATTCCTTTGCCCTTTGTTTTGAAAAGTACCACTAGCTTGAAGACTATTATCTGTATACCTTATTAATGTTTTGCTTTGATATTTTCTTAATTTTACTGTTTCTGATATTATTTAACACTATGTAAAAAGTGGATTTTAATTAAGAATATGTAAGAATTGTAAAATGAAACAAGTTTTTTAAATAAAAATTAAATGGTTATTTCATGCACAGTTTTTCATTATTAAATCATACCGGAAGGGGTTAATGGTGCTCATTAAAACGAAAGGCGCACCCCTTGGAATTAATACGAGAGCCTGCTGGCTCAATCGTGCTTGGTTTATCCAAGTAGCATGAGAAACAACAACATATAAATACTATAAAACATGCCATACATAAACTAATACCATAGACATACCATACTATAAAGAACTATACCATAAAATATATCTAAAATATGGTTGATTGGCATGTAATCTCCTTGTCTAGCCTTAAGTATCCTATATTTCAATATTAACTCAGGCCGTTTTGTATGGCAACGTAACATAGAGTTACATCAGGAAATGCTCTCGCTTTTATCAATGGGCTTCGGATGGTGAGGTTATGTACTTCCAGCGTCCTATCTTTCTCCGACCTGGGATGGACAGGTCGGATTTGACACCCCCACCCCTTTTAGTGACGGAGTGAAATTGCAGCAATGTTTGTCTCCGCAGTACAATTAGCAGTAGATCATATCAAATTGTAGGCATTAACGCCAGTGTCATGTATGAGTTGGCAAAATATTTATAAAATAAATTCTAATAATTGTGTGGGTAAAAAATTGACTGGACTACAATTTACTTCGAGCATTATCCCCTTGAGGACCAGAACGTAAATGCTATCCGAGTCGATCGTTGTGAAAACAGTTGCCGTTTAACGCCATCTAATAATGAAATTTAGTAATTAAAAATTTACATAAAATGATCCGATTTCCAATTACGCATGACGCTGGTCTCTCAATATCAACCGGAACTCTTCCTGTGGAGGCGACGCTGGACTGATTAGAGTAGAATCATTGCGACGAGTCCACAAGAAATTGATCGCGAACGGTTTATTGATACTAAGAAGGAATTGTTAGAAACAAAAACTGCTACAGGAAGACTATATAAAAGTAAAAAGTTTCTTTGCTTAAGTGAAATTTGCTACAGTCGGTGTGCATATTAGGGTAAAAAAAAATGGTAGTGGAACCATGCGATCTGTGTTGTTGATTCTCATGGTACTTGGAGAAACGAAGCACGATTGAGCCAGCAGTTTTTGTTTCAATAAGCACCATTCAGGTGAAACAACGATTTCGTTCAAGTCAGTCCTCGTAACTTTGAAGCAGAAGACCCATAGACTTGGCCTGCCACCTCCAGAGGTATTGATTGAGAACTTGGAGGACGTTGTGAGCACGAACGTATTTTACGTGCCCCAGTCACCTTTAACGAACACGGAGGACATTAGGCCGTCTCGGGTTCCGAACCTGCAACCTCTCAGTTACGAGAACATCGCCTTTGCCGACAGAGTTAACGCCGCTTACCATACGATCTCATTTGCACTATATCTAAATATGTATATTTAAATATGAATATGTATGTATATTTTCACTGTATTCTTTGAATTTGTGCATAAAAACACTTATAATAAAACTATTTTTGTTGGTAAAATTTTCATTTGTGTAATAATTAGTTAGTTATAATCGTTTCTATTATTTACCCCCTCCCCCAAATAACTCATTTTATTCCGCAATTTTAGCGTGTATTACAGTGGAATTTTTTAACCGCTCAAACGGTTCAATACCCAGACTGCAGGTTGGGCGCGAAGCGTTTAGTGATATATTTAGTGCCCTGCTATCCGACTGATTTCAAAGGCACGCTCGTCAAGTGGAAGGACCAGCCTCAAAAAAGAGCACGGGGAGCAAAGCCACAGGTCACGAGGCAAGGCTAGTCGTGCGGCCATCCCTCCTCTCTGCTGCCACATCCGATGGTACATTTGGCGTCGCCGCGGGGATCTCGTTGCACAACTGACCGATCGACCCCGAGTCACTTCTATTCTCCCCAACCCCCCTCTCTCACTTCTTCCGTTCGGGCTCATGCATGGCCATTGGAGCGGCAAATGAAACACTCTCCTCCCCCCTCCCTTCTTTTCGCCTTTCCCCCTTATTTCTGCCACACGTCGGGAGAGAGGGGAAGGGGGAGACGGAGATAATGCGGAAAGTTGGGATCATTTGGAGCACACCGGTTGCAAAAAATAAAAAAGAGAAAGAGAGAATAGGCCCATAAAGTCATTGTGAAGAGAAAATATCACCTGGTGGGATTATGAGCGCCATTTGCGTACGTGCTTCTGTCCGACCTGAGCGCGCAAATTTACACTCGGGAACGCGTGACAGCTTTCAAATAAACGCAAGTGGATACACACGTAACTATAAAACGGAACTATCCCCGTTTATATGCAAGAACATATATATATATATATATATATATATATATATAAATATATATATATATATATATATATATATATATATATATATATGTGTGTGTGTGTGTGTGTGTGTGTGTGTGTGTGTGTGTTTATTCATTTAAAGAAAGATTAACGAATTATTCCTACAAAAATACCAGCATACAAACATATATTATTTAGGTACACACATACACGTGTATATATACACATATATTTATATATATTATACAAATTATATATACACAGCTCACACACACGCACACATACATACACACACACATATATATATATATGTATGTATAAATATATATATATATATATATATATATATATATATATATATATATATATATACAGAGAGAGAGAGAGAGAGAGAGAGGGAGGGAGATATAAAGACATATGTATACATATCGATGTGTAC
Source organism: Pardosa pseudoannulata (assembly GCA_032207245.1). Classification (NCBI taxonomy): domain Eukaryota; kingdom Metazoa; phylum Arthropoda; class Arachnida; order Araneae; family Lycosidae; genus Pardosa; species Pardosa pseudoannulata. The sequence continues at coordinate 99,353,391 of CM063509.1, forward strand.
TCAAATACATACATGATTGCTGTATCTTTATATACATATGTATTTACATATATGTGAACGTGTGTTGTATTCTCCTTATAAACACGAAATTTGTGTAAATATACCCATATATATATATATATATATATATATATATATATATATATACATATACATATATATATATATATATACATATACATATATATATATATATATATATATATATATATATATATATATATATGTTTGTGTGTGTGTGTGTGTGTGTGTGTACGTGTATGTGTACATATTTGTATGCATCCATCATCCTATACATATGTATTTATATATTTAAATATCTATCAATATTTCTATCATTATATCTTTCTGTATATATATATATATATATATATATATATATATATATATATATATATATATATATATATATATATATATACATGGGTGTGTTTGTATTTATGTACACACACAGACATATAAATATATATACATATATATGCGTGTGTATATACGATTCAGTTATGAAAATAAAGTACTTCCTCAGCAATTTTGGAAACTTAATATACATTAACCTTATTTAAGTAAGAGAGAATGAATAACTTTCGAAATGTGAAGCAGATATTTATATTTTGTAGGGTATGGTCAAACATTTTCAAGGTTAGTAACAATAGAGTGTGGGGATAAAGAAGTGAAATGAATGGTAATGGCATGTATGTTACTATTAGTTCATAATTCCTAAAAAAAGTAAATACAAATTTATTCCACTGAAAAAAAATCTGTAAAGTCAAATACAACTCTAAGTGGAGTAAATAGTGCACCATACATAAACTAAGACATAGATATGTGGCCAAGATTGAATCGGTTTTAACTCATGGGGTTTAAACTAGTGGCTTTAACCAGTTCTAACCGTCCTGGTCAATATCAATTTTGACCAGATTTGACCACTGAAATTCACTTTTCAATATATTTAATACTAATTGAACATAGTTTACTGGCATATGATAAAGGCAAGTTACATTTGTTAAAATGTCATAATATAAGTAACACCCGCAAAAAACAAATATAACATAACACCAAGATACAAAAAAATTATTTTACTTATTTTTTTATGCAAGCTGTTTTATATGTAATTTATGCTGAATTCCAAAAAACGGTTACAAGTAACAAGTTTTGAAGTTGTCTCTAAATTTAAATGTTTTCGTAATTTATTCTGGATTACTACAAACTTTGAAAAAATATTGAAACAATTATAATTGTAAAATATCATGTTATTTGTTTTAATTTTAAAAATTATGCTTTTAACAACAACTTATGTTTTTAACTTCAACTCATGTTTTATGTTTTTAACTGTAACTCGTGTTTTATTTTTTAACTGTATCTCATATTTTATGTTTTTTACTGCAACCATATTACATTTTTACAATTGAATGTACATGGTTCATTTTTAAAATTCAAACATTCTAATTATACGGTATAAGCATGTTAAATCTCATGAACTTGTTAGTGTAATATTTTGTTTAACTGCACTACTATTTTTATTTCTTATTAAAAGTCACTTCTAATTACAAAAGATATTATATATTAAAATTAAGACCATTTAAAACTATTTTTAACAATTCTGACCACTTCTGACCATTTTTTACCACTTTTGACCAGTTTTGGACGGTTAAAACTACTTTTATCCAGTGCCCTGGTCTAAATTACAATCCTGTATGTGGCAAGTGAAGAGCAAATGCGCTTTAACCATGGTATTATCCGGATTAATATATATCACTTTTTCGAAATCCTAAAATCACACTTATTTTTTAATTGATTCATGCTAGATAATACATATTTCTGATCCTTTTAAAACAAAATTTGTGTTTATATCGTTATTAGAACATAGCTACGTTCCAACAACGATAAGATTGTCTGTATTTATGGTGTATTTATGGTATAAAAATCCTGTGGTAACTATTAGAAACCTCGCATGATTAATTTTAAAGAGAAAAACGGATTTGGCATACCAGCAAATCAATTTGAGAAGTCGGTCACAAAACCTATTAAACTCGTAACTCGCTTTTTTACTATACTAATCTTGTTTATGCAGTTGACAATTTCATTTTAAAATTACTCTTTGGATAGTAATATTATTGTATAGAAGTTACATAGTGGTAATTAATCATTAACATCCCGTTATTGGTTCTCATAACTGTACAAATCCAATAATTCAATCGGTATCTACATTTTTTTATTCTTATATTAAAGACGTCTAAACTTTGAAGAGTAAAACTTATCTTCTCTGTTGTTATTTAGGCTTCTTTTTTTTTCATGTTGGTGTTAGAAGCATAGGAATTGTTTATTCCACGTAAGACATAAATAAATATTTGGCTCTCAAAATCAAAATTTTGCAGCTTCAAGAGACATGCTTTTCACAATTTCAGTAATGTTATCAAAATCCACGTACAATTTCTCAAATTTTCAAAGAAGTTGAAACAAATTTTTGATATATATATATATATATATATATATATATATATATATATATATATATATATATATATATATATATATATATATATATATATATATATATATATCGATTACACAAATTTTAAACATTAAAAAAATATACATTGATTTAAAATAACTTAAAAGAACGTGTTTATACATATACCCAATAAAAATTCTAAGCATAAAAGAACCATATATAAAGTTACAACTTTAATAGTATATTTATTAGTATAGTATATTTTTAATGAAAATATGAGTGTTGTGCCTGTTTGTTATGCAACTTGTTACGCTTAATATGGAATTGACTAGAAAAATTCCTTTATTGACTAGAAAAATTCTTCTGTACTGTCTTAGTGTGGAATAAATAAAAGAGAGACAAAGTTGTACTTACCAAATATGGGATATGGTTCAGGGAGAAGCATATAAGCGATGTCAAAGCCACGGAAGGCCACCTCAGGTCCGATGTTCCCTTGGAATTCTTGCCGTAAGGCCTCCTACTGGCCTGACGTGACGGCCTGTGCAATGCCCTCGTACTTCCAGTACTGCTCTGAGTATCCAATGGACTATTCATTCCTGTGGCTGACGGCAAATCTGGAGATGCGCACTCAGGTAATTGGAATGATCCATTTGCTGCCAGTTTTGTACCATGCCTGCTCCTGTAGATCTCGACTTGGATCATGCAAATGAGAGAAATCAGCATCAGGACGCCGTAGAGGGACAACAAGAATACGATGTACTTGATGTCCCACTGGGACGGCTGCAGGGAACAATGTTTGGTGACATCGGCCGACCTCGCGAACACCGCGGCCACACCGACAAGAGTGGACACCAGCACCAAGACGGCGATGTGGTACCGGATCTGGTTCCGCCTCACGCTGAACCGGTACCGGTATGGCCAACGAACGGTCAAGGAGCGGTCCACTACCATGGAGGTGAGGGTGGCGACCTGGAAGGTCCTGGCAGCGATGAGACCCCACTGGGTGAAGTTGCAGGGGGTCCTGAAAGGCGGGTTGATGAGGCTGATGATGGCGTAGCAAAAAGTGAACACGGCTATCACTAGTTCTTGGCAGACCACGGTCAACAAGAACAAGTCGACAGTTCTCCAGCGTCTGCGGAACGTGTGGAAAACGTAAACAGTCCACAAAGCAAGGACAGCCACCAAAGGTGAACTGGAAGAGGCTATCAACCAACTTATAGCTAAGGGTTCCATGATTTCAACAACACTAAGCGACTCGTAGTCAAAAATATCCAAATGTGTACACTACGGATATGAATAGCTTGCAGGGGAGCAACAATATCACTGAGAATATCTATCAACTCTAATTTTCTGTTTTCTTACAGAATACTAAGTAAAACTTTCTAGTCGATTTCTCTTCAGATAAAATATCTCCAATTATAAAGAAGAAAACTATTTACATTCTTCTGTTTCTAAGATTGGAAATAAAGTTAAAATGTTTCATGAAATTCTAGTCGTAAAAAGGGTTTAAAATACTTTAAAAATAAATAAGGAAACGTGATCTATATCAACTCATAACAGATCAAAGCCGATAAACATCTAAAATTTACAACATATATATATAAATATTATACATCTACGTGTAAACATTGATCATTTAGTGATGATAAGTTTTCTTATCATCACTAAATGATTCTATAAAGTTATCCATCTCTGCTTCAGGCCATTTTACTACACCAGCATTTCTTGCCACATTCTTGAAACACTCTTTTTGCATATTTCTTCTAAACACAAATTCATATGATCCAGAGAATTGAGTTATTTAGCTTCTTGGAATAATTGATCATCACATAAAACTTTTCTGAAATAACATAGTTAATAAGTTTCATAATCCAATTTTAAAATTTCGTAGAACATTTATGTTAAAAAAACTTTTAGTTTCAGACTGTTAAAAATTACAAATCCAAGAAGTTTGAAAATTTCATTATTAAATAACTAATATTCGTTACGAACCAAATCTTCGTAAGCAGCTGAAATATCCACATGCAGTGCACGGTATTCCATTGATAAGCATTATTCCAGAACAAAAAAAGTTAAATATTCTTTTTCAGAATATCAAAAATCCTTAATGCCACAACACTCGCGAAACTGTACACAAAAATCCCAACGTATCTTCAGTAAGCAATTCACAGGTTGCTTCTCGTATACTTTTTCCTAGTCACAGGAAACACAAACACACACTTCGAATCAGAATTCCTTTTCGTGGAACACAAAAACAAATTCCATGTCAACGCTGCTATCCGGACTTTTATTTACATTCCCGCTCGGCAGAGGAGAAAACCGTAACTGCTCGCGGATGCCGACCGAGACGTCTGACGAACTAGTTTCGCGGAGTGCAGCAGAGGTTACAGAAAGAGCGCCAAAAAAGTAATAATCACGCCAACATCTACATATCTCGCCAAGGAATCGAAACTACCGACTGCCGCAGGGAAAGAGTTTCGGTATCTTAGATAGTCAGGATTCGGTGGATGGGAAAAGCGTTCGAATTTCTCTCAAATAAAGAATTTCATTTCGCGAGACTTATTAATTATGCATTAAAAACTTATTAAATTCTTGTTGTAGAAATATTACAAAACCGAAGCTTAAGCATAAACATACGAATTATATATATATATATATATATATATATATATATATATATATATATATATATATATATATATATATATATATATATATATATATATATATATATATATATATGTATATATAATATATATATATATATATATATATATATAATATATATATATATATATATATATATATATATATATATATGTATATATATATATTATATATATATAATATATATATATTTATATATATATATATATATATATATATATATATATATATATATATCTATATTATATATATATATATATATATATATATATATTTTAATATTAATTTAATAACTTCTGTTCATAAATTAAGTTATTGAGGTTTGCACGGTAACTCTGATTTTTCCCCCCAATACGCTACAGACTTAATCCAGCCTTCGTCTCTACTTCATTAACCAATAATAAACGCTTTCTCTTTAGACATGGGTATTTTTTATCACGTTCTCAGATGTGTTTAGGGATTATTTGTAGTCTTTTTACCTGAGAAATACCTACTTAAAAAGTGTGTGTGCACGATGTTCTCGAAGTTTTGGACTGTTGTGTTGATTTGATGCATCGTCACTAGAAATGAAATCTGCCGTGCTTTTGGATGAATCTCGCCCATCTTATATATACACACACACATATATATATGTATATGTATATATTACATCTATATATATCTATATCTATATCTTATATATATATATATATATATATATATATATATATATATATATATATATATATATATATATATATATATATATATATAGTCAACAAATACATATATATATATATATATATATATATATATATAAATATATATGTATATATATGTATTATATAAATAAATAAATAAATAAAATAAATAATATATATATATATATATATATATATATATATATATATATATATATATATATATATCAAAATTACACTTAAAATATGTCTCTAAAACTTTCTTTTTTCCCCCTTCTCATTCTTTTCTGTCTATTTTCCTAGCTACCTAATGTCTTATTTAAAGGAGTGTACGCTAACTTAAAGGTCTTTCAGCAGTCTCGCAAAGCTAACTCTGAAATAAATGCTATTTTTCTGTCCACTCGCCATATTTTTCAGCTGTTCTAGGCGAATGGTTTCCTTTTCCAATGATCCAAGTTCCTTTCTGACTGTTATTATTGCTGACAAAGCGTCTTTCTCTTGGGAATATTCTCCCCATCATGGAACTGTAGGGCCCAACTCAGTAATCGAAAAGTGTTTTCCATGTGGCATTCTATGCTTTAAGAATGTCTCTAGAGAAAGATGTCTTTTACCTAATTTTAAATAAAGTTCCACCATTATTTCCCAATTAGTCTAATGGTGCCAGAACTGTAACTTAATTAGGATTCTCATCCGCCAGTAAGACCGGGCAATTAAAAATAATAGGGACTGCTGTAAGTTCATCTTGGCAGATTAACCCTGCCAAAGAGCTGTGTATAGCACTAACTTGGTAACTATTAAGGTTTTTGTGATGGAGTGACTTGATTCAGGGACTCCACAGGAAGCTTATGGTAATGGACGCGAACTAACAAGTTAATGGCCCATTAAGATGAAATAGTGGGCAGGCCAAGAGGGCAGGACCTGTGGCAACCTGCAACGGGGGAAGTTCCCATGGTAAAGTGATATAGGACTATGAGATGCATCTGGAAGAGGATCCAAAATGCTCATAGCAAATAGAAGAAGAGTTACGCCTAATATTTATTGCTATGGGCAAATATTATAGGATTGGAAGAACGATTGGGCTTGAGAAGAAGAGGAGAGAATGAGAGGATCTTCAAGAAAAAAAAAGAGAAGCACGAGAGTCGAGGGTTCGAGAGTGAGGTCTTTGCTGATTCTCAAAGCGGTGCCTCGAGAGTTACTGGCCGACGTGATTGTGTGTGCTCGTTCTTCTGCATCCAGGGAGTTAAGACCCCAATGTCAAGCCCGAGAAGTACCAGAACTCACCCTGAGTCGCCCGACAACAGATGTCCGTTGCCGGTCTCCATTATTGAAATCGCCCATTCATTTGAGCTCCGAGTAAGTCACTGCCTTGAAGACTATAGTCACCACCTCATAGTTAAAGAATAGTTAGTAGAGATTATTAGATTAAATAAATCGTTTAATTCTGTGCCATTATACTATCCTAATTATATGCCCATAATTTTAAATAATGTTTACGAATAATAAAATGTTAAGTTTGGAAAATTAAGTATTAGTATTATTTTGGACAAGTATACCCTGGGTTATAGCTATAGGAAGTTCAATGTTATGAGTGCGTATTAAATGATACGTACATTGTATCAGGGACTAAAAAAATTTTAAGTGACCTGCAGATTAATTCCGCTGTGTTTACAATATTTGTATATGATTTATTGGCAATAGGGCATTCAATTTGAATAGTCGATGTGTCATTTAATCCTACAATATCGTTTTCGGCATTTTTAAAAGTGATGTTTCACATGTGTTATTTCTATTTTTTGTGAAGTTTGTTTTATGATTTAGGCAACAAAATAAAACCCATAAACGCTGCAGTAGGTAAAAAAAAAATTATGTGACCTGCAGATTAATTCCGTTGTGTTTACAATATTTATACATGAACTATTGACGATAGGGAATTCAATTTTTGAATAGTCGATGTGTCATTTAATTCTACAATATCGTTTTCGGCATTTCTAAAAAGTGACTTTTGACAGGTGTTATTTATATTTTCTATGAAGTTTGATTGATGATTTAGGCAACAAAATAAAACCCATAAACCCTGCAGTAGGTAAAAAAAAATTTTTATGTGACCTGCAGCTTAATTCCGCTGTGTTTAGAATATTTATATATGAAATATTGGCAATAGGGAATTCAGTCTGAATAGTCGATGTGTCATTTAATTCTACAATATTGTTTTCGGCATTTTTAAAAGTGACTTTTGACAGGTGTTATTTCTATTTTCTATGAAATTTGTTTGATGATTTAGGCAACAAAATAAAACCCATAAACGCTGCAGTAAGTAAAACGTTTTTATGTGACCTGCAGATTAAATTCGCTGTGTTTACAATATTTATACATGAACAATTGACAATAGCTAATTCAATTTGAATAGTTGATGTGTCATTTAATCCTACAATTTCGTTTTCGGCATTTTTAAAAGTGACTTTTGACAGGTGTTATTTCTATTTTTTATGAAATTTGTTTGATGATTTAGGCAACAAAATAAAACCCATAAACGCTGCAGTAGGTAAAATTTTTTTATCTCACCTGCAGATTAATTCCGCTGTGTTTACAATATTTATACATGAACAATTGACAATAACTAATTCAATTTGAATAGTTGATGTGTCATTTAATCCTACAATTTCGTTTTCGGCATTTTTAAAAGTGACTTTTGACAGGTGTTATTTCTATTTTCTATGAAATTTGTTTGATGATTTAGGCAACAAAATAAAACCCATAAACGCTGCAGTAGGTAAAAATATTTTGTGTGACCTGCAGATTAATTCCGCTGTGTTTAGAATATTTATATTGACAATAGGTAATTCAATTTGAATAGTCGATGTGTCATTTAATCCTAGAATATCGTGTTCGGCATTTTTAAAAGTGACTTTTGACAGGTGTTATTTCTATTTTCTATGAAATTTGTTTGATGATTTAGGCAACAAAATAAAACCCATAAACGCTGCAGTAGGGAAAAGATTTTTGTGTGACCTGCAGATTAATTCAGCTATGTTTACAATATTTACATATGAACTATATACAATAATGAATTCAATTTGAATAGTCGATGTGTCATTTAATTCTACAATATCGTTTTCGACATTTCTAAAAAGTGACTTTTGACAGTTGTTATTTATATTTTCTATGAAGATTGTTTGATGATTTAGGCAACAAAATAAAACCCATAAACGCTGCAGTAGGTAAAAATTTTTTATCTCACCTGCAGATTAATTCCGCTGTGTTTACAATTTTTATATATGAACTATTGCCAATAGGGAATTCAATTTGAATAGTCGAAGTGTCATTTAATCCTACAATATCGTTTTCGGCATTTTATAAGTGATTTTTGACAGGTGTAATTTCTATTTTTTGTGAAGTTTGTTTGATGACTTAGGAAACAAAATAAAACTCTAAACTCTGCAGTAGGTAAAAAATAAATGAAACTGTCGATCGATGCTATGGAATATCAAAAATGAAAAAGAACTTTTTATAGAAGACTGATAAAGTCTTAGTTCAGTCTGGGAAAGGGTACTGGGGGAAGACATAGATTGAAAAAGTCTCTTGTTTAAGCATATCTAGATATTCACGTTTTTCATAAAAGTATTCTTTAAAGTGATTTCCCAGGAGACCGTGCTTTGCATTTTTACGTAAAAAGATGTTCTTATATTTCTTTATGCAAAGCAGTATAACAATACGAGACTTTGTAAACTAGAAACTTCAAACAATGTTTTGTTATTTCTCTATATTAAATATTAAAAATACGAAATATAAATTTAATGTATTTAATAATGAAATATAAAATATTATTATTTTTTGTTTTATATGAAAGTAAAGTAGTAGCGTAAAAGAAGTGTAAAGTATAAAAATCCAAAATTTCTTTATTATTAATCAGTACTATAAGAGGAGAGTTAAGGAAATTTAAGACTTCAAACGATTTTAATTCTCAGTTTTTAAGTAAACTCGTCTAAATAATTATGAAAAAAATATGAAAATAATATATATTTTCAATATTTAAAGTAAAATTTAAAAACATAATAGCAATTTTTTAAATTATCTGGTGTATAAATCATAGTGTAAGAAGAAGTATACTTTGTAACAATTAAATTACTGCTATCGTATTTTTAAAATTTCGATTTTTAATATCAAATATTTAATAAGTTTAAAAATTCTTAATATTTTAAAATTTATTCTCGATATTATTCTATATGTAAACAAATTTTGAGTGTATTTTATATGATGCGTACTGTAAAGATAAATTGTATTTCTGAAAAAGTTGGGTTTGGAGGGGAATCGTCTATATAAGGTATTTTAACCAACGGCCCGTGACGACTGTTTGAGAAAAACTTTTTTCATAGCTCATTGTTTTTTCTTCTATGAAATTCATTAAAAATCAATATAGACTCTACTTACGAATTTATCCTTATTTTATCGTCTGAGATTTGCAGTAACGGAACGTATGGTGGACATCTGATCATTCGTTGATGCAGGTGGCCATTTACAATACCCCATTTAAAAAAACTGCTTTCATTACATTACTAATTTTACTTCCTTTTCGGGACTTTCTTTTTGTCATTTGTCAATATTGATTCAAATAAACTGACAGTGTCAATCGATCATAGTCAATATTCACTTGTTTAATATATAATACCTACTAGTTTGTTTATATTTTTTTGTGTAATTGTAAATGAAACAATGATTGATTGATTAATCCTATTAGTTTTCAATTATTATTAGCTTTTTATCCTTTTTTAAATTTTAATTTGATTGTATTAATAATTTTATTTCATCCTCAGATATTCTTTTTTCTTTTCCAAATTTGTCAATATCAATTGTAATAAATTGACATTGTAAAGTAATCATCTTCAAAACTCAATTGTTTGATGATAGCTATTGATTTATTTTTAATATCAATCTTTTATGCAATTGATGAATAATTAGTGTGAGAAGAGCTTTATTTTTGTTATACTTTAAAACTATCTTTTTCTACTTTCATTTCCTACTCTTTCGCGTTTATTCTTACATTTAAAATGTACAAATGTCATGAGCTCCAAAAATGTATCTTTCAACGCAAGTGTTAAAAATATATTTTTTTTGTTCTCCATTGTGTTAAAGAAATAAAATGACAAAACCCTTGTTTTTAATTAAAATATGCATATTGTTCGGTACATATCGACGTTCCCCCCACCCCTTAAGCTCAATGGTTGTGTCCAGCTCGTCCCTTTCCTCTTTTTTTCGTATTGTAACCAGAGTGTGAGTTTTCGGACCCCGTCTAGGAAGGTCGAACCGTTGTCCGCGTCTCCCAAGAGATTGCTTGTTTAGAGCCCAAAGCTCTTTTATATCACTAATATATATTTTTATTGTCAGAGCCCATTGCTCTCATATGATCCTGTCATATATTTCTCAATTAAAGTTTTTTGTTAAGTTTTAAATACAGTCCACTTTATTATCGTCCTCAACACATATTATTTCATAATCGTTCGTCTCTTCTACTTGTAGAATTTTACAAAAATTGATCACTTGTGAGAGTATGGTCCGCAAACATTTGTAAGGTTTCTAATGTGGCCGTACAGCTTTTGTAAGTTGGAAACCCCTGTTCTATATAAAAATAATGATAGAATTTTATATGTCTTTGTTGTAACGATCCGTTACATGACCCTAAAGAACTAAAAGCCCGAAGGTGACTTTTCGCCTTGGACACTTACGATTAGCGGGAGGTAGAAATAAATACACGTGATACTTAATTGAAAACTGTCCGTGTGCTGGAGCTAGATAGTCTAGGGCTTTGTGAGTATGTTGAATGGAAAGACTCAGTGAAAAGATTGTAAATGATTACAGTGCACATTGTCGCCCATTGGCGGTAGCGAAAAAGGCAATTAAGTTGTTTGGGTCGGCTGATCTGAAGACGGCTTTTCGGCCACATATGGAAATGAAACAGCTGATCCAGGCGGAAGGTGACCGTAAGATTGCATCATCCTAGTTCTAGAAGTTTCCCGAAGAATCGCGTAAAGGGAACCGGGTGCCGCTATAAAAGAAGAATGACGGTGCTAAAAAAAAGCTTTTTTTTAGGCTTCCAACTGATAGAGCCTTCGTAACTCGAGAAGAACCGCTCGTATCTCCGCTTCGGGAGTTTGCTTAATTAGAGACCGCCAGCGTCTCTGTTTGTTAAGAAGTCGACCTTCGACTTGGAAATTCCTTTCCTGTTATTTTGCTAAATTTTTTTACTTCGTGCATAGAAGTAGGTAGCCGAGAGCTACCCTTGCTCTAAATTTGGATCGTCTTGCATCCCGAGATTCCCTTCAGGAATACCAGCGTGATACGTACTCTGAACTTTCGAACCTTGGTGTGAAAGCCGACTGTGCTAATCGTCAGCTCGGAGGTGATAGTGTCAGCGCTTACTATCGGCACTAATTAACGAACAATTCCAGTGATTAGAACCCCTAGCCACATTGTACCCAGTACCCACGCATCCTTATTGTGTGAATGTCATCTCAGCACGAGATCCCGGAATATTTAACATCCTATTGAATCTGTACATAGCTGTACATAATTTATTCATCTGAATAAAATATTTAGTCGAGATTAAATAGTTTTCTAGCCTGTTTCATTGACGGCTTCGTCTACCATATCCCCAGTACGTTACAGTGTGAAGTTAAGGAGACACATAATGAATATATCGATATACAGCTTCTAATATTTCCTTTTAATAGTTCCTTAATAAAATTAAACTTCTATTCTCTCAATTGGAATTGTTTTTTCAGAAATATTAATTAAGCTATATTTCACATTTGTGGTATATAAAAAACAATTTTCTTTTGTCTCCTAGTACGTCTTCTGCATTAATAAATAGCAAATCTAAAAACGACGCGTGAAATAACTCTTATTTTCTAGGTCATACCTATCAACTATTGCTTTGTTTCCAAGTCATTCATCTTCACCAATCAATATCTAAAATCTTCCACTCTAAAATGAAAAAGAAAAGCCAGCCCGTTTCTCTGAGATTATTTCAATTTCGTTTCAATGCACTTATATTTAGTAGTTTGCTAGTCTATTAGCCACTTATATCAGTTTTGCATGCTTGACTAGACAAGAAAACGAACTTGAATCCGATTCACTAGCCTTTTTGAAGAGCTTCTTGGGTGAGCTATTGTTAAATTCAGCAAAAAAATAATTGAATGCAGAAACCAGACCTGAATAAACACTATTTCTAGGTCATGTGCTACCTATTGAAAATCAATGTCACAATTTTTTTAATATTTATATAAATCCTTATCTTTCAGTATAGGAAGAAAGAGAAATTTCCATCAGCGTAAACTATTGTGTTTTAGTTACTTGTAAACTAGGTACTTTAAAATTTGTTAAATAATTAAAGATGGAGTGGAGTTACTTAAAATTTGAAGGTTAATGTTCTTTTTCCTCAACACTGTGCTACAACCGAAACGTACTAAAAGTTATGATGATATATATCTTGCAATTGATCGTATATATCTATAGGTATCAAATTGAGTGCCCTGGAAGACAGGGTTTCACAAACGTATGGTCAAGTGTCGCTGAGTATCAGCAACGAAGATATTCTGTGAAATTCTTAAATAAGGCATGGAGATACTTAAAATTTAGAGGTTAAGAAAGTTCTTTCTCCTCGACACTGTGCTACAGCTGAAACTTGGTAAAAGTTATGATGATACTTACTTTGCAATTGATACTATATCTCTATAGGTATCAAACTGAGTACCGTGGCAAACAGGGTTTCACAAACGTATGGCCAGGTGCCACTAAGAGGAAATAACCAAGGTATCCTGTTAAATTCTTAAAGAAGGCATAGATATACTCAAATTTCAGAGGTTAAAAGATTTTTTCCTCGATACTATTCTACAGCCGAAACGTACTAAAAGTTATGATGGTATTTATCTTGCAACCGAACCTATATCTCTATAGTTATGAAACTGAGTGCCGCGGAAGACAGGGTTTCTCAAGCGTATGTATGACCAGGTGCAATAACCAAGGTATCCTGTGAAATTCTTCAAGAAGGCATGGGGATACTTAAAATTTAGTGGTTAAGATAGATGTTTTCCTCAACACTGTGTTTCAGCGGAAGCGTAATAAAAATTATGATGATATTTATCTTCCAACCGACCCTATATCTCTATAAAACTGAGTGCCGTGGCAGACAAGGTTTCACAATCGTATGTATGGCCAGGTACCGATGCGTGGCAATAACCAAGGTATCCTGTGAAATTTATAAAGAAGGCATAGAGATACTTAAAATTTAGAGGATAAGAAAGTTCTTACTCCTCGACACTGTGCTACAACTGAAACTTGTTGAAAGTTATGATAGTATTTATCTTGCAACAGATCTTATGTTTGTATAGTTATCAAACTGAGTCTCATGACAGACAGGGTTGCACAAGTGTATGGCTAGGTGCCACTGCGGGGCAATAACAAAGGTATCCTGTGAAATTCTTAAAGAAGGCATGGGGATACTTAAAATTTAGAGGTTAAGAAAGTTCTTTCTCCTCGACACTGTACTACAGATGAAACTTGGTAAAAATTATGATGATATTTATCATGCAATTGATCCTATATCAAAATAGGTATCAAACTGAGTCCCGTGACAAACAGGGTTTCACAATCGTATGGCCAGGTACCACTACGGGGCAATAACCAAGGTATCTTGTGAAATTTTTAAAGAAGGCATGGAGATATTTAAAATTTAGAGGTAAAGAAAGTTCTTTCTCCTCGACACTGTGCTACAGCCGAAACTTGGTAAAAGTTATGATATTATTTATCTTGCAACCGAACCTATGTTTCTATTGTTATCAAACTGAGTGCCATAGCAAACATGGTTTCACATGCGTAGGGTTAGGTGCAGCTGTGTGGCAATAACCAAGAAATACTGTGGAATTCTTAGAGAAGGCAAGTAGATGCTTAACATTTACAGATTAAATAAGTTTTTTTCCCCTTCGAAACAGGTTCTATATATATATATATATTCGTCTTTTCAAGTATTTTAAAAACAAAATTAAAATAAAACCTTAAAAAATTATAAGTTGAAACTAGTTATGAGCCTCTAAAGTTGTTTTTTTAAAGGATTTTCAGATCCCTTCTGTTGCCTACGTGTTTGCATAATCTTCACGATTTCCTCCCTTCATCCCAGTTCTATATTCCATGGCTATATATGCAAATGCCTCATAACATTTTTTCTACCCAAAGGGTAGAAGAAAATATTTCCTCGATAGTCCAAATCATAGTAAAAATTTCTAGATTCATTTCAAAATTATTTGGACAGAAGCTGCCGTAGATTCATATTTCACTTTGGGTAAAGAATTTTCAACGGGAGATATCCAGGAGTCACAGAAAGTTATTTTAGAATTAATGGTTAGAAATTTATACTTATTGGTAAAGGACGCTTTAAGAAACAGAAATTTCTCTGCTTGCTAACGTCATTTTTTTTCTTTGGGGTATTTCTGATAATGATTATCATATATAATATATATATATATATATATATATATATATATATATATATATATATATATATATATATATATATATATATATATATATATATATATATATTGAAAGTATTGGCATACATATATGTACTTCCATATATATTCATATATATATATATATATAATATTTAAATATATATATATATTATATATATATATATATATATATATATATATATATATATATATGTATATTTAAAGTATTGGCATACATATATGTACTTCCATATATATTCATATACATATAT
>CM063509.1:99376464-99403964 GCA_032207245.1 Pardosa pseudoannulata
CAATAATACAATTATAATAAGAAATTAATAATAATATAAGATAATATAAAAATAATATAAAAATAATATGATAATATTGATAATAAAAGATAACATATTAAATAATAATAATAATGTTAATAATATTTGAAAAATCTCTTGACGTTTATGTATTTTTAATAGGCTTCTAGTAATGCAGGAATGCTGTATCATTCTACTAAATCAACATGCAGATGGCTATTCAAAACATTGATACAGTTTGTTATTGGACTCAATAAATTGCAAGATGAATTTTTTGTATATAAGTGTTTGTATATACGTGTTATACATGAGGAAATACATTATATTACTCATAAATAACAATAATAAAAGTATAATATAGTTTAATAATAATATAAGATAATATAAATAATATTATAAAAGTAATATGATATTAATAATAATAAAGAGATAACATATTAAATAATAATTTTAATAATATTTGAGTAGAGTTTTAACATTAAAACATTTTTTGAGTTATATAGATGTTTAGAGATATATGATTTGACGATCTTATATTTAAAAAATAAATTCCGTGAAATATAAATAAAGAATAAATATTTATAACATTTTCCTGCATTAATAGTAGAGCATTTTTGATTATAGAACAAAGTTTATAATAAACCATGAGTTGGGTCATTTTTTAAAAAATCTCTTGACGTTTCTGTATTTTGAATAAGATTGTAGTGATGTAGGAAGGCTATATCGCTTTACAAAATCAACATGTATGTTAACATGGATATTGAAAAAAATGATACAGTTTGTTATTGGACTCAATAAATTAAAGATCAATTGATTATACGTAATTTATTTGTATATATGCATTATACATGAGCAAATGAGGTAGATTACTTATAATAATAAAAGTATAATAATATAATAATAAATTAACAAATAATAACATAATATGATATAACATAATATATAAATAATACGATAAAAAATATAATTTTAGTTATATGATATTAAATAATAATAGTATTAATGTTAAGAATATTTGAGTAGATTTTTAAATTTAAAACTTTCTTGAGTTTAGTGATATATAATGGGATAATTTTATATTTTTAAAATAAGTGCCGTTAGATATAAGTATTAAAAAATATTTATAGAAATTTTCTTCAGTAATAACATAGAATTTATCATTATAAACAAAGTTTAAATCAATGCATGCGTTAGATGATTTTTTATAAAACTCGTGACGCTTCAGTATTTTTAATAAGCATGTGGTAAACACGGAAGGCTGTATCTCTCTATTAAATCAACATACAGATGGCTATTCAAAACACTGATACAGTTTGTTATCGGACTCAATAAATTGCAAGATGAATTGTTTGTATATAAGTGTTTGCATATACGTGTTATACATGAGCAAGTGCGTTATATTACTCATAAATCATAATAATAAACGTATAATAATATAGTGTAATCTTAATATAAGATAATTTAAATAATAATATAAAAGTAATATGATATTAATAATATAGAGGTAATATATTAAATAATAATAATAATGTTAATAATATTTACGTAGATTTTTAACATTTAAACATTTTTTGAGTGATATAGATGTTTAGTGATACATAATGGGAGAATCTTATATTTTAAAAATAAATTCCGTAAAATATAAATAATGAAGAAATATTTATAACATTTTTCCTGCATTAATAGTATAGCATTTTTGATTATAGAACAAAATTTGAACTAAACCATGCATTCGGTCATTTTTAAAAAACTCTTGACGTTTCTGTATTTTTAATAGGCTTGTAATAATGTAAGAATGCTGTATCGCTTTATTAAATCAATATACAAATGGTTATTCAAACCATTGATACAGTATGTTATCGTAATAATATAAGATAATAATAATATAATAATAATATGTAATAATAATATAAGATAATATAAATAATAATAAAAGTAATATGATATTAATAATATAGAGATAACATATTAAATAATAATAATAATAATGTTAATAATATTTGTGTAGATTTTTAACATTTAAACCTTTTTTGAGTGATATAAATGTTTAGTGATATGTAATGGGAGAATCTTATATTTTTAAAATAAATTCCATAAAATATAAATAATGAAGAAATATTTATAATAATTTCTTGCATTAATAGTATAACATTTATGATTATAGAACAAATTTTTAATTCAAACCATGAATGTGATCATTGTTTAAAAAAACTCTTAACTTTTCCTTAATTTAAATAAGCTTGGGGTGATGTAGAAAGGCTGTATCGTTCTACAAAATCAACACCAATGGCAGCTGAAAAAAATTGATACAGTTTGTTATCAGACTTAATAAATGAAAAATCAATTGATTATATATAATTTGTTTGTATATATGTGTTATACATGAGCAAATGTGATATATTACTCATAACAGTAAACCATATACCTATAAAGAGTAAAAGTATAATAATATGATAATACTAAAATAAGTGTAATATAATATAATATAATTAATAATATAATATAAATGATAATATAATATAAATGATAATATAATATAAATGATAATATAATATAAAGAATAATATAATATAAATGATAGTTTAAAATATATAATATAATATATAAATAATAGTATAAAAATATGATATTATAATATATTAAATAATAATTATAATTTTAAGAATACTTGAGTAGGTTTTTGACATTTAAACTTTTTCTGACTGATATAGATTTTATTAAAGAAATGTTCATAAAAATTTTCTGCAGTAATAACACAGCATTTTTGATTATAGAACAAAGTTCAAACTAAACCATGCTTTGGATCATTTTTAAAAAAACGCTTGACGTTTCTGTATTTTTAACAGGCTTGTAGTGATGTAGGAAGACTGTATCGCTCTACTAAATCGACATACAATTGACTATTCAAAACATTGATACAGTTTCTTATCGGACTCAATAAATTAAAGATCAATTGTTTATATATGTGTTTATATGTACTCCTTATACACGAGCAAATGAGGTATATTACTCATGAATAATAATAAAAGTATAATAATATGAAAATAATAAATTAATAATAATATAATATTATATAAATAATAATATAATATAACTATAATATAATATAATATAATATAAATAATAATTTAATATAAATGATAATATAAAATAAAAAATAATATAATATATAAATAATAGCATAAAAAATATAATATTAATTGTAATATACTAAATAATAATAATAATAATGTGAAAAATATTTGAGTAGATTTTTGACTTTTAAAATCTTTTTTACTGATATAAACGTTTAGTGATAAATAACGGAAGATTCTTACATTTTAAAAATAAGTTTCGTAAGATATAAATATTAAAAAAATATTTTTAATAATTTTCTGCATTAGTCATATAGCATTTATGATTATTGAACAACGTTTAAATCAAACCATGCTTTAGAACCTTGTTTAAAAAACTTTTGACGCTTCTGTTTTTTTTTTAATAATCTTGTAGTGATGTGGGAAGGCTGTATACCTCTATTAAATCAACATACAGATGGCTATTCAAAACAATGATACAGTTTGTTATCGGACTCAATAAATTAAAGATCAATTGTTTACGTATAATGTGTTTGTATATACGTGTCATACATGAGCAAATGCGTTGTATCACCCATAAATAAAAGTATAATATTACAATAAAAATATAATATTAATAATAACATATTAAATAGTAATAATAATGTTAATAATAGATTTTTGACATTTAAACATTTCTTGGGTAATATACATCTTTCGTGATATATAATGGGACAATCTTATATTTTAAAAATAAGTTCAGTATGATATAAATATTAAAGAAATATTTATAACAATTTCCTGCAGTAATAATATATCACTTATCATTATAGAACAAAGTTTAAATCTAAATATTTTTGGAATCATTTTTAAAAATCTCTTGACGCTTCCATATTTTTAATAAGCTTGTAGTGATGTAAGAAGGCTGTATCGCTGTACTGAATCAACATACAGATGGCTGTTTAAAACATTGATACAGTTTGTTGTTGGACTCAATAAATTAAAGATCAATTGTTTATGTATAATATGTTTTTATATACGTGTCATACATGAGCAACTGCGATGTATTACCCATAAATAATAATAAAAGTATATCACTATATACTATATTATAATATAATAATGATAAATTAATAATAATATAATATAAATATTAATTTAAAAATGTAATATTAATTATAACATATTAAATAATAATAATAATATTAATAATAGATTTTTGACCTTTAAACCTTTCTTGAGTGATATAGATGTTTAATGATATATAATGGGATTATCCTATATATTTAAAATAAGTTCAGTAAGATATAAATATTAAAGAAATATTTATAACAATTTCCTACAGTAATAATATAGAATATATCATTATAGAACAAAGTTTAAATCAAAACATGCGTTGAATCATTTTTAAAAAAACTCTTAGCACTTTCGTATTTATAATAAGTTTGTTGTGATGTAGGAAGGCTGTATCGCTCTACTAAATCAACATACAGAAGGCTATTCAAAACATTGATACAGTTTGTTGTTGGACTCAATAAATTAAAGATCAATTGTTTATGTATAATATGTTTTTATATACGTGTCATACATGAGCAACTGCGATGTATTACCCATAAATAATAATAAAAGTATATCACTATATAATATATTATAATATAATAATGATAAATTAATAATAATATAATATAAATATTAATTTTAAAATGTAATATTAATTATACCATATTAAATAATAATAATAATATTAATAATAGATTTTTGACCTTTAAACCTTTCTTGAGTGATATAGATGTTTAATGATATATAATGGGATTATCTTATATATTTAAAATAAGTTCAGTAAGATATAAATATTAAAGAAATATTTATAACAATTTCCTACAGTAATAATATAGAATATATCATTATAGAACAAAGTTTAAATCAAAACATGCGTTGAATCATTTTTAAAAAAACTCTTAGCACTTTCGTATTTATAATAAGTTTGTTGTGATGTAGGAAGGCTGTATCGCTCTACTAAATCAACATACAGAAGGCTATTCAAAACATTGATACAGTTTGTTGTTGGACTCAATAAATTATGTTTAATGATATATAATTGGGATTATCTTATATATTTAAAATAAGTTCAGTAAGATATAAATATTAAAGAAATATTTATAAGAATTTCCTACAGTAATAATATAGAATATATCATTATAGAACAAAGTTTAAATCAAAACATGCGTTGAATCATTTTTAAAAAAACTCTTAGCGCTTCCGTATTTTTAATAAGCTTGTAGTGATGTTGGAAGGCTGTATTGCTCTACTAAATCAACATACAGATGGCTGTTTAAAACATTGATACAGTTTGTTGTTGGACTCAATAAATTAAAGATCAATTGTTTATGTATAATATGTTTTTATATACGTGTCATACATGAGCAACTGCGATGTATTACCCATAAATAATAATAAAAGTATATCACTATATAATATATTATAATATAATAATGATAAATTAATAATAATATAATATAAATATTAATTTTAAAATGTAATATTAATTATACCATATTAAATAATAATAATAATATTAATAATAGATTTTTGACCTTTAAACCTTTCTTGAGTGATATAGATGTTAATGTTATATAATGGGATAATCTTATATATTTAAAATAAGTTCAATAAGATATAAATATATTAAAGAAATATTTATAACATTTCCTACAGTAATAATATAGAATATATCATTATAGAACAAAGTTTTAATCAGAGAACTTCTTTTAAATTCTACTGCTATTGAGATAAACCATTAAAAATAGTACCATGTACATTTTGTGGTAGTTATGAGACACTTCATCATAAATCACTCGAAAAATGCTATCTCCGCCGAATTTCCATTACTTTATGACAGAAGAAGGGAAGCTAACAGTCATTTAAGCTTAAAAGCAACTTTTCTTTGCACGTAGATGCATTTTCTATCGAGAAAAATAGCACCGGAGTACTTCCTGGGGAGATAGACGAGATACTACAGAATGGTTTTAAATAATAATTATCTGAGAGCACAGACAATGGGGTGGCTTCAAAATTACGCTTACGTTTCTAAAGATAACTCTCAAAACACAAAAGGAGCGTGCGATAAATATCAAATGTTTGTATACAGATATTAGTTTTGTTAAAGTTACGTGTAGACGCTCGTTTTATGATTCTGTAATATAGTTTAAATTAAACCATGCGTTGGATCATTGTTTAAAAAACTATTGACGTTTCCGTATTTTTAATAAGCTTGGGGTGAACAAGGAAGGCTGTATCGCTCTACTAAATCAAGATACAGATGGCTATTCAAAACATTGATACAGTTTGTTATCGGGATCAATAAATTGCAAGATGAATTGTTTGTATATACGTGTTATACATGAGCAAATGCTTTATATTACTCATAAATAACTATAATAAAAGTATAATAATATAGTGTAATCGTAATATAAGATAATTTAAATAATAATATAAAAGTAATATGTTATTAATAATATAGAGATAATATATTAAATAATAATAATAATGTTAATAATATTTATGCGGATTTTTAACATTTAAACATTTTTTGAGTGATATAGATGTTTAGTGATATATAATGGGAAAATCTTATATTTTAAAAATGAATTCTGTAAAATATAAATAATGAAGAAATATTTATAACATTTTTCCTGCATTAATAGTACAGCATTTATGATTATAGAACAAATTTTTAATTCAAACCATGAATTTGGTCATTGTTTCCTTAATTTAAATAAGTTTGTGGTGACGTAGGAAGACTGTATAGCTCTACAAAATCAACATAGATGGCTGTTGATAAAATTGATACAGTTTGTTATCAGACTTAATAAATGAAAGATCAATTGATTACATATATTTTGTTTGTATATAAGTATTACACATGAGTAAATGTGATATAGTACTCATAAATAATAAAAGTATAACAATAGGATAATACTAAAGTAACATTAATATAATATAAATAATAATATGATATCAATGATAATATAATATTAAGGATAATATAATACAAAGAATAATATAATATAAATGTTAATTTAAAATATATAATATAATATATAAATAATAGTATAAAAATATAATATTAATTATAACATATTATATAATAATAATAATGTTAAGAATACTTGAGTAGGTTTTTTACATTTAAAGTTATTCTGACTGATATAAATATTTAGTGATATATTATGGAAGAATGCTATATTTTAAAAATAAGTTACGTGGAATGCAAATATTAAAGAAATGTTTATAACAATTTTCTGCAGTAATATTATAGAATTTTTGATTATAGAACAAAGTTTAACCCTGAGTTTGATGATTGTTTAAAAAAAAACTCTTGAAGTTTCCGTATTTTTAATAAGCTGTTGGTGAACAAGGAAGGCTGTATCGCTCTACTAAATCAACATACAGATGGCTATTCAAAACATTGATACAGTTTGTTATCGTGATCAATAAATTGCAAGATGAATTGTTTGTATATACGTGTTATACATGAACAAATGAGTTATATTACTTATAAATAACAATAATACAATTATAATAAGAAATTAATAATAATATAAGATAATATAAAAAATAATATAAAAATAATATGATAATATTGATAATAAAAGATAACATATTAAATAATAATAATAATGTTAATAATATTTGAGTAGATTATAACATTTAAACTTTTCTTAAGTGATATAGATATTTAATGATATATAATGGGAGAATTTCATATTTTTAAAAGAAGTATTGTTGTAGGGATGTAAGAATCTGTATCACTCTAAAAAATCAAAATTCAGATGGATGCTAAAAAAATTGACGCAGTTTGTTATCGGACTCAATAAATTGCAAGATGAATTCTTTGTATATAAGTGTTTGTATATATGTGTTATACGTGAGCAAATGCGTTATATTTCTCATAAATAATAATAATAAAAGTATAATAATTTAGTTTAAAATAATATAAGTTAATATAAATAATAATATAAAAGTAATATGATATTAATAGTAATAAAGAATAACATATTAAAAAATAAGAATAATGTTAATAATGTTTCAGTAGATTTTAACATTTAAAACTTTCTTGAGTGCTATAGATGTTTAATGATGTATAATGGGAGAATTTTATATTTTTAAAATAAGTGCCGTAAGATATAAGTATTAAAGAAATATTTACAGCAATTTTCTTCAGTAATATCATAGAATTTACCATTATAAACAAAGTTTAAATCAATCCCTTCGTTGGATGATTTTTAAAAAAAACTCTTGACGCTTCAGTATTTTTAATAAGCATGTGGTGAACAAGGAAGACTGTATTGCTCTACTAAATCAACAAACAGATGGCTATTCAAAACACTGATACAGTTTGTTATCGGACTCAATAAATTGCAAGATGAATTGTTTGTATATAAGTGTTTGTATATACGTGTATACATGAGCAAATGCATTATATTATTCATATATAACTATAATAAAAGTATAATAATATAGTGTAATCGTAATATAAGATAATTTAAATAATAATATAACAGTAATATGATATTAATAATATAGAGATAATATATTAAATAATAATAATAATGTTAATAATATTTATGTAGATTTTCAATATTTAAACATTTTTTGAGTGATATAGGTGTTTAGTGATATATAATGCGACAATCTTATATTTTAAAAATAAATTCCGTAAAATATAAATAATGAAGACATATTTATAACATTTTTTTGCATTAATAGTAGAGCATTTTTGATTATAGAACAAAGTTTATATGAAACTATGAGTTGGGTCATTTAAAAACGTTTCGGTATTTTTAATAGGCTTGTAGTAATGCAGGAATGCTGTATCATTCTACTAAATCAACATGCAGATGGCTATTCAAAAAATTGATACAGTTTGTTATTGGACTCAATAAATTGCAAGATGAATTATTTGTATATAAGTGTTTGTATATAGTGTTATACATGAGGAAATACATTATGTTACTCATAAATAACAATAATAAAAGTATAATATAGTTAAATAATAATATAAGATAATATAAATAATATTATAAAAGTAATATATTAATAATGATAAAGAGATAACATATTAAATAATAATAATAATAATAATATTTGAGTAGAGTTTTAACATTAAAACCTTTTTTGAGTGATATAGATGTTTAGAGATATATGATTTGACGATCTTATATTTTAAAAATAAATTCCGTGAAATATAAATAAAGAATAAATATTTATAACATTTTCCTGCATTAATAGTAGAGCATTTTTGATTATAGAACAAAGTTCAAACCAAACCATGAATTGGATCATATAATAAAAAACTCTTGACGTTTCTGTATTTTTAATAAGATTTTAGTAATGTTGGAAGGCGATATCGCTTTACAAAATCAACATGTATGTCAACATGGATATTGAAAAAAATGATACAGTTTGTTATTGGACTCAATAAATTAAAGATCAATTGATTATACATAATTTATTTGTATATATGCATTATACATTAGCAAATGCGGTAGATTACTTATAATAATAAAAGTATAATAATATAATAATAAATTAACAACAATATAACATAATATAATTTTAGTTATATAATATTAAATAATAATAATATTAATGTTAAGAATATTTGAGTAGATTTTTGAAATTTAAAACTTTCTTGAGTTTAGTGATATATAATGGGAGAATTTTATATTTTTAAAATAAGTGCCGTTAGATATAAGTATTAAAAAATATTTATAGAAATTTTCTTCAGTAATAACATAGAATTTACCATTATAAACAAAGTTTAAATCAATGCATGCGTTGGATGATTTTTTATAAAACTCGTGACGCTTCAGTATTTTTAATAAGCATGTGGTAAACACGGAAGGCTGTATCGCTCTATTAAATCAACATACAGATGGCTATTCAAAACACTGATACAGTTTGTTATCGGACACAATAAATTGAAAGATGAATTTTTTGTATAGAAGTGTTTGCATATACGTGTTATACATGAGCAAATACGTTATATTACTCATAAATAATAATAATAAAAGTATAATAATATAGTTTAAAAATAATATAAGATAATATAAATAATAATATAAAAGTAATATGATATTAATAGTAATAAAGAATAACATATTAAAAAATAAGAATAATGTTAATAATGTTTCAGTAGATTTTAACATTTAAAACTTTCTTGGGTGATATAGATGTTTAATGATGTATAACGGGAGAATTTTATATTTTTAAATTAAGTGCCTTAAGACAATAAGTATTGAAGAAATATTTATAGCAATTTCCTACAGTAATAATATAGCATTTATCATTATAAACAAAAATTTAAATAAAACCAAGCGTTGGATGATTTTTTAAAAACATCTTGACTCTTCCATATTTTTAATAAGTATTTTCCGTAGTAAAAAGTACTTTCCGTATTTTTAATTCCGTATTTTTAATTATTTATAACATTTAAACTTTTCTTAAGTGATATAGATGTTTAATGATATATAATGGGAGAATTTCGTATTTTTAAAATAAGTATTGTTGTAGGGATGTAGGAGGCTGTACCGCTCTATTAAATCAACATACAGATGGCTATTCAAAACATTGATACAATTTGTTATCGGGCTCTATAAATTGCAAGATGAATTGTTTGTATATACGTGTTATGCATGAGGAAATGCGTTATATTGCTCATAAATAACAATAATAAAAGTATAATAATATAGTTGAATAATAATATAAGATAATACAAATAATAATATAAAAGTAATATGACATTAATAATATAGAGATAACATATTAAATAATAATAATAATGTTAATAATATTTGTGCAGATTTTTAACATTTAAACCTTTTTTGAGTGATATAGATGTTTAGTGATATGTAATGGAAGAATCTTATATTTTAAAAATAAATTCCATAAAATATAAATAATGCAGAAATATTTTTAATAATTTCTTGCATTAGTAGTATAGTATTTATGATTATAGAAAAAGTTTTTAATTCAGACCATGAATTTAACCATTGTTTTATGAATTTAACCATGAATTTAACCAACTTTTTCTTAATTTAAATAAGCTTGTGGGGATGTAGGAAGGCTGTATCGCTCTACAAAATCAACATCAAGGTCTGTTGGAAAAAATTGATACAGTTTGTTATCAGACTTAATAAATGAAAAATCAATTGTATATATATAATTTGTTTGTATATACGCGTTATACATGAGCAAATGTGAAATATTGCTGATAAACAGTAAAATTATAATAATATGATAATACTAAAATAAGTGTAATATAATATAATATAAATAATAATATAATATGAATAATAATATAATATATATGATAATATAATATAAATGATAATACAATATAAAGAATAATGTAATATAAATGATAGTTTAAAATATATAATATAATATATAAATAATAGTATAAAAATATATTAATTATAATATATTAAATAATAATTATAATTTTAAGAATACTTGAGTAGGTTTTTGACATTTCAACTTTTTCTGACTGATATAGATGTTTAGTGATATATTTTGGAAGAATGTTATATTTTAAAAATAAATTACCTGGGATGCAAATATTAAAGAAATGTTCATAACAATTTTCTGCAGTAATAATATAGCATTTTTGATTATAGAACAAAGTTCAAACTAAACCATGCTGTGAATCATTTTTAAAAATACGCTTGACGTTTCTGTATTTTTAACAGGCTTGTAGTGATGTAGGAAGACTGTATCGCTCTACTAAGTCGACATACAGTTGACTATTCAAAATATTGATACAGTTTTTTATCGGACTCAATAAATTAAAGATTAATTGTTTATATATAATGTGTTTATATGTACTCCTTATACACGAGCAAATGCGGTATATTACTCATGAATAATAATAAAAGTATAATAATATGAAAATAATAAATTAATAATAATATAATATTATATAAATAATAATATAATATAATTATAATATAATATAAATAATAATTTAATATAAATGATAATATAAAATAAAAAATAATATAATATATAAATAATAGCATAAAAACTATAATATTAATTGTAATATACTAAATAATAATAATAATAATGTGAAAAATATTTGAGTAGATTTTTGACTTTTAAAATCTTTCTTACTGATATAAACGTTTAGTGATAAATAACGGAAGATTCTTACATTTTAAAAATAAGTTTCGTAAGATATAAATATTAAAAAAAATTTTTAATAATTTTTTGCATTAGTCATACAGCATTTATGATTATTGAACAACGTTTAAATCAAACCATGTTTTAGAACCTTGTTTAAAAAACTTTTGACGCTTTCGTTTTTTTTTTTTAATAAGCTTGTAGTGATGGGGGAAGGCTGTATACCTCTATTAAATCAACATACAGATGGCTATTCAAAACAATGATACAGTTTGTTATCGGACTCAATAAATTAAAGATCAATTGTTTACGTATAATGTGTTTGTATATACGTGTCATACATGAGCAAATGCGTTGTATCACCCATAAATAAAAGTATAATAATACAATAAAAATATAATATTAATAATAACATATTAAATAGTAATAATAATGTTAATAATAGATTTTTGACATTTAAACATTTCTTGAGTAATATACATGTTTCGTGATATATAATGGGACAATCTTATATTTTAAAAATAAGTTCAGTATGATATAAATATTAAAGAAATATATATAACAATTTCCTGCAGTAATAATACAGCACTTATCATTATAGAACAAAGTTTAAATCTAAATATTTTTGGAATCATTTTTAAAAAACTCTTGACTCTTCCATATTTTTAATAAGCTTGTAGTGATGTAAGAAGGCTGTATCGCTCTACTAAATCAACATACAGATGGCTGTTTAAAACATTGATACAGTTTGTTGTTGGACTCAATAAATTAAAGATCAACTGTTTATGTATAATATGTTTTTATATACGTGTCATACATGAGCAACTGCGATGTATTACCCATAAATAATAATAAAAGTATATCACTATATACTATATTATAATATAATAATGATAAATTAATAATAATATAATATAAATATTAATTTTAAAATGTAATATTAATTATACCATATTAAATAATAATAATAATATTAATAATAGATTTTTGACCTTTAAACCTTTCTTGAGTGATATAGATGTTTAATGATATATAATGGGATAATCTTATATATTTAAAATAAGTTCAGTAAGATATAAATATTAAAGAAATATTTATAACAATTTCCTACAGTAATAATATAGAATATATCATTATAGAACAAAGTTTAAATCAAAACATGCGTTGAATCATTTTTAAAAAATCTCTTAGCGCTTCCGTATTTTTAATAAGCTTGTAGTGATGTAGGAAGGCTGTATCGCTTTACTAAATCAACATACAGAAGGCTATTCAAAATATTGATACAGTTTGTTATCGGACTTAAAGATCAATTGTTTGTATATAATGTGTCTGTATATACGTCTCATCCATGAGCAACTGTGATGTATTACTAATAAATAATAAAAGTATAATAATATAATATTAATTATAACACATTAAATAATAATAATAATCTTAATAATAGATTTTTGAAATTTAAACCTGTTTTGAGTAATATACATGTTTAGTGATATATAATGGGATAATGTTATTTTTGAAATAAGTTTCCTAAGATATAAATAATAAAGAAATATTTATAAAAATTTAATTCAGTAATAATATAGGATTTATCATTATAGAACAAAGTTTAAATGAAACCATGCGTTGGAGTTCATATTATTGTCTAAAAAACTTTTGACTCTTCGTATTTTTAATAAGCTTGTAGTGATGTAGGGAGCCTGTATCGCTCTACTAAATCAACATACAGATGGCTTTTCAAAACAGCTTATTTTCAAACTCAATATATTAAAGATCAATTGTTTATATATAATGTTTGTATATACGCCTTATAGATGGGCAAATGCGATATACTACTCATAAATATCAATAATAAAAGTATGATAATATATATTATACAAATCACGAGAGTCACTCACTTTGGAACCGACATCGACGACAAATAATTATAATCTTAAAGCAGTCTATAAAAAGCTGCTGCATTGCAAAAACGATCGGTAGATCGATGTGTTTTGATTCACATTTTTTCATCCCATAACTGCAGCTGGGTTTAATTGCCTAGGTAGCCTTGGCAATTAAATATATGGGCTATTTTTCCCTTGTATTGGTAAAGAATAATTCCCCCATGGGTTACACACACAATAATATAAAAATAAAATATATATATATATTTATACATGTATATATATATATATTATTTATATCATATATATATATATATATATATATATATATATATATATATATACATTTTATATACATATATACATATGTATATATATATATATACATATGTATATATATACACATATATATATATGCATATATATATATATACATATAACATATATATATATATATTTATATACATATATATATAGTATATATATACATATACATATAATATACATATACATATATACATATTATATATATACATATATATATATATACATATATATATACACACACACACACAAATATATAATATATATATATATATATTATAATATATATAATATACATATAACATATATATATAAAACATATATATATATATACATATATACATATATATATATACATATATACATATACATGCATATATATATACATATATATATACATATATACATATAACATACATATATATATACACTACAGGACAGTTAAAATTAGTCAAGAACATTAGAATTTATAGAAACCCATATTTATCATATGGCTGTTTCGACCTCGTGCATTCTTATCATGATTAAAATGTATTAACTCATAGCCATACAGTTTTGTATCTACTCCAACTCAAGTGTACAGGAAGTGAGCGAAGGTAGAACAACTCTTTAGACAAATGTTTCTTTATTTTTCCTTCCTTGTGCTTCGAAATAAGTATTGCTCCAACAATCCATTAGTGTGTTTTGTCACTTAGGCCATTTTCTTTTCCGAAAGGTTAAAGCCGTAGAAAGGATCTGAAAGACAATGATAGGTGTAGGGCTCCGAAAAACAATCCGGAAACTCGTACAATGAAGTATTGCCGCACAAGAACAATTGAGTAATTTTAGAAAACATTCTTTTAGACCATTTGTCTTACTGATAATGCAAGACTAACGGTGTAGCTGTATAAATGTTTCTGTTACGCAGGTTTAACCCCGATAGACTGTTATTTCAACTGACTAATAATTCAGACCAATACTAAACTGGGAGTGGTCTTTCGTGATTTTCCCGGACATGAGTATGCGCATTTTTTTAGGTCTATGGATCATCAGAATTTAGAAGCTATCAATTGTACTCTCCGGATTTTACTTTAAATTTCATAAAAGGGAAACTTTTCCCCTTTAGACTAGTTTTATCAAGATTTTGAGATGTTTTCACTATTATAGGTAGATTTTTTTTATGAATTAGGTTTCATTTAAAGAATTCTTTTAAATTATCTGTCGTACTGTAAATGGAAGACTATTTGGTGCAGCTGTATAAATGTTTCTGTTACGCAGGTTTAACCCCGATAGACTGTTATTTCAACTGACTAATAATTCAGACCAATACTAAACTGGGAGTGGTCTTTCGTGATTTTCCCGGACATGAGTATGCGCATTTTTTTAGGTCTATGGACCATCAGAACTTAGAAACTATCTATTCTACTGGCCGAGTTTACTTTAAATTGCATAAAATATAAACTTTTTTCAATTTGACCGATTTTACAACAATTTTGCAATGATTTCACGGTTGATTTTTTATGAATTAGGTTTTATTTAGAGAATTCTTTTAAATCATCTGTCTTCCTGATAATGCAAGACTAACCATGTAGCTGTATAAATATTTGTGTCACATAGCTTTAATTCCAATAGACTGTTATTTCAACTGACTAATAATTCAGACCAATACAAAATTGGGAGTGGTTTTTCGTGATTTTCCCGGGCATGAATATGCGCATTTTTTTAGGTCTATGGACCATCAGAATTTAGAAACTATATACTCTACTGGCCGGATTTTACTTTAAATTTCATAAAAGGAAACTTTTTCCAATTTAACCGATTTTACTACGATTTTGCAGTGATTTCACGGTTGTTTTTTTATTAATTAGGTTTTATTTAAAGAATTCTTTTAAATCATTTGTCTTTTTCATAATACAAGACTAACGGTGTAGCTGTATAAATGTTTATGTTACACAGGTTTAACTCCGATATACTGTTATTTCAACTGACTAACCAATACAAAATTGGGAGTGGTTTTTCGTGATTTTTCCGGACTTGACTATGCGCATTGTTTTCAGTGTATGGACCATCAGAATTTCGAAACTACCTATTCTACTGGCCGGATTTTACTTTAAATTTTATAAAATGAAACTTCCCCGTTTAGACTGGTTTTACCAAGATATTGCGATGATTTTACTGTTATTGTTAGATTTTTTTATGTATTAGGTTTCATTTAAAGAATTCTTTTAGATTATCTGTCTTCCTGTAAATGGAAGACTACTTGTTGCAGATATATAAATATTTCTGTTACCTAGGTTCAACCCCAATCGACTGTTATTTTAACTGACTAATACGTGAGACCAATACAAAATTAGGAGTGATTTTCACGGACATGAGTATGCGTATTATTTGAAGTCTATGGGCTGTATAAGAACTGAGAAATTATCTATTCCACGGTCCGGATTTTACTTTAAATTTTAGAAAAGTGAAATATGGATCCGGTTGTGCCTTGGTTTTGCGATTTCACTGATATCGGTAATTTATTTTAAGAATAAGGTTTTTGTTATGGATATTCTTTCAGATTTTTTGTTTTACATTTAATGCAAGGCTAACGGTATAGCTGTATGAATGTTTGTGTCACATAACTTTAATTCCTATAGATTGTTACTTTAACTGACTAATAATTCAGGTCAATACAAAATTGGGATTGGCTTTTCATGATTTTCCCGGACATGAGTATGCACATTTTTTTTAAGTCTGTGAACCATCAGAACTTAGAAACTATCTATTCTACTAGCCGGATTTTGCTTTAAATTTCATAAAAGGGAAACTTTACCCGTTTGGAGTGGTTTTACCAAGATTTTAATTTAAAGAATTCTTTTAGATCATTTGTCTTACTGTAAATGGAAGACTATTTGGTGTAGCTGTATAAATGTTTGTGTTACGCAGGTTTAGCCTCGATCGACTGGTTTTTAACTGACTATTAAATTAGACCAATTCAAAATTGGGAGTGGTTTTTTGCGATTTCCTCGGGCATGAGTATGTATATTATGTGAAATCTATGGACTGTATCAGAACTGAGAAACTATCTATTCCACGGGCTGGATTTTACTTTAAATTGTGAAATCTTAGACCGGTTGTACCTGATTTTCGAATTGACTGCTATCGGTGATTTATATTAAGATTAAGGTTTTATTTATAGATATTCTTTTAAATTATTTGTTTTACAGTTAATGCAAGACTAACGTTGTAGGTGTATAAATGTTTGAGACACATAGCTTTAATTTTGATAGACTGTTATTTTAACTGACTAATATTTCAGACCAATACTAAAATGGGAGTGGTTTTTCGTGGTTTTCCTAGACATGATTATTTGAGGATTATTTGAGCGTATTATTTGAGGTCTATGGACCATCATAATTTAGAAATTATCTATTCTACTGGCCGATTTTACTTTAAATTTCATAAAAGGGAAACGTTTCCCCTTTGGACTAGTTTTACCAAGATATTGCGATGATTTACTGTTATCGTTAGATTTTTTTATGAATTAGGGTTCATTTAAAGAATTCTTTTAGATCGTCTGCCTTACTGTAAATGGAAGACTATTTGGTGCTGCTGTATAAATGTTTCTGTTCCTCAGGTATAGCCTTAATCGACTGTTATTTTAACTGACTAATAAATCAGACTAATACAAAATTAAGAGTGTTTTTTAACGATTTTCCCGGACATGAGTATGCGCATTATTTGTAGTCTGTGAGCTGGATCAGAACATAGAAACTATCTGTTCCACGGGCCGGATTTTATAAAAGTGAAATCTTGGACTGGTTGACCTTGGTTTTGTGATGATTACACTGGTATGGGTAATTTGTTTTAAGAATAAGGTTTTATTTACAGATATTCTTTTAGATTATTTGTCTTACTGGTAATGCAAGACTAATTGTGACGCAAGACTAGCTGTATAAATGTTTTTGTTAAGCAATTTTAAATCCGATAGACTATTATTTCAACTGACTAATAAATGAGAGCAACACAAAATTGGGAGTGGTTATCCCTTGATTTCCACTTTCTTGAGTATGCGATTTGACCAACTTAAGAGTATTATAACTTAGAAGTTATCTGTTCCTCAGGTGAGATTTTACTGCAGAATTCGTATAGGGGAAATGTTTGCACCTTGGACTGGTTGTACTTTGGTTTTACAATAGTTTCAGTGCTATCGGTAGAATTTTAAGAAATAGGTATTATTTTTAAGACTTGCATGTAGCGTAAGTTAGTACCCATCAAGTGGGAGTTTTATATATTAGTATAACCGACTCTGCATCTAAGGGAACTGTGCCGCATAAAATAAATTTTTGTTTTATTTTCGATGTTAAATCAATTATAATTTAAATCATC
Source organism: Pardosa pseudoannulata (assembly GCA_032207245.1). NCBI lineage: Eukaryota > Metazoa > Arthropoda > Arachnida > Araneae > Lycosidae > Pardosa > Pardosa pseudoannulata. The sequence goes on from CM063509.1 coordinate 99,395,258, forward strand.
TTCCCCCAATGAATTTTATCAGTAAACTAGACACCATATTTGAATGCATTAGTTCTACATTCATAATATTTTCTATCTCCAGATAAGTGCAAATGACCTTAAATTGATGGCGGCTTAGTGATAAGGCGCTACTCTTTGATACAGGAGCCCATGTGTTTGAATACCGCTGCATGTTTGGATTCAGAATCGACAGTAAACAGTAGGTCCTGTTCTCATTAACTGTAGTGTAGCAAAAAAAAGTAGACCGCATCGCATCAAACAAAACTAGACAGTTTGCCGTTATACTTCGACCTGGTATGGTTTTCTTAGCGTCTTAGAACCAAAATATAGCATTTTGCTTCCAAATTACAATAGCTTCCATGTTAACGTTTTGTTATTTTTAAAATAAGTCAGTTACTCATGCCAGGAATTTGATTTTTATAGCTAATATTTATTGTTTGTGTTTGGTAAAGATCATGTGTCTAAGCACATCCAGCGTATATATCATAATTTTTATTTGTATTGTAATAGTCTTTTTTAAGAATACTAATTCACTGTGGTTAGAGACAAGTACTTATACTTTCAGAAGTTAAAAATTGCAAATAGATAAATAAAATAAAATGAAAAACAAAAATAAATAGATTCAAGGTTCATTAAGGAGCTGTACCTGGGTTTTTACTGAAATGTAATTTTTTAATGAACAAAATTTATAATTATAAAAACTATATTAAAACAACATGTACTCATTATCAATCTACTGCATCATAGTCATTGTTTAATCCACAAAATCCTCGTTTCCCCCGATTTTTATTATATGTTTAAATTTAAAATATCATTTTTAGCTTAGTGAATAGTACATCATCTGATTGGGAGAAATTTTCCCGTATTCATACATTACATATCATATAAATGATCAGAATTTATAATTATAAAAGTTATATTAAAACAACATGCACTCACTATCAATCTATTGCATCATAGCCACTGTTTAAGCCACAAAATCCACGTTTTCCTCGATTTCTATTATATCTTTATATTCAAAAAATCATGTTTAGCTTAGTGAATCGTACATCTTCTGATTGGGAGAAATTTCTCCGTATTCATACATTCCATATCATATAAATGATCAAAATTTATAATTATAAAAGTTATATTAAAACAACATGCACTCACTATCAATCTATTGCATCATAGCCACTGTTTAAGCCACAAAATCCACGTTTCCCTCGATTTCTATTATATGTTTATATTAAAAAAAATCATGTTTAACTTAGTGAATCTTACATCTTCTGATTGGGAGAAATTTTCCCGTATTCATACATTCCATATCATATGAATGTTCAAAATTTATAATTATAAAAGTTATATTAAAACAACATGCACTCACTATCAATCTACTGCATCATAGTCACTGTTTAAGCCACAAAATCCACGTTTTTTTCTCTATTTCTATTATATGTTTATATTCAAATTATATTATATGTTTAAATTTAAAATATCATGTTTAGCTTAGTGAATCATTCATATTCTGATTGAGAGAAATTTCCTCGTAATAATTCATTCCATATCTTATAATTTAAAGAGATAGAATAAAGTATATGAGGTAGTGATTGTATATATATCACAAATAAAATAGACCCTACAGAAAAGATGCTATCGTATAAATAATTCATTTTATCGCTTATCTAGACATAGTCAATCATGCTGCAAAGAAATATAAAATACACAAGTAGAAAAACTGCATGTTTTTCAGCTTCTCTCTTCCTCTTCGATATTATTCACCTCTTCAAATGTTTTTAAAAAATATTTTCTACTTTCAATCCCGGAGTAAATGTTGCATGAATTAGATCTCGATAATCACTGCGAGTTCTACAGTTTCTGTTAACAGATAAAACTGAATAAACAAAAGACAAAAAAAATCTACAGCACGATGACTCTAGCAAACGATTAAAAAAGAAATAAGAAAGAGCGATCAAGAATCGCGAAAAAGCGACGTGATGTGATGATTTTTCCGCGTTTTGTGCTCCTAATGGCGGGGTCGTAACTGCCGGAGACAAACAACGGTTCAAGGCGTAGGTTCACGCGAACTCGTCGAATGCTGCCTTCCCGAAACGAAAAGAAAAAAAATGTATTTATATTCGTAGGTAGACCGGATAAAGTGAAATGCGGAAAAAAGTATTTCTTTTTCATCATCTCACTATTTGGGGTTGAAAAGGAAGTCACGGCCATTGGTACGCTGACTGTCTTGTTTGTAGGCGTGGAGGATAATTAGAAAACGGAGGTTGTTGTTCGAAGGTAAAGGTGAGGGATGACAAATCGGGAGTCTTCTTCAAAATAGCGGGCTGCTGCAATTAGCGCCACAAATCATCTCGAGTGGCCCTCAATATTGTGCCAAGGAAGGGTGAATCAGTAGTCATCCTTGTTATTCTACGTAGAATTGACAATGAATAATACCTCTTAGCTATTGAGGCAACTGGTAGTGTCTCTCCACCAGAATGATTAGCCGGGTCTTGTTAATTGGGCTTAGGGTAGTAAGAAATGCTTAGAGAACTCGATGAGACAGCACTTCAAAAACAGAAGGAAGAATCAGTCGATAGCGTGAGGGGAGATATATTCCCTAATTTGAGAATGTTGTGTTTGTATAGTGCTTCCAATACTGAATTGCGTAATAGGATAAGAGGGTAGAAGCTAGCATTTCGAGAACAAAGATCGTAAGATCTGTTCATATAATTGGTGGGCGCAAAATAAAAATTATATATAGAGAGTTGTTCTTGAAGTTCTAAAGTTTGCCCATCACTGCTTTAAATAAAAAAATACTTTTATAACATTTGCAAAATCCAGGATTTCATAAACATCCCCTAAATAATAATAACCTAAGTTATCTGTACGTCTGTCCTCGAATTTATGAAGCGGTTGAACCTGGAATGGATAGGGACATTAATATTGAATTCTTGATGAGTTAGGGTTGAGGGTTGCTTTCTACTATTATCAAGATATATCAATGATATCAATATGAATTTAAGATGAAATAGTAATTCGAAAAATTTTAATTTGCAAGCAAAAAAGTTTATGGAATAATAGAAAGCTATAGCTATCCAAAAATAGTAATATCTGAAATAATAACATCAAAAACAGTAATATACCTTTCTACTATTATCGCGATATATCAATGATATCAATATGAGTTTAAGATGAAATAGTAATTCTAAAAATTTTAATTTGCAAGCCCCAAAAAAGTTTATGGAATAATAGAAAGCTATAGCTATTCAAAAATAGTAATATCTGAAATAATAATATCAAAAACAGTACTATACCATTCTCCTATTATCGCGATATATCAATGATATCAATATGAATTTAAGATGAAATAGTACTCTAAAAATTTTAATTTGCAAGCAAAAAAAGTTTATGTAATAATAGAAAACTATAGCTATTAAAAATAGTAATATCTTAGTTTCTTCTTTTGCGTGTTTGTTTTTTATACAAAACTATACGGTATGACTAAAGGAATTCAACGTGATTCTAAACTGCATTCACAGTATCGGGAGACTTTAGAGAAATATTAAGATAAACAAACTATTGAGCAAGTACCACATAATTCTCAGCCATAATAAGAAAATCTAATAGATTAAGTACATATGTGATAATTTTGAATTTAATCATTGATTATTTTTTGTTGCAATGCAAATTTTATCACCGGTATTAACAACAAATTCTATCTATCTCCATAGTGTAGTGGAAATGATAGTTTTCATTCCTTTAATTCCATTAATTACTGTGACAAAAATTGGGAAGAACTTAAAGATAAATTCGACATAGCTAAAAAAACTTTGAATTATCTTTGTAAATGAATTCAACGTGATTTTAAACTGCAATCACACTATCAATTGTGAGAGTGCAGCTATGTTTTACATAAGGTTTGCGAAATTAATCTGCTCGCCGGACTCACACATTGTGGGTTGCAAGCACAAGTATTTTTTCGCGACTCCAGTAGGCGTGTGGTGGTGGCCAGTGGAAACGACTGCACTTAAACTTCACCAAGTTTGAAGAGTTGTGATTGGTCGCCTGGAGGCGATTCAGGACCATACCTGGAGACGCATCATGCATAGGAGAATGGAACAACGGACTCATCAGCACAGGATAATGGAAAAAGTATAGGATTGCTGGAGTAGTTGAGAAAGAAGGAAAAGAATGTAGCGTGCTCTTGGACTTTGGTAATTTTTCTTTCAGTTGTCGCACTTGGAGTGCTTTTTTTACGTTTTATTTATTTTATATTTTTTAAGCATTTTTCCTTATCTTTTCTTCTCACTAATATATTTGTATATTGTAATATAGATTAGTGACATTTTGCTATAATTAATATTAAAGGCGATATAAAGCAAACTTGGGTTATTAATGGATTTGAAGTAACAACAGCAATGTACTACACCGCTACAAGGAGTATGAAGATAATCAAATTATTGAGCGTGTACCAGATAATTATCAACTAAAAAACAAACCATTTATTTTACCTGCCTCATAGAGTACTTTACAATTCTCGAAAATTCAAAATTTTACTAATACCGTCATATGACGGGCTATATGGTAGTAATTATAAGAAAGCAAGAAAAGTAAAAAAATACCTCAGAATGGGAAGAATCTGTGTTTATCAGTTCTTATATTGTGTTATTACGTGTGTAAAATTGTATTTCTTTAGCGGAGAGAGTTCGATATTTCTGAAAAAGGATTTTCATCTCTTTAAAATCTAAACACCTGCTAAGTAATATTTGTTACGAAGTTGGTATTGATTTTAAGATAGGAAAGGATCTCTGGCGATGCACGTGATTTAAAGGATTACGAGGAAGATTGAATAGAAAATATTGATTTTAATATTCGAAAGAGGACTTTTCGCCTTACACGATTTCGAAGGGATTAAGTAATCGATGACGATTATGATTTCTCGCGGTGTTTCATCATTTTTAAGAAAAATTTCGAACGGGAAGTTCTGTTGCGTAAGTTTTACACTCGTTGAGGTCCTGCAACATGCATAAAAGGCTGTCGGCAGGGAATACGTTGGGAGAATTTCTTAAGATATTTTATTGGTGGCTTAGGACGAAGATGGATATACGCTTAGTGGTGGGAACTGAAAATACGTTAATAAAGTTGTGCTTAAAAATTGTTTAAAATCTTGAATGATTAATATTTATTTACATTGGAAGAATGCCTCTTAGCTTCTAGCCTGAGCATTTGTGTTTCTTACCTAATTTTACCTTTATAAAATGTCTTCTACTGATACACTATTATTACACTATTATTTGAATTGATATTCTTAATCAGGGAAAAATAACTGTTATCAATATTTTTAATAATCATACACAAGCAATGTTTTTAAAATAATAATTACACACGCACACAGTCATACACACAATTATATGCAATGATATTCTTACCCTAAAAATTAACCAACGTAATTATGCCTATCTTGAATTAATATTCAGTTTCGATTCTATCTTTTTAACAATTTTGATTTCTCAAAGACGATCATTTGACAGCTCTGGTAGGTTTACTTTTAAGCAATATTTTAAGCAACGGCACTTAATAGTGATGGTACTAAATTCTATACAGATGTTTATCTATTAAATTTAGAGTTTGTGGAATATTTCTGAGGGATTTTTGGTCTAAAATAACTATGTGATAAACTAAATATTAAAAAAAAAACGATTCTTCGAAGTTTTAAAGCTTATGTGTTCCCTTGACCTTTATATTAATAAAATAATACCAATTTTTGCGTCTGGTCTTATTTCACTGGAACCGATTGAACTGATCGAGATTTATTTTTCCAAAATATTTATTAGCTTTCTATTAATTACACTTTTTGCAATTTTTAAAGTTGGCATTCTGGCGGTGTCGCAACTAAATGTGGTGATTTCTAAATTTAAGCGCTCTCAGTTGAGGGCTTAGACAAAACTTATCCCATTTCAGAAAGTGTGGGATAAAGGACTCGTTTGGTATTCCCATTTGAGGCGGAGATTTCATATTTTGTGATACAAGTTTGTTTGGCTTTAAAATATCTTAGGCTGTTACCTTCGTATTACCCTTATCTCTATTTTTTTCCTTTTTATCGAATTCTTGGAATTTGTGGGAATAGGTATTAGTTTCCCAAGATATATTTTCAATTCTTACTTTTTTATCTTTTCCAGAGTATTCTTGCATCGCAGGGTGCCTATGAGTGGCCTTGATCTTTCACTATCACATATTGATCAGAAGAATTAATCAAACTTCCATTTCTTTGTATGGATTGTTCCGGAAAACGATCATAAAAGTGCATATTTTTTATTCATGAAAATTATATAAACTATTTGTATTAATTTTGGTTTATTTTGAGCTTAAAATAAATAAAATTAATTGTATAGGAAAAGAAAACATTCAGGGTTATTATGACTGAATGCTGGTTTTCTAACAAGTAGAAAAAATTAAAAAAAAAAGTTTTAACTCCTTGTTTGCCTGATCTCAGTTCGGGCAATGAAATGCTTCAATTTAGGAATGCTAGACTTCAGTTCGGGCTTCTTGCCCGAAATCGGTTCGTCCAATGAATAATATTTAATTTGTCATTGTCTCTGTCGCGTCTCGCGCGTATACCTGCTCGCTTCCCCCAAATATATTCCCCCCCCCCCCCCCCCCCCCCCCCCCCCCCCTTATGGTTACTGGAGCAGGTATCTTCGGTTCGATTAAAGCCTATATGGCTGACAATTAATCACAGCAGCTACAAAACTCTTGACTAAACATTTATTTACAAATTCTGTTAAGACATATGTACACCCAACTCATACTAAAAAAAACAAGGCTCAAATAAGACCGACAAAAAAAAAAACAAATGGTGACGAGCGGAAAACACCCCTCTCGGACTCAGCTCCTTTCAGAAAAATGTCCGTTCTTCGTCTATCCGAGGGGGCATTTCCCCTTTTCTCTCCGTGAGGGCCGGGGTGGAATCCCCCCCTCTTGGTCAAGCTTTCGCCTCCACGGGAAAAATATCCTTTTCTGCAGCTGGCTCGGCGGGGGTGGCATCCATCGCCGTTGACCCTGGAACAGGGCTTGCCCACACTCTCTCGGGATGTCCGTCCTCGGCCGCCAAAAAAAAAACAGGAGCCCATGTAACACCAACTCGAGTCTTAAGTCTAGTATTACAGTCTCAATAGAGATACTTTCCCGCGAAAAGCTCAGCAGTTCAGCGACTTTTGTCGTTATTTCTCTGACACTGTAAAAGATTTGTGAAATTCAATGAATCTGAGGGACATGGATATCATGACAGTTGATAAAGATAATAATATTGTTGTATTAGATTATTATGTTTATCTAGAATTAATGTCATCGGATATATTTTGCAGTAATTGGAAAATAATTACTGTAATCCATCAACATTTCCCATATATGGGAAAATATTGATAATAGTAGTTAGTTTGTTTGAAATGTTTTTTCCAAAATCATCTATTTCTAACATTTTGATGATAATAATGAACAAAATTAAAGAGAATTTGTTTTTCATTTTGTCCCGTTTTTTTCCAATATATAACAAAGGGTTAAACAATGAAAAAGAAATTTTATTTTTTCAATAAAATAAAAAATTATTTTTTTTTCTTTTTTAGGCAGAAAAAGAAAGAATTTTATAGTACCATAAAAAATCAAGTTTCCTGTGCAATTCATTCATATTATTAACAGTTAGATTTCCTCCTTAATGTATTCATTTTGTTTTTTCTTTTGAACTTCATTTTTGCGTTCATTATGATGTGTGGTACAATCTCATGGGTTTTTATCAAACTACTGATTTTTGCAATGACTGATATGTTGTCTGAATATAAGTAAAGTACGAGTTGAAAATAGTTTGATTTAACACACTACAAATAGTTAGCTACTGCCATCGTGTGTATAGATTGAGAAAATCAAGATTCCGTGTATAATAAATAGATTGTTTTAATAATTTTGGAGCGTTACCTTTAAACACTCTAGTCCGGAAATATCACGGGCGAGAAATACGGAGCGAAAAGTCAACCCGTCATTTTGACGGAAGTTAACGAACAAAAAAGTATTTAACGTTTCAATCTACTATTTGTGTCACACGGTTTTCGTACAACTCGTACAAATCAATCCCGTTACAGGATATTTAACTCTATTTTACTCTGGATTAAAGGGCCATATGACTGTTAAATCAACAAAATTTCGATTTTTCAGTAAACATATATATAAAAAAAATTAGTTCTAAACATTTTAAAACAATCTGCGTAAAAATTCAAATATTGAGAGGGGTTAGGTTATGAATAAAAATTTGCTAGCTGTTTAATGTAAACAAATTTGAACTTTCAAAACTTAAACTTGATTTTTCTCAAATTGTGTTTTTTTTCATGTAATTTACATTATTTAATATCACATTATTTCAAGTTTTTAATATTTAGTTAATATAATAATATTTAACTATTATAATAATATATATTGATTGATTAATAACGATAATGAGAGGTTAATGATGATGATTAATTTCTATCACTCCTGATTTTCTTATTATATTAATTTGCTAAATTTGGTGATGTATTTTAATTTTTTTACTTTTCTCTAAATAAGTATTACATTTAAGGCATTTTTAAGAGTTTAGGGTACTGCACTTTACTGAAGAAATAATATAAAGAATGAGAGATTAAAGATGATAGTTATTTTAAATCACTTCAGTTTTTCTTATTATTGATTTGCTGAACATATT